>CM055817.1:20920105-20957298 GCA_029582265.1 Zoroaster sp. YZ-2022 | reverse complement strand
TAACCTGAACAACCCTAACCGTAACCCTAATCCTAACCCCTAAGTGTATCCCTAACCCTAACCCGAACAACCCGAACAACCCTAACCCTAACCCTAACCCCAACCCTAACCCTAAACCAAACATTTTCATCAAAATCACAAGGGATAAGCTTTGTATTTATATATTTTGGTTTTTTCTCCCTCACTCGTCAATATCACAAGGAGGTATCCTGTTAGTTTATCCCTAAAGTCAAACCATAACCCTAAGTCTAACCCTAACTCTAACCTTAAGCCTAAGCCTAACCCCAACCCGAACCCTAAGCCTAACCCTAACCCTAACCCTAACCCTAACCCTAACCCATAACCCTAACCTAACCTTAACCCTAACCCTAACACTAACCCTAACCCAATTTGCAGACTGATATCAGAGTTGGTGGGCGCAAAAATATTTTGCTAGTAAATTTACCGACACAACTCTAATATGACCTGACAAATTTACTTGGTTTTTCCCCAAACATTTTCATCAAAATCACAAGGGATAAGCTTTGTATATATTTATTTTTGTTTCCATCGAAATTTACAAGAGAAAGCATTGTATTTATACATATTTTTCATCAAAATCACAAGGGGGTAAGCCTTGTATTTATATATTTTTGTTTTTATCAAAATCTCAAAGGGGTAAGCGATTTTGATGAAAACAAAAATATATCGATACAAGGGGTAAGTCTTTTAGTTTTTTCTCCCTCTCTCGTCAATATCACAAGGAGGCATCCTTTTAGTTTATCCCTAAAGTCAAACCCTAACCCTAAGTCTAAACCTAACTCTAACCCTAAGCCTAACCCTAACCCGAACCCTAACCTTAACCCAAACACTAACCCTAACCCTAACCTGAACAACCCTAACCGTAACCCTAACCCTAACCCCTAAGTGTATCCCTAACCTAACCCGAACAACCCGAACAACCCTAACCCTATCCCTAACCCAATTTGCAGACTGATATCAGAGTTGGTGGGCGCAAAACTATTTTGCTAGTAAATTTACCGACACAACTCTAATATGACCAGACAAATTTACTTTGTTTTTCCCCAAACATTTTCATCAAAATCACAAGGGATAAGCTTTGTATTTAAATATTTTTGTTTTTATCAAAATCACAAGGGGTAAGCCTTGTAATGATATATTTTTGTGATTTTGATGAAAAGAAAAATATATCGATACAAGGGGTAAGTCTTTTAGTTTTTTCTCCCTCTCTCGTCAATATTACAAGGAGGTATCCTTTTAGTTTATTCCTAAAATCAAACCCTAAACCCTAACCCTAACCCGAACCCTAACCCTAACCCTAACCTGAACAACCCTAACCGTGACGCTAACCCTAACCCCTAAGTGTATCCCTAACCCTAACTCGAACAACCCGAACAACCCTAACCCTAACCCTAACCCTAACCCTAACCCTAACCCTAACCTAACCTGAACCCACACCGAACCCTAACCTGAACAACCCTAACCGTGACGCTAACCCTAACCCCTCAGTGTATCCTAACCCTAACCTGAACAAGTCGAACAACCCTAACCTAACCCTAACCTAACCCTAACCCAATTTGCAGACTGATATCAAAGTTGGTGGGCGCAAAAATATTTTGCTAGTAAATTTACCGACACAACTCTAATATGACCAGACAAATTTACTAACCCTAACCCTAACCCCTAAGTGTATCCCTAACCCTAACTCGAACAACCTGAACAACCCGAACAACCCTAACCCTAAACCTAACCCTGACCCTAACCCTAACACTACCCCAACGCCTAACCCTAACCCTAACCCTAAGCCTAACCCTATCGATAACCCAATTTGCCGACTGATTTCAGAGTTGGTGGGCGCAAAAATATTTTGCTGGTAAATTTACCGACACAACTCTAATATGACCAGACAAATTTACTTGGTTTTTCCCACAAACATTTTCATCAAAATCACAAGGGATAAGCTTTGTATTTAAGAAAAATATTCTTTTCATCAAAATCACAAAAATATATCATTACAAAGCTTAATACCCCTTGTGATTTTGATAAAAACTTGTCAATATCACAAGGAGGTATCCTTTTAGTTTATCCCTAAAGTCAAAATCAAAATGTGTTTAGCCTTGTAGTTTAGAAATACTTCTTAAAACCCACGTCTTCAAAATCACACAGAGTAAAGCCTTTTTGTCTTCAAAATCAAAAGTAAGCCTTGTATTTTTTTCCTAAAAGTAGTAAGTTCCTACTATTAACACGTAATAAGCCAAATCATCTCACTAAGCGGCAGTGATTATAATTTTGAGAAGTCCCCCGTCTCCAATCTATTCAGTAGCAGCGGATAATAAAACACGACATGTTTTTCCATTAACAAAATCATCAAAAGCACAATGAGAAAGGTTTTAAAAATATATATATATTTCATCAAAATAACAAGAGGTAAGCCGTGTACTAGTTTGTCAGTATTTGTTGGCGTGTGCAATAAAACAGCTGTACGTTAATAATAATAATAATAATAATAATAATAATAATAATAATAATAATAATAATAATAATAATAATAATAATAATAATAACTAGAAATTCATAGTTTGTGCACAAACTCAAGGTGTTCGGAAGTGACGGTAATTGATGTCCTCATCAATTGGGATCATTGTTAAAATGTGACTTAAGATTGTTTTCAAAAGTAAGTTGCCTTACTCATTTCAAAGAAATAGCTTTTCGGTATTGGCTTTTTCAACAGCCCTTTCCATTCGTACAAAATGACACTGCAGTATTAAGTTAATACGATCTATGGTTTTAGAAATATTGTAGCGCATCCGTTATTGGCTTAACCTTTAAGTCCCATTGTCTTTGTACACAATTACCCTCATTATCCCACATACTTTCTTTAAAACAAAACAATTTGTATGTTTATGTTTGAAAAATCATTAAAAAAATGCCCTTCTTTATTTTCCAACAATATATTAACACATTGTTTACCAAATGATTGTCAATAATTTCCTGACCATTTTTTGACCTCGGTGACCTTGATGACCTCTGACTTCCTGTTAAACCGGAAGTTGTACAATATAATAAGTTTCTGTCTATTTTATTGTTGTTTATTTATTCTGGGATGATCTAAAAAGGAATATATACATATACATTAAAAAAATAATAAATGGCTTGACTGGAAAATGAAGATCACAAAATGCCTCAATGTACATAACTAGAATGATTATAAGCATTAGCCTTCATAAACATGAACAACAAACTTTACATCTGTAACAGGTACGAGCGCGGTTAGCTAACTCGACACCAGGACATAATTAATTTTATACAAGGTGACGCTTTGACTTGTATTAAAATTTGTTTATTCTTTTCCCGCTACTATTGAAGGGATACGATTAACGCTGTATATAATATAAGTGGGATAGGTGTTTTTGGTAAACTACCCCAAATAAAATAACAGTACAATAAAAATTAAATACAATGAAAATATAACAATGAAAATACAACAATGAAAATATAAAAATAAAATAAATGAAATGGCCTATCTGGTGTCGAAACTCATACGGCGGAACGGGAATTGGTGATGGTAGCTGGAAGACAAAAGTTGGATGACGGAAAACAGTTCTTGTGGGGAAGGAGGGGCTTGAAGGACTTTAGTTGCAGAGGAGGGTTGAAGATGGAGACACTTGAAGCGAAAACAGCTCCTTATCCTTGATCAGGGGATAGGAGACTGTTTTCGTGAATTATCAATTGATGAACGATGATCTGTCCTGCAGGCTCTTTGTAGATTTGCTCGGCCTAGAGCAGGACAGGGATAAATATATGTGTAAGTGATGATGTAGGTCGGGCGCAATCCAAATGAAGTTGTCCGACAGAGGTAAAATGAAAACGGTGAAGAAAATACACTCTCCTCTGTCGGTGTCCAGTGGCCAAGTCATATAAAATATTAACTTAATAAAATAAGAACTAAATATTATACAATAAAAATATACTACAGCTTAGGCCTAATCTTGAAACAAACAAGTCAATAAAAAGTAACCTTGCTTGTGAAATGTGTGTGGTCCTATAGTCACTCCACACTAGTCAGTAAAGTGGTTACAAGGACATTTCAGCAAGACCAGTGCCCAAGGCAGAATGACCAGTCATGAGTTATAATCAAATTAGTGTTGCAAAGCACAACACCAAAACAAGTCATGAAACTATTAAAACATGAAAATGGCTTTTACTTTTAAGCCATTATTATTCATAATGAATTGGCTTAACTAGACAGTGAATTAAAGAATCAAAGTGAATATCAAAAGATTATAAAGAAAACAATAATGTAAAATCAAAGAAATGTCAATCATAGCACTAACTAAATATCATCTTGAATAAATGCAGAAATCAATTAAATCAATTACTAAATCAAAGAAACTTATAATGCAAGAACCAGTCCTTGCCTTTTATAATACTCAAAAGGAATCAAAAAGTCAGATTTGGAATAAAGCTATTTCTAAATCTTGGAACATTGAAACAAATAAATCACTCAACCAAGCAAGGCCAGTTGAGGGTGGAAGATGGACCAAATTGCCCAAGGGGATATTTAACTGTACTTAAATAACATATGGTTCTGGACAAAGCAAGGACAAATGGCTGTGTATGCAATAACCCAAAAACTGATGTACAAGCTTATTGTTCAATGCTTTGACTCCAAAGGGATTATGTGACCAGAGAAACAGAGTAAAAGCATGGTGATGAAATAATAAAATATACATGTGCACTAAAACATGTGAAAGGGTTTCAGAACAAAATGTAAAAGATGAATGTACCCATTCTAATGGTATTGGGTAACGTAGACATTAAATTAAATCTATTGAAGGAAAATCTAGTTCCAGTGCAGAAGACAAGACAAAATGCAATCTGCATTTTGCAAGCAATCAAAAGTAAAATAAAGAGCATGGAAAACGCAAGTCACAATTATTAAATCAAACAGAGCTTTAAATAAAAAATATTGTTGTTGAACTTAATTAATATTAAATCCTAAAAACTAGCATCACACCACAGAAAACATACAGCAATTGTTTAAAGTCAATAAAAAAACGACATCCGGTCTAAACTTTAGATAAAGAATGGAATCTTAAGCCTAGGAATACAAGTATGAAATAAAGTAAAATCAAACTCACCTAGAGCAGGACAGGGATAAATATATATGTAAGTAGTGATGATGTAGGTCGGGCGCAATCCAAATGAAGTTGTCCGACAGAGGTAAAATGAAAACGGTGAAGAAAATACACTCTCCTCTGTCGGTGTCCAGTGGCCAAGTGCCAGAAAACTTGCTTTGGTCACTGACCTCTGGCCAGCTCTTCCTCAATGCCCTATGATTGGTTGCAAGGCCTGCTACCAATCACCCACTTACCACTCACCAGTCCAGCACCCATCCCTAGACTCGCCCTAGTCCTAGTTGGACATAGGTAAACTAGGAAAAAAATGGGGGCCTGCAATTTCATCCCATTACATGCTCGCCTGCTTTCTGAATGTCGTCCCGACATATGTTTAAACAAATCACTACACATTTTCGCGCGCGGACGCAGCATGTCTATAAAATCGCTCTAATTTGCACTAATAATATTGATCATCGCAGCAATACATGCATCCTTCGACTTATCTTCTGGACTTAAATCATTCATGATGGATTGTAATAATTGCACTTTCTCCTTCCACTCAGGGGTGCAATTGGTATGCTGGTTGGAAAATCCTAGACGGCTAGGGGGTTTGATAGTTCTTTTGGGTCTTTGCCTATGGGGAATCTGGGGATTTGGGGGGACATTGTCATCCGACGCTGAATCATCTGCTACTGATGCACTCAGCTCGGGATCAGATTCAGGTGGTGGGAGTTTTGGTGCCTGTGCAACCTTGCTGGCTGTGCCAAAACTGGAAGTAGGAACAGGGAGTGGTAGGGAGTTGAAAGGCAAGAGCAAGTTCCGATGAAGTGTTCGAGTAGAACTTCCACCTTGCTCCTGCTTTACAACGTATACAGGTATGTCAGGGTTGACCTGTTTCACCACTATATATGGGTGTGTCTCCCATCGATCAGCAATCTTGTAATTACCAGCAGGAGCAACAACTTTAACTAGGACTCGGTCACCAGGATGGAGAATAGCAGCTCTTGTACTGAGGTCGTGACGAGCCTTATTTTGGGAGCTTGCCTTTTCAGAATGACTAGATGCCAACTGATATGCTTCAGTTAGGCGTTGCCTCAACTGTAGTGCATAATCATTCTGATTCCGTTTGGGAGTCTCCCTGGGTTCAAGACCAAGAAAGATGTCAACTGGGAGTTTCGGGTGCCTCCCATACATAAGGAAGTATGGTGAGAAACCAGTTGCATCGTTTTTGGTGGAGTTGTAGGCATGAACAAGTGGGGCAACATACTTTTTCCACACTAATTTCTTGTCCTTTGGCAATGTCCCAAGCATTTCAAATAGGGTTCTGTTGAACCGTTCTACTTGGCCATTGCCCTGAGGATGGTATGGGGAGGTCCGACTCTTGGTTATACCAGTTATTTTGCAGAGCTGCTGTTTAACATTAGACTCAAAACCTCGACCTTGATCTGAGTGTAATCGACTAGGAAACCCATAATGGACAAAAAAATGGTCAAACAGTACACGTGCGGTAGTTTTGGCAGTTTGGTTCGGCACTGGGATCGCCTGCGCATAGCGGCTAAAATGGTTGGTGATGACCAAAATATCTGCTTGCGAATCACCAGATGTTTTGAGGGAAAGGTGATCAATGCACACCAGCTCCATTGGTTGGCAAGTCTTAATGCTCACCAATGGGGGCTGTTCTCATAGCAACTGGTGGCATCTTGCGTCTAATACATCTCGGACAGGAATGTATCCTGTCATTGACGTAAGAGGCCAGCCATATGGAGCCAAAAGAATCGGGAACGGATCAAATCAAGAGTGCGTTCGCGACCAAAGTGACCAGCTTCATCGTGAAGACAACGGAAAGCAATATCGTGGTATAGTTTGGAAAGCATAAGTTGGAAAAGTTTGCTGCCGTCCTTTTCCGTATGCTGACGGTACAGAACACCATCCCGAAAGGTCAGTTTGTCCCAATCCCGCAGGATACAGACAACATCACGGTGCTCATTCCGCTTTTCTTTTTCTTGAGGACAGTGTCCTTCCTCCTTATAACGAATGACTTTTCCAATAATGGGGTCTTCACGTTGGTATTTCCTCCACTCTTCTGTGGACACCTGAGGTATTGGACTTTGTCCTGGCCAGAGTGGAGGATCATCAACATCAGGCGGGACAGCAGTGCTTTGGAGTGCAAGGGTTTCTACTAAAGGGCCCGGCGAACTGTCCGTGTTAGCAAGGTATACACCGTGTGAGCCAACGACAGCCTTGACAGCTTCGGCAGAAACAGTCTGTGACTTATCCATGGTCCCCTGGTGGGGGCGACGGGACAGACCATCCGCATCTCCATTTAACTTGCCACTTCTGTACTCCAATGTGAAATTATAAGCAGACAGGGCAGCAAGCCAACGGTGTCCAGTGGCATCTAATTTGGCACTAGTGAGGACATAAGTTAGGGGGTTATTATCAGTGACCACCTTGAAGTTGTTACCGTAAAGGTAGTCATGAAATTTATCAGTGACTGCCCACTTAAGGGCCAGAAACTCAAGTTTGTGAGCAGGGTAATTGGTCTCACTCTTTGACAGACCTCTGCTCGCGTATGCAACAACACGCTCCCGGCCATCCCGCAGCTGGTACAAAGCGGCACCAAGTCCAGTGATACTTGCATCAGTGTGCAGGATGAAGGGTTTACTGAAATCGCCATAGGCCAATGCAGGAGCTGTTGTTAATTCTGTAACCAGGCGTTCAAATGCAAGCTGACACTCAGGGGTCCAGGTGAAAGGAGGCGGTTTGGATTTGTATGAACGGGCAGTGTTTTTCTTTACTGGTAGCCCAACTGTAAGGGCATGAAGGGGTTTGGCTATTTTCGAGTAACCTGCAATGAATCGTCGGTAGTACCCAGCGAATCCCAAGAAAGATCGGACTTCCTGGTGATTACTGGGAACTGGCCAAGTTCTCAAGGCAGCAGTCTTGTCTGGGTCGGTCTCAACACCTGCTGCTGAAATCACATGACCGAGGTACTTTACTGAGGTACGGAAGAGTTGGCATTTGGATGGCTTCAGTTTCAACCCATGATTTTGAAGTCGTGCGAGTACTGATTCAAGTCGTTCGAGGTGCTCTTCGAATGTACTTGAGAAAATGATTATGTCGTCAAGGTATACTAAACATGTTTTCAAGTTGAGATCACCCACACAGCGCTCCATGAGCCTCTGGAAGGTTGCTGGGGAATTTGTAAGCCCAAAAGGCATGTGGTTGGCTTCATAGAACCCAAGTGGGGTCGTAAAAGCTGTCTTTGCTTTGTCTTCTTCTCGCATCTCAACTTGCCAGTACCCCGCTTTCAGGTCTAATGAGGAAAACCATCGTGTGCCTTGTAGGGCATCCAATTTTTCCTCAATTCAAGGTAGTGCATAGGCATTCCGTACTGTCCGTTTGTTAATTTTCCGGTAGTCTATGCAAAACCTCAGACTGCCATCCTTCTTCCGTACAAGGACAACAGGAGATGCCCAAGGGGAGTGGGATTCCCTGATTGCCCCGGCATCGAGCATTTCCCTGAGAAGGTTTCGGACTTCATCATACTGAGCAGGGGGAATCCTGCGATGCCGTTCCTTAAAGGGTGTGCTATTGGTCAGATTAATTTTGTGTTGGACTGTGGTGGTGTGTCCTAGGTCTTTATCATGAAGGGAGAATACGGATTTACGTTGCCTTAGGAAGTTTTGTACCGTGGCCAGGTCATCATTATTAATCGGTGACTCAGTGAAATCGAACAGATCTATGAAGTCATCTGTCTTTTCCACTGTGTGGCTCGTGGGTTGACTATTTAGTAGCTCGTTCCCAGAGTCAATGGCCGCAATGGAATCAACATGTTCCAATTTGCACAAAACAGCTCTTGGTCGGATAGTGCATGGTTTTTGTGATGCATTTCTGACCGTGACAGGAACGGTGTTGTATTGAACATGTCTGTCCAGGGTAAGGACTGTAGGCAGGAGTTCTAGATTGCCTGGGAGGGCATTTCCTTCTGCGGGTTCAACAACAACTTTCAATTGTATGGCTTGGAGGTGAGCTTTTATGAAACCATTAATGACGACAGTTTCGTTGGGGTTAATAGTAATAACTTGGTTGCCTGCTGCTCGAACCTCTCCAAGCTTTTGTTTCTTATCTTTGTCTTGCGCAGAGAGATTGCGTAGTGCAAGTCGCAAGGCATTTGGCAGGGTCACTTTTTGGGAGAATCGTGGCCCATACGATTGAAAACACTGTGATTTGCACTGAGCAATCACATTAGTGCCAACTAAGAGGGGGACTTCGGCATGGTAGGCCGTGTCTGGCACAACAAGAGCCAGTGTCCAGTATGCGGCAGGACTGTTACCGAGTGTAAAAGGGAATGAAATTTGGACTTCAATGTATCCAAGGAAGGGCACCGAAGCACCACCAGCACCGCGGACTTGAAGGAGGTCACTGATAGGCTTGATTGGAACTGTGGCAAGATGCCTGGTATGGAAAGATTGCGATATTGTGGTGACCTGGGACCCAGTGTCAATAAGGCAGCGGCATTTGACACCCGAAACAAATGCCTCTGTCTCGTTGGCACTGCCAACCAAACAATTTAGGACATTGGGGGTGTGGTGGAGGCCGCTGGAGCTAGTGGCACCGCTGCCTGCCACATCACCCCTTGTGGAGGCAGATTTGAGTTTAACTGTTGGTGGGACTGCGTGGGTCTCTTTGGGGGATTGCGGCAACCCCGGGATATATGGCCAGTTTGGCCGCACTTAAAACATTCGATGGGGGTTGATCGAGGAGGGTGGCTGGACACCATTGGAAAGCTATTAACGCGGGGTGGTGGAGGGGGTAAAGACTGGTGTGTTGAGGCAGCAAAACTGACTTTAAGGTCAGCCAGGGAGGAAGCAATTATTGCCAGGGCATCCTTAAGGTTAGGGTCTGGGGCGCGGGGAGGAACAGCGGGCAAGTCCTTTGGTTGGCGTTTAACGACCAACTCCTGTTCCCCCATACGGACGAGACGCACGAGGTGGTCAAATGTGCGTGCCTCATCTTTCCTATGGCGGCAGATATTCTTAAGCTGTTGGTCGCGTAACCCACGCCAAAATATCTGCCTCAGCACAACATCCATTGAGGCTGCAGGGAGGCCATCGCGGCGGCACGCCTCAAATACCAAGAGCTTCAGACGCCGGCCAAAGCCAGCAGCTGTCTCTTGTTCCTCCTGATGGCTGTTGTATGCCTTCTGAAGGAGAGTGGGGCCATCCTGTACTGTGCCGTAACTGCCTTCCAATTCGAGAATGATGGCCGCAATCGATGCATGGGGACCAAGCGTCTGGATGAGCCGACTGGGCTCACCACGAATCGATTGCCGGACATGTGGGGCAAGGATCTGTTCTGGGTATGTGCCGTCGCGGAGCAAGGATTCAAGTTCAAATTTCCAAGAGTCGAAGTCGACGCCATTACCTTTCGATGACACATCTCCAAAAAAAGGAGATATTCGGGGTGGCTGGACATACCCAGTGGGAAGGTGTGACACACCAGGGGGCACATAATAAGATGGAACAGGGCGGGGAACGGCAGAAGTTGGCGTGTCAAGGGGAATTTCTGGAATGGCAACTGGGGGTGCCACTGGGAGGGGCGACGATAGGGGTGTGGCCTGGCGTGTAATTGAGTGGAGGATAGGTGGATGGGGAGGGAATGCCAAAGGATGAGTATGGGGAGGACTAATCAAGGTAGGTTGAGGCTGAAGCGCTGGTCGCGGCACGGCAGAAAAGCGGTGCAGCCAAGGAGAAATTTCAGGGGGAGGCGGTTGGGGTTGGGCGGAAGGAATAGACGGGGGTGGGTGGGGAGAAGGTGTGTGGGGAGAAGGCAGATGGTAGGTTGGGTGGGCAAGAGGGACGGTTGGTTGATGTGGGGTAGGGATTGGCAATGGGAGTGGCGTTGGGGGATGGAGAATGGGGAGGGGTAAAACTGTTCGGAGAACATCTTCTGGGGAGGGGATGAGGGAGGCCATAGGAACAGGGACTGTGCCAGGAGGTGGAGGCCGGTGTGATGAGGGCAAAATACGCAGGCGGCCATTGAGGAAGGGCTGTCCATCTAATGTGTGAACAGCATGAGCTGCATTGCCCGGAAAGCGATAATGACAATACAAGTAGTTGCCATAGCCGTCCGACCAAGACAGTTCACTGAGATATTGGATGACGCCCGCCCTACTCAAATGGAACTGAATCTGCTCTTTGGTGGCATGTGGTGGAATATGAGACACCAAAACAGTACACCGAGTAAGCCTAGGGGACATCATAATGACCGCAATGAAATACAATTAAAGACAAAAGTGTAATAAAATGGCCAAATTAAAATAGAAATAACAACGATAAAAACGGCAAGATAATCCCATGCAAAAAGTGCACACAAAAGCAATTAAAAGAAAATAGCGCAAGTATAATTGATAATGAAAACCAAAATGAATAGTGAGATGTTGTGGGCCCCTTCAAGTAGCCGACGAAAGGTGTAGTTTTGTAGACACACAATCAATGTTTGGAAAAAAATACAGCGTACCTCACATCGGGCGCAAAATTATGTAACAGGTATGAGCGCGGTTAGCTAACTCGACACCAGGACATAATTAATTTTATACAAGGTGACGCTTTGACTTGTATTAAAATGGATAATTTGTTTATTCTTTTCCCGCTACTATTGAAGGGATACGATTAACGCTGTATATAATATAAGTGGGATAGGTGTTTTTGGTAAACTACCCCAAATAAAATAATAGTACAATGAAAAATTAAATACAATGAAAATATAACAATGAAAATACAACAATGTGTTGTATAATGCACGTAAAGTGGATTGTCGTGGCCGAGCGGTCTAGCGCACTGAACTCAAGTTCTGGTGTTGCCAGCAGCAGAGTGTGGGTTCGAGCCCCAGCCGTGACACCTGTGTCCTTGAGCAAGACACTTAACCATAATTGCTTCTCTCCACCCAGGGGTTAATGGGTACCTGTGAAGGCAGAGATGGTTTGCTCTCTATGCGCTAGAAATGGCAGCAATTGAGCTGTATACTCCCCAGGGAGCTGAGATGGTTTCAGGAATGATTTATGAGCCTTATGAGCCTTATGAGCAGGGATAATGATATAATGCGCCTTGAGCGCCACTTAGTTGGTGGATACGTGCGCTATATAAATCTATACATTATTATTATTATTAATAAAAATATAAAAATAAAATAAATGAAATGGCCTATCTGGTGTCGAAACTCATACGGCGGAACGGGAATTGGTGATGGTAGCTGGAAGACAAAAGTTGGATGACGGAAAACAGTTCTTGTGGGGAAGGAGGGGCTTGAAGGACTTTAGTTGCAGAGGAGGGTTGAAGATGGAGACACTTGAAGCGAAAACAGCTCCTTATCCTTGATCAGGGGATAGGAGACTGTTTTCGTGAATTATCAATTGATGAACGATGATCTGTCCTGCAGGCTCTTTGTAGATTTGCTCGGCCTAGAGCAGGACAGGGATAAATATATATGTGTAAGTGATGATGTAGGTCGGGCGCAATCCAAATGAAGTTGTCCGACAGAGGTAAAATGAAAACGGTGAAGAAAATACACTCTCCTCTGTCGGTGTCCAGTGGCCAAGTCATATAAAATATTAACTTAATAAAATAAGAACTAAAAATTATACAATAAAAAATATACTACAGCTTAGGCCTAATCTTGAAACAAACAAGTCAATAAAAAGTAACCTTGCTTGTGAAATGTGTGTGGTCCTATAGTCACTCCACACTAGTCAGTAAAGTGGTTACAAGGACATTTCAGCAAGACCAGTGCCCAAGGCAGAATGACCAGTCATGAGTTATAATCAAATTAGTGTTGCAAAGCACAACACCAAAACAAGTCATGAAACTATTAAAACATGAAAATGGCTTTTACTTTTAAGCCATTATTATTCATAATGAATTGGCTTAACTAGACAGTGAATTAAAGAATCAAAGTGAATATCAAAAGATTATAAAGAAAACAATAATGTAAAATCAAAGAAATGTCAATCATAGCACTAACTAAATATCATCTTGAATAAATGCAGAAATCAATTAAATCAATTACTAAATCAAAGAAACTTATAATGCAAGAACCAGTCCTTGCCTTTTATAATACTCAAAAGGAATCAAAAAGTCAGATTTGGAATAAAGCTATTTCTAAATCTTGGAACATTGAAACAAATAAATCACTCAACCTAGCAAGGCCAGTTGAGGGTGGAAGATGGACCAAATTGCCCAAGGGGATATTTAACTGTACTTAAATAACATATGGTTCTGGACAAAGCAAGGACAAGTGGCTGTGTATGCAATAACCCAAAAACTGATGTACAAGCTTATTGTTCAATGCTTTGACTCCAAAGGGATTATGTGACCAGAGAAACAGAGTAAAGGCATGGTGATGAAATAATAAAATATACATGTGCACTAAAACATGTGAAAGGGTTTCAGAACAAAATGTAAAAGATGAATGTACCCATTCTAATGGTATTGGGTAACGTAGACATTAAATTAAATCTATTGAAGGAAAATCTAGTTCCAGTGCAGAAGACAAGACAAAATGCAATCTGCATTTTGCAAGCAATCAAAAGTAAAATAAAGAGCATGGAAAACGCAAGTCACAATTATTAAATCAAACAGAGCTTTAAATAAAAAATATTGTTGTTGAACTTAATTAATATTAAATCCTAAAAACTAGCATCACACCACAGAAAACATACAGCAATTGTTTAAAGTCAATGAAAAACGACATCCGGTCTAAACTTTAGATAAAGAATGGAATCTTAAGCCTAGGAATACAAGTATGAAATAAAGTAAAATCAAACTCACCTAGAGCAGGACAGGGATAAATATATATGTAAGTAGTGATGATGTAGGTCGGGCGCAATCCAAATGAAGTTGTCCGACAGAGGTAAAATGAAAACGGTGAAGAAAATACACTCTCCTCTGTCGGTGTCCAGTGGCCAAGTGCCAGAAAACTTGCTTTGGTCACTGACCTCTGGCCAGCTCTTCCTCAATGCCCTATGATTGGTTGCAAGGCCTGCTACCAATCACCCACTTACCACTCACCAGTCCAGCACCCATCCCTAGACTCGCCCTAGTCCTAGTTGGACATAGGTAAACTAGGGGGGAAATGGGGGCCTGCAATTTCATCCCGTTACACATCTATGGCGGCCGCCATATTGAAAGTTTGTTTACTTTTGCTTTGATTACAACTGTACTTTTATCTGCACGTCTTCGTGATTTTGTTTGATAAGATTCCTCCCAAATGTTTATTTGTTTTTAATTTTTATAATTTGCAAAGGTAACTGCACTCAAATGTAAACCTTATAGTGCCAAAGACTATGTACAAGTAGGAGGAGAGGATGTAAATCATTGGGAATAAGTGCATTCTTTACACAAATGTAAACGTTAACGTTACGTTACATGCATCATCAGTACAGACATGAAAAATCGTAAAATATCACGACAAAAACACCCCCAAAATTTTAATTTCTTCAAATCAATAATTTATCTACACTCCTGAGTAATCAATTTTATCTTTGCGAAACCTACATGTGTCAGAAAAGGACAACACCGAAGAGGAAAACGTCAAATTCTGGAAGGAAATCTCAGCGCGCGTAGGGCATTCCGTCATTCTGCTGACGAGGCATCCATCTTGCACACAAAACCGCCTGAAAGTCCCGGATGCTAGCGGCAAACAATCTCAACAAATATATCAAAAGAGGGCGCAAATCATCAGGTCCATACAGCTGTATTGTTTAGTTCATAGCGCTTATGGTACCAGCGCAGTGGACGCAAAAGTACAGCGACCGCGCAACCCGGGATATCCCGGGAGCGAGACCCTGAGGAAGTGTAACGTGACCCGGGATATCCCGGGTGCGGGACTGAAAGGGTTAAACGCCCACCACACATCTATAAAATATATTTTATCCTGCAAGAGCTTTAGCCTGTGACACCGCAAACGTCCCCGTGAAGACCGCCAGCTGTTTTCCAGTAGATAACGATCTCAGTCTCTGCGGTTTGTAAACAATGGGCCACAGAACCACGAGTGTCTGGTGTGTGTTAAGTCAATGGGATTTTGGCCCAGAAAAGGAATTTTGAAGAAAAGAAAAAAATCAAAACTTTGACCTTCCGGTACGACCGGAAGCAAATGTCAGACGATTTTGACGTTAACTTTTCAAATGTTGCCTAAGCCTTGATCTATCAGATCCCAGATTATGAACATCATAGCTTTAGTATATTTTGATATACAGTCGATAGAAAATGGTCATATTTGATACCTGATGACGTCATCATGACGTAACAACTTCTGACGTAACAACATCTAGATTCATCTACATGATAAGGTCTTTATATGTGTGAAGTTTCAAGGTTGTGTGAAATTGTTAACTTGCACTTTCGATGTAGAGATGAGTTAAGGAGAAGAAGAAGGAGAGGTACAAAAAAACACAAAAAAAACGGAACAATTACAATAGTTGTTCGGCTGAAAAGCCGAACACCTAATAATAATAACTAGATATAAGTTTTTGTCACAACAAAAACTAGGTGTTCGGTTGAAGTTAAAATGATGACGTCATCAATTGTTGTAGAAAGTGTTGTAGAAAGTCAAATGTTAACGTCTGTTGAAGTTCTCGCGAGAAGTTTATTTGAATACAATACAATACTGAATTTAGAAATTATTTTAATATTAAACTTTGACTTCCGGTTTGGACAGGAAGTAAGGTCAAATTGGGGTCATCTTTTTGTAAATATTTTTTGACAATCAACGATCTGTACAATGGTGCAAAAATGTCAATTTACCTCTTGTGGTTGTTGAGATAGGATTTTTTTAAATATTAAATTTTGACTTCCGGTTTGGACAGGAAGTAAGGTCAAATTGGGGTCACCTTTGTGTAAATATGTTTCGACAATGAACAATCTATACAATGGTGCAAACAATGTCAATTTACCTCTTGTGGTTGTTGAGATACGATTTTTTTAAATATTAAACTTTGACTTCCAGTTTGGACAGGAAGTAAGGTCAAATTGGGGTCATCTTTTTGTAAATACTTTTTGACAATCAACGATCTGTGCAATGGTACAAAACTTTTGAATTTACCTCTTGTGGTTGAGATATGATTTTTTTTAATATTAAAATTTGACTTCCGGTTTGGACAGGAAGTAAGGTCAAATTGGGGTCATCTTTTTGTAAATATACAAAAATTGTGAATTTACCCCTTGTGGTTGTTGAGAATTGTTTAAATATTAAACTTTGATTTATCGTAATTCGATATCTGATGACCTAATCATGACGTCACAAATTATGTTTCATCTACGTGTTAAGTTCTAAGTATATGCCAAGTTTGAAGTTCATGTGAAGTTTGCCAGTATGTTTTTTTTAGACAATCGATCCGGAGAAGAAGAAGAAGAAGAAGAAGAAAAAGAAGAAGAAGAAGAAGAAGAAGAAGAAGAAGACTTTTGACTTTTCAAAGAAAACTTTATTTACACAGCAGAACAATACATAATGTACAAACAACAGATTAGAAAACAATGATTTACCAAAATTAGTGGTTTACAAATATTACTGTAAAGTAACTAAATTCGGTTACTTTGTAAACGAAGGTAATAACAAAAATACATTTCATAATGAAGGACAAAAACAATCGAAATAAACAAAAGGTTGAGTGGAAGAAAGGAAGAAAAAGGAAAGGGCTCCTCTAAAAGGGAGACTGCAAGCACCATGGTGTAAGCAGACTCCCCTGAAGATCCCTGGGGTGGGGAGCCACTGGCATTACTGGTGTGGGTCTTAAACCCACTCCAGCGGCTCCCAAAGAGAAGGAAAAGAAAAGGAAAGGAAAGAGAGAGGACCCCACTCGTGAACAGTGGTAGAGACCTTGCCTCCAATCAGAGAGAGATTGGAGTAGCTGTTCACAAGGTGGGTCGAAGAGGGGGAAAGGTGGACCGAGAGGAGTCAGACAGAGAGAGAGAGAAGAGAAAGACATTTCAAATATAATCTTCATTTCGAAAATTTTTTAAAAACCAAACATTTTTTTAAAACCAAACATTACAGAAAAAGACATTGTATAAATTATAATAAAAATTAAAACTATGAAAGGCACATTCTGTTAAAAATTCCAGTGAAGTAATATGTACAATAATTATTATATAGATGAAAAAGGATTTTTGTTAAAAAGGAAAGCTGGTGTATTATAACAAAAACAATGTTTGAGTAAAATGTACATGATCGAGGTATAGAATTACAAAAGGTTTTAGATAAGAAATATTGAATAAAAGCAAATATGACTTTTTGTTTAAAAATGATGGAGATATAAAATGTTTGGTTTGAAATAAAGGTACATTGAATAGATGAAAGGCACAGTCAAAAAACAATAAAACACAAGAAGCGCTTTGTGATTTTTTACATTTTTGAATAATTTTGTTTGGTTTTTGGTTTGTTTAAGAAGAAGAAGAAGAAGAAGAAGAAGAAGAAGAAGAAGAAGAAGAAGAAGAAGAAGAAGAAGAAGAAGTGTTTCGGGTTCATACCCGAACACCTAATAATAATAATAATAATAATAATAAGGAAACAAGTGCCCCGGTCACGTTTGGGATTCGAACCCACATTCTGACGACTCAGCCATCACAACACAAATCCGATGCACTAAACCGCTCGACCATGGCACTAATAAGGGACAAATCGTTAAGTGACATGGTTTGTGAGTGAGTCAATTTTAAAATAAAATAATAGTAATAAAAATTATTATATATATTTTTTTCAAAACTAATTTCTGCAGAAAGTTAGTCAGAGGTAATGACCAGGCATTGGGGAGCGTTGAATCTTCTAGGCGAACCCAGCGTGATAACCACCTTAGCACCCTTCTGGGGGAATCGGCAGACCCCCGGTCCCTCCTTTACTTTCCCGCACCGTAACCAACTATCGAATAGGGGAGAGACATGGCGGCCCCCAAACCGTTGCTGCTGCCGCAACTGCCATGTCCCTGAATTAGGTCTGTTCTAGGCCTTCGAACCGGTGCGTCCCAGCTCTGGAAGTCCCGCGATTGACACTTCCAGTGGTCCGGCCAACGTGCTGCGCCATCTGGACTATGTTGGTATTAGACAGGTTAAATTAAAGCTACTTAAATAAAGGGTTTGAAGTGTATTGCTACACAACAAAAGACAAAAAAAGACGCAGGCGGGATTCGAACCGGGATCGCCTGCACGGGTGTCAAGCGTCTAATCCATTAGACCACCACTTCGCCTGACTGTTTGATATGAAAGGAGATTAATCATCATTTGATGTGATGGAAAAATAAAGGGAACGCTCATTGATTTGGTAGGTATTGTTAATTCATTTTCAATTATTCATGTTACCAGTACATATTCGTTTAACAAAAGGAAACAATAGTTTCTCTATTGTCAGTTATGTCCTGGGTTGGTTTCTAAGTCCAACAACAATGGTCTCCACGCGTACACTTGTGTACAGTGAACAACAGGACAATAGAGGAGAACAAAAGGAGGTCCTTGGTTAACGCCAATTAGTCTCGAACCGTAATCCAACGTGATAATGTTTTATTTTTATTTTGTTTTGTTTTGTTTGTTCCGTTTTTTTGGGGGGTGGGGGTTGGTGCGGTAGCGATAAGAACCCATAAGCATGGGCTCCACTGAATTATCAGGTTGGATCACAGTTGGATCAGGTTGGATCACAGATGGTGTTGGCCAAGGACCTCCTTTTGGTCTCCTCAATTGTTCTGACCGTGGATCTATTGTCCCTTTTGTTAAAGAGTTCACTATACGCACGTGTACGTGTGGAAACCATTGTTGTTGAACATCCCCTTTATTTTTCTATCACGTACAAAGATGAATCTCCTTTCATTGCAAACAGTCAAGGGAAGTGCCGTGGTCTAATGGATCAAACGCTTGACATCCGTGCAGGAGATCCCAGTTCGAGTCTCGTCCCTTCTGTGTTTTTTCTTTTTCTTTTATTATGTAGCAATACAATTCAAACCCTTTACTAAGGTAGGTTTAATTTAACTTGTCTAATACCTTGTAGCTTTGCATGGTGAGGAGGATAAGTAAGTCTAATTGCGGTGACACCATGTGAAATTCTCAATTGAGTAGTAATTTGTATAAATGTTAGATGTTTTGTTGTTTACTTGTCTTGCTTACATTTTTTGCTTGTGATTTTGTAAGGCGCTGTGCTCTTTGAAGAGCGCCATATAAGTGTTGATTAATAATAATAATAATAATAATAAAAAGAACTCGGGAGAATGCCGAACTCTGGGAAATGCTGTTGCTTAAGTTGGCTGCTGGAGAATTACACGATGACAGGATACTGGAGGATTAGTTCGTTGAGGCAAACGCAATACCTGTAGTTATACTTGGTCTTCTAGCACAAAACAATGTTTTTGTTAAACAATCAGAAATGTACAGAAGCGAAACAAACATTACTCCACTTAAGTAATAATTATGACTTAGCATAAGTCATAATTCAACTTAGACTTACACTAAGTCTAAGTCGAGCTAAGTCTAAGTCTAAGCCGAGTAATTTTATTTATTACGATGTTCCCTCAACGCTTCTGTAGGAATGATTCTTGCAATTTAAAGAATAATTCACAATCAGTGTGTCAAACCTACATTATCCAAGTACTGGGGTACAATCTCTGCCAACACAGTAGCAAATTCATGAGCAATCTCTGACGGCTTGATGATTACTGTATTACCTGTGTAAAAATAATAATAATGGAAAGATCATTACAGCTGAGGGTCTTCTCTGTCATAACCCTAAAACTATCACATCTAAATTAGAGAACATTCTTAACATTCGAAAACATTCTTTCTTCCTTCCACTCATGCCTTGTGAAAACTGAACACTGCAGGGTTTACCTTTGGACGATAGTTTTTTCTAAGCCCGTCATTTCAGTCAATATTTACAAACTAACCTGCAGCGATCACACCAACCAGTGGCATAAGTGTCAGTTGAAAGGGATAATTCCAGGCGCCAATAACCAGCATCACCCCATAAGGCTGGTGTTAAATGTATGCCGGAACTCCTGTGAAGTGTATTGGTTTATCAACCTTAAAAAATAAATAAAATAAAATAAATAATCTAAAATCTACTTTAAAAGTATATAATTACGTGTTTTTCTGTTGCATACAATTTATCGCATAGCACAAAGTGACGAATCGGCAGAAATGCTGTTCCAAGAAAAATGCGTTTGAAGTTGGACTAATTTTGGCAGTGCGTATTGTTTTTTTTGTTGAATGGTTGAATTGGGATATGAAGCAGTATAAGTTTTTATTTTCTTAATACAAGCTTTCAAACTTATTCGTCATTCTGTCAGCAATTAAAATCTACAATGAATGATTCTGCTCTCAAAAACCATGTAAATATATGATTGAAAAACCAGTAAAGATGAACGTTTACATTTTTAAGACCTTGTCACTTTCGGGCAAGTTTCAAGCAATAAAAGTTGCTGGCAATAAGATTGCTCAGAGATTGTCTCCTTGTGAGATTGACGAGAGAGGGAGAAAATACTAAAAGACTTACCCCTTGTATTTATATGTATTTGTTTTCATGAAAATCACCATGGGTAAGCCCTGTATTTTTTATTTTTGTTTACATCAAAATTTACAAGCATTGTAATTATATTTTTGTTTTTATCAAAATTACAAGAGGTAATTTATAAATTTTTGTTTTTATCAAAATCACAAGGAGTGAGCCTTGTAATGACATATTTTTGTTTCCATCAAAATTTACTTCACAAATGAGGACTATTCCATCTCAAAACATGTAACAAATGTTGGGATTAATAGACCGAGAAGAGGGTGTCAGTTGGGGGAGGTTCAGTGGAGCCAGCGGTGTATCGAAGGCATTTTGGGGGTGTGTGGATCCAATTTGCCGACTGATATCAGAGTTGCTGCGCACAAAAATATTTTGCAAGTAAATTTACCGATGCAACTCTAATATGACCAGACAAATTTACTTGGTTTTTCCCAAACATTTTCATCAAAATCACAAGGGGTAAGCCTTGTATTTTTTCCCCTCAAAATCACAAGGGGTAAGCCTTGTATTTATATATTTTAGTTTTTTTCTCCCTCTCTCGTCAATATCACAAGGAGGTATCCTTTTAGATTATCCCTAAAGTCAAATCCTAACCCTAAGTCTAACCTTAAGTCTAACCCTAACTCTAACCCTAAGCCTAAGCCTAACCCTAACCCGAACCCTAACCCTAACCCTAACCCTAACCCTAACCCTAACCCTAACCCTAACCCTATAACCCCAACTCTAACACTAACCCTAACCCAGAGTTGGTTGGCGCAAAAATATTTTGCTAGTAAATTTACCGACACAATTCTAATATGACCTGACAAATTTACTTGGTTTTTCCCCAAACATTTTCATCAAAATCACAAGGGATAAGCTTTGTATTTATTTATTTTTGTTTCAATCGAAATTTACAAGGGAAAGCATTGTATTTATACATATTTTTCATCAAAATCACAAGGGGGTAAGCCTTGTATTTATATATTTTTGTTTTTATCAAAATCACAAGGGGGTAAGCCTTGTAATTATATATTTTTGTGATTTTGATGAAAACAAAAATATATCGATACAAGGGGTAAGTCTTTTAGTTTTTTCTCCCTCTATCGTCAATATCACAAGGAGGTATCCTTTCAGTTTATCCCTAAAGTCAAACCCTAACCCTAAGTCTAAACCTAACTCTAACCCTAAGCCTAACCCTAACCTTAACCCAAACCCTAACCCTAACACTAACCTGAACAACCCAAACCGTAACCATAACCCTAACCCCTAAGTGTATCCCTAACCCTAACCCGAACAACCCGAACAATCCTAACCCTAACCCTAACCCTAACTCTAACCCTAACCCTAACACTAACCCTAACCCTAACACTAACCCTAATCCAATTTGCAGACTTATATTCTGATATAAGTCTGCAAATTGGATTAGGGTTAGTGTTGGTGGGCGCAAACATATTTTGCTAGTAAATTTACCGACACAACTCTAATATGACCAGACAAATTTACTTGGTTTTTCCCCAAACATTTTCATCAAAATCACAAGGCATAAACTTTGTATTTATATATTTTCTTTTTTTCTCCCTCACTTGTCAATATCACAAGGAGGTATCCTTTTAGTTTATCCCTAAAGTCAAACCATAACCCTAAGTCTAACCCTAATTCTAACCCTAAGCCTAAGCCTTAGCCGAACCCGAACCCTAAGCCTAACCCTAACCCTAACCCTAACCCTAACCCTAACACTAACCCATAACCCTAACCCTAACCTTAACCCTAACCCTAACCCTAACCCTAACTCTAACCCTAACCCTAACCCAGAGTTGGTTGGCGCAAAAATATTTTGCTAGTAAATTTACCGACACAACTCTGATATGACCTGACAAATTTACTTGGTTTTTCCCAAACATTTTCATCAAAATCACAAGGGATAAGCTTTGTATTTATTTATTTTTGTTTCCATCGAAATTTACAAGGGAAAGCATTGTATTTATACATATTTTTCATCAAAATCACAAGGGGCTAAGCCTTGTATTTATATATTTTTGTTTTTATCAAAATCACAAGGGGTAAGCCTTGTAATGATATATTTTTGTGATTTTGATGAAAACAAAAATATTATCGATACAAGGGGTAAGTCTTTTAGTTTTTTCTCCCTCTCTCATCAATATCAGAAGGAGGTATCCTTTTAGTTTATTCCTAAAGTCAAACTCTAACCCTAACCCTAACCTGAACAACCCTAACCGTAAACCTGACCCTAACCCCTAAGTGTATCCCTAACCCTAACCCGAACAACCCGAACAACCCGAACAACCCTAACCCTAACCCTAACCCTAACCCTAAACCAAACATTTTCATCAAAATCACAAGGGATAAGCTTTGTATTCATATATTTTGGTTTTTTCTCCCTCACCCGTCAATATCATAAGGAGGTATCCTTTTAGTTTATCCCTAAAGTCCAACCATAACCCTAAGTCTAACCCTAACTCTAACCTTAAGCCTAAGCCTAACCCCAACCCGAACCCTAAGCCTAACCCTAACCCTAACCCTAACCCTAACCCTAACACTAACCCATAACCCTAACCCTAACCTTAACCCTAACCCTAACCCTAACACTAACCCTAACCCAATTTGCAGACTGATATCAGAGTTGGTGGGCGCAAAAATATTTTGCTAGTAAATTTACCGACACAACTCTAATATGACCTGACAAATTTACTTGGTTTTTCCACACACATTTTCATCAAAATCACAAGGGATAAGCTTTGTATATATTTATTTTTGTTTCCATCGAAATTTACAAGAGAAAGCATTGTATTTATACATATTTTTCATCAAAATCACAAGGGGGTAAGCCTTGTATTTATATATTTTTGTTTTTATCAAAATCTCAAAGGGGTAAGCGATTTTGATGAAAACAAAAATATATCGATACAAGGGGTAAGTCTTTTAGTTTTTTCTCCCTCTCTCGTCAATATCACAAGGAGGCATCCTTTTAGTTTATCCCTTAAGTCAAACCCTAAACCTAACTCTAACCCTAAGCCTAACCCTAACCCGAACCCTAACCTTAACCCAAACACTAACCCTAACCCTAACCTGAACAACCCTAAACGTAACCCTAACCCTAACCCCTAAGTGTATCCCTAACCTAACCCGAACAACCCGAACAACCCTAACCCTATCCCTAACCCAATTTGCAGACTGATATCAGAGTTGGTGGGCGCAAAACTATTTTGCTAGTAAATTTACCGACACAACTCTAATATGACCAGACAAATTTACTTTGTTTTTCCCCAAACATTTTCATCAAAATCACAAGGGATAAGCTTTGTATTTAAATATTTTTGTTTTTATCAAAATCACAAGGGGTAAGCCTTGTAATGATATATTTTTGTGATTTTGATGAAAAGAAAAATATATCGATACAAGGGGTAAGTCTTTTAGTTTTTTCTCCCTCTCTCGTCAATATTACAAGGAGGTATCCTTTTAGTTTATTCCTAAAATCAAACCCTAACCCTAACCCTAACCCTAACCCTAACCCGAACCCGAACCCTAACCCTAACCTGAACAACCCTAACCGTGACGCTAACCCTAACCCCTCAGTGTATCCCTAACCCTAACCCGAACAAGTCGAACAACCCTAACCCTAACCCTAACCCTAACCATAACCCTAACCCTAACCCTAACCCGAACCCACACCCGAACCCTAACCTGAACAACCCTAACCGTGACGCTAACCCTAACCCCTCAGTGTATCCCTAACCCTAACCCGAACAAGTCGAACAACCCTAACCCTAACCCTAACCCTAACCCTAACCCAATTTGCAGACTGATATCAAAGTTGGTGGGCGCAAAAATATTTTGCTAGTAAATTTACCGACACAACTCTAATATGACCAGACAAATTTACTAACCCTAACCCTAACCCCTAAGTGTATCCCTAACCCTAACTCGAACAACCTGAACAACCCGAACAACCCTAACCCTAAACCTAACCCTGACCCTAACCCTAACACTACCCCTACGCCTAACCCTAACCCTAACCCTAAGCCTAACCCTATCGATAACCCAATTTGCCGACTGATTTCAGAGTTGGTGGGCGCAAAAATATTTTGCTGGTAAATTTACCGACAGAACTCTAATATGACCAGACAAATTTACTTGGTTTTTCCCACAAACATTTTCATCAAAATCACAAGGGATAAGCTTGTGATTATAATTTTGAGAAGTCCCCCGTCTCCAATCTATTCAGTAGCAGCAGATAATAAAACACGACATGTTTTTCCATAAACAAAATCATCAAAAGCACAATGAGTAAGGTTTTAAAAATATATATATATTTCATCAAAATAACAAGAGGTAAGCCGTGTACTAGTTTGTCAGTATTTGTTGGCGTGTGCAATAAAACAGCTTTACGTTAATAATAATAATAATAATAATAATAATAATAATAATAATAATAATAATAATAATAATAATAATAACTAGAAATTCAGAGTTTGTGCACAAACTCAAGGTGTTCGGAAGTGACGGTAATTGATGTCCTCATCAATTGGGATCATTGTTAAAATGTGACTTAAGATTGTTTTCAAAAGTAAGTTGCCTTACTCATTTCAAAGAAATAGCTTTTCGGTATTGGCTTTTTCAACAGCCATTTCCATTCGTACAAAAATGACACTGCAGTATTAAGTTAATACGATCTATGGTTTTAGAAATATTGTAGCGCATCCGTTATTGGCTTAACCCTTTAAGTCCCATTGTCTTTGTACACAATTACCCTCATTATCCCACATACTTTCTTTAAAACAAAACAATTTGTATGTTTATGTTTGAAAAATCATTAAAAAAATGCCCTTCTTTATTTTCCAACAATATATTAACACATTGTTTACCAAATGATTGTCAATAATTTCCTGACCATTTTTTGACCTCGGTGACCTTGATGACCTCTGACTTCCTGTTAAACCGGAAGTTGTACAATATAATAAGTTTCTGTCTATTTTATTGTTGTTTTTTTATTCTGGGATGATCTAAAAAGGAATATATACATATACATTAAACAAATAATAAATGGCTTGACTGGAAAATGAAGATCACAAAATGCCTCAATGTACATAACTAGAATGATTATAAGCATTAGCCTTCATAAACATGAACAACAAACTTTACATCTGTAACAGGTACGAGCGCGGTTAGCTAACTCGACACCAGGACATAATTAATTTTATACAAGGTGACGCTTTGACTTGTATTAAAATGGATAATTTGTTTATTCTTTTCCCGCTACTATTGAAGGGATACGATTAACGCTGTATATAATATAAGTGGGATAGGTGTTTTTGGTAAACTACCCCAAATAAAATAATAGTACAATAAAAATTAAATACAATGAAAATATAACAATGAAAATACAACAATGAAAATATAAAAATAAAATAAATGAAATGGCCTATCTGGTGTCGAAACTCATACGGCGGAACGGGAATTGGTGATGGTAGCTGGAAGACAAAAGTTGGATGACGGAAAACAGTTCTTGTGGGGAAGGAGGGGCTTGAAGGACTTTAGTTGCAGAGGAGGGTTGAAGATGGAGACACTTGAAGCGAAAACAGCTCCTTATCCTTGATCAGGGGATAGGAGACTGTTTTCGTGAATTATCAATTGATGAACGATGATCTGTCCTGCAGGCTCTTTGTAGATTTGCTCGGCCTAGAGCAGGACAGGGATAAATATATGTGTAAGTGATGATGTAGGTTGGGCGCAATCCAAATGAAGTTGTCCGACAGAGGTAAAATGAAAACGGTGAAGAAAATACACTCTCCTCTGTCGGTGTCCAGTGGCCAAGTCATATAAAAAATTAACTTAATAAAATAAGAACTAAAAATTATACAATAAAAAATATACTACAGCTTAGGCCTAATCTTGAAACAAACAAGTCAATAAAAAGTAACCTTGCTTGTGAAATGTGTGTGGTCCTATAGTCACTCCACACTAGTCAGTAAAGTGGTTACAAGGACATTTCAGCAAGACCAGTGCCCAAGGCAGAATGACCAGTCATGAGTTATAATCAAATTAGTGTTGCAAAGCACAACACCAAAACAAGTCATGAAACTATTAAAACATGAAAATGGCTTTTACTTTTAAGCCATTATTATTCATAATGAATTGGCTTAACTAGACAGTGAATTAAAGAATCAAAGTGAATATCAAAAGATTATAAAGAAAACAATAATGTAAAATCAAAGAAATGTCAATCATAGCACTAACTAAATATCATCTTGAATAAATGCAGAAATCAATTAAATCAATTACTAAATCAAAGAAACTTATAATGCAAGAACCAGTCCTTGCCTTTTATAATACTAAAAAAGAATCAAAAAGTCAGATTTGGAATAAAGCTATTTCTAAATCTTGGAACATTGAAACAAATAAATCACTCAACCTAGCAAGGCCAGTTGAGGGTGGAAGATGGACCAAATTGCCCTAGGTGATATTTAACTGCACTTAAATAACATATGGTTCTGGACAAAGCAAGGACTAGTGGCTGTGTATACAATAACCCAAAAACTGATGTACAAGCTTATTGTTCAATGCTTTGACTCCAAAGGATTATGTGACCAGAGAAACAGAGTAAAGGCATGGTGATGAAATAATAAAATATACATGTGCACTAAAACATGTGAAAGGGTTTCAGAACAAAATGTAAAAGATGAATGTACCCATTCTAATGGTATTGGGTAACGTAGACATTAAATTAAATCTATTGAAGGAAAATCTAGTTCCAGTGCAGAAGACAAGACAAAATGCAATCTGCATTTTGCAAGCAATCAAAAGTAAAATAAAGAGCATGGAAAACGCAAGTCACAATTATTAAATCAAACAGAGCTTTTAAATAAAAACTATTGTTGTTGAACTTAATTAATATTAAATCCTAAAAACTAGCATCACACCACAGAAAACATACAGCAATTGTTTAAAGTCAATAAAAAAACGACATCCGGTCTAAACTTTAGATAAAGAATGGAATCTTAAGCCTAGGAATACAAGTATGAAATAAAGTAAAATCAAACTCACCTAGAGCAGGACAGGGATAAATATATATGTAAGTAGTGATGATGTAGGTCGGGCGCAATCCAAATGAAGTTGTCCGACAGAGGTAAAATGAAAACGGTGAAGAAAATACACTCTCCTCTGTCGGTGTCCAGTGGCCAAGTGCCAGAAAACTTGCTTTGGTCACTGACCTCTGGCCAGCTCTTCCTCAATGCCCTATGATTGGTTGCAAGGCCTGCTACCAATCACCCACTTACCACTCACCAGTCCAGCACCCATCCCTAGACTCGCCCTAGTCCTAGTTGGACATAGGTAAACTAGGAAAAAATGGGGGCCTGCAATTTCATCCCATTACACATCTATGGCGGCCGCCATATTGAAAGTTTGTTTACTTTTGCTTTGATTACAACTGTACTTTTATCTGCACGTCTTCGTGATTTTTGTTTGATAAGATTCCTCCCAAATGTTTATTTGTTTTTAATTTTTATAATTTGCAAAGGTAACTGCACTCAAATGTAAACCTTATAGTGCCAAAGACTATGTACAAGTAGGAGGAGAGGATGTAAATCATTGGGAATAAGTGCATTCTTTACACAAATGTAAACGTTAACGTTACGTTACATGCATCATCAGTACAGACATGAAAAATCGTAAAATATCACGACAAAAACACCCCCAAAATTTTAATTTCTTCAAATCAATAATTTATCTACACTCCTGAGTAATCAATTTTATCTTTGCGAAACCTACATGTGTCAGAAAAGGACAACACCGAAGAGGAAAACGTCAAATTCTGGAAGGAAATCTCAGCGCGCGTAGGGCATTCCGTCATTCTGCTGACGAGGCATCCATCTTGCACACAAAACCGCCTGAAAGTCCCGGATGCTGCGCAGCAAACAATCTCAACAAATATATCAAAAGAGGGCGCAAATCATCAGGTCCATACAGCTGTATTGTTTAGTTCATAGCGCTTATGGTACCAGCGCAGTGGACGCAAAAGTACAGCGACCGCGCAACCCGGGATATCCCGGGAGCGAGACCCTGAGGAAGTGTAACGTGACCCGGGATATCCCGGGTGCGGGACTGAAAGGGTTAAACGCCCACCACACATCTATAAAATATATTTTATCCTGCAAGAGCTTTAGCCTGTGACACCGCAAACGTCCCCGTGAAGACCGCCAGCTGTTTTCCAGTAGATAACGATCTCAGTCTCTGCGGTTTGTAAACAATGGGCCACAGAACCACGAGTGTCTGGTGTGTGTTAAAGGACCACAGAAATAGAGACGTAAATGCCATGGAGATACTAAAATATGGTATTTTTAATGATAAAAAACAAATAGGTCATTGATTTTTAGCGAGCTACTTATAATTTGAAGCTTTTCCGAAGAGAATGTCGGCGCCGATTAACACGCCCATAAAAGGGGCCATTTGCACTGCAACCGGAACGTCTCTATGTGTGACGTCACGTAGAGAAGAAGGCTTGCTTCCGGGAACGCCAGCCACGTACATATAACAACAGCGTACGCATTCATTCACATGCCTTCGCTTATATTGCCCACGCTGGAAAATAACATAGAAATGGCTGAATCGTCGTCAGATGAAATTGTGATACTTTACTGAGGTAATAAGTAACTAATAAACTATCTAATGTGTAATTTTCGTTCACCAAACTGCTATCTTTGTGAAGAAATCGATCATTTAGTGACCACTCGGTTGAAAAAAATCGAAAATATCAAAATATGAAGGTCGCAAAAAAGCACTGTTGGTGTTCATTGCCGCCGACCGGAAAATCTAGTCACAGCTTTCATCATCGAATTCTTCTAAAAGTTGTTAAAATTTATGTTATTTTAGTCTAACGTTAAAGTGTATTTTTTCATGTATGTTTTGTGAATTACGCCGTATATTTATTGTTAACGATGTCCAAAACACAACATGGCGGCGCACACAGTAGCCTACATACATGTAGATCGGACATGTCGGATCTGACTTAACGTTAGTTACTTGTCTGTTCTCACGTTTTAACGAAGCATCGCTTTGGCTTGTCGTTTGAAGGATTCACAGGCTTCTGTATTTTCGTCGAAATCGAAGTTTTCTTGAGTCTGGGTGCCTTTGACATCCCAAATTCCCCATGAAGGCTCGTTTCGAAGTCTTCAGCGGTAAAATGATCGCTACATATCACGCTGGTTGAAGACGGCCCGAACCATTTTGTCCTCCTTTTGTGGCTCAAATTTTTCGTAGTGCCTGATCTTTAGGGAACCTATGGATGCTTACACCTTCGCTAAGAGTATTACTACAGCCTGCTGCGACACATCTTGTAGGCATGATGTATATTTTCAAGGAAATTTAGGATGAACATATATATATACACATATATTGGTGTTTTGACATAAGCGCATCGGACACGTACACACACAAACAAACAGCTGTGCATTGCTAGGAAATCGTTCTTTACCTGACGTCACGGTATCACGTGATGCATTATATCACTCAATTGCCAATAAAGTGGGGGGCTTGTGAAATGGCATAAAAATCTCCAAAATGAACAGAACAAACTTCAATTATGAAAAAAACTAACAAATATCTTGTTTTATTAAGCAAAACACATTTATTAAGAGCCATAATGGTTTTTATTTCTGTGATCCTTTAAGTCAATGGGATTTTGGCCCAGAAAAGGAATTTTGAAGAAAAAAAAAATCAAAACTTTGACCTTCCGGTACGACCGGAAGCAAATGTCAGACGATTTTGACGTTAACTTTTCAAATGCTGCCTAAGCCTTGATCTATCAGATCCCAGATTATGAACATCATAGCTTTAGTATATTTTGATATACAGTCGATAGAAAATGTTCATTTTTGATACCTGATGACGTCATCATGACGTAACAACTTCTGACGTAACAACTTCTAGATTCATCTACATGATAAGGTCTTTATATGTGTGAAGTTTCAAGGTTGTGTGAAATTGTTAACTTGCACTTTCGATGTAGAGAAGAGTTAAGGAGAAGAAGAAGAAGGAGAGGTAAAAAAAAACAAAAAAAAAACGGAACAATTACAATAGTTGTTCGGCTGAAAAGCCGAACACCTAATAATAATAACTAGATATAAGTTTTTGTCACAACAAAAACTAGGTGTTCGGTTGAAGTTAAAATGATGACGTCATCAATTGTTGTAGAAAGTGTTGTAGAAAGTCAAATGTTAACGTCTGTTGAAGTTCTCGCGAGAAGTTTATTTGAATACAATACAATACTGAATTTAGAAATTATTTAAATATTAAACTTTGACTTCCGGTTTGGACAGGAAGTAAGGTCCAATTGGGGTCATCTTTTTGTAAATATTTTTTGACAGTCAACGATCTGTACAATGGTGCAAAAATGTCAATTTACCTCATGTGGTTGTTGAGATAGGATTTTTTTAAATATTAAATTTTGACTTCCGGTTTGGACAGGAAGTAAGGTCAAATTGGGGTCACCTTTGTGTAATATGTTTCGACAATTAACAATCTATACAATGGTGTAAAAAAATTCAATTTACCTCTTGTGGTTGTTTGAATAGAATACAATACTGAATTTAGAAATTATTTTAATATTAAATTTTGGCTTCCGGTTTGGACAGGAAGTAAAGGTCAAATTGGGGTCATGTTTCTGTAAATACTTTTGACAATTAACGATCTGTACAATGGTACAAAAATTGTGAATTTACCTCTTGTGGTTGTTCAGATATGACTTTTTTAAATATTAAAATTAGACTTCCGGTTTGGACAGGAAGTAAGGTCAAATTGGGGTCACCTTTGTGTAAATATGTTTCGACAATGAACAATCTATACAATGGTGCAAACAATGTCAATTTACCTCTTGTGGTTGTTGAGATACGATTTTTTTAAATATTAAACTTTGACTTCCAGTTTGGACAGGAAGTAAGGTCAAATTGGGGTCATCTTTTTGTAAATACTTTTTGACAATCAACGATCTGTGCAATGGTACAAAACTTTTGAATTTACCTCTTGTGGTTGAGATATGATTTTTTTTAGTATTAAAATTTGACTTCCGGTTTGGACAGGAAGTAAGGTCAAATTGGGGTCATCTTTTTGTAAATATACAAAAATTGTGAATTTACCCCTTGTGGTTGTTGAGAATTTTTTAAATATTAAACTTTGATTTATCGTAATTCGATATCTGATGACCTAATCATGACGTCACAAATTATGTTTCATCTACGTGTTAAGTTCTAAGTGTATGCCAAGTTTGAAGTTCATGTGAAGTTTGCCAGTATGTTTTTTTTAGACAATCGATCCGGAGAAGAAGAAGAAGAAGAAGAAGAAAAAGAAGAAGAAGAAGAAGAAGAAGAAGACTTTTGACTTTTCAAAGAAAACTTTATTTACACAGCAGAACAATACATAATGTACAAACAACAGATTAGAAAACAATGATTTACCAAAATTAGTGGTTTACAAATATTACTGTAAAAGTAACTAAATTCGGTTACTTTGTAAACGAAGGTAATAACAAAAATACATTTCATAATGAAGGACAAAAACAATCGAAATAAACAAAAGGTTGAGTGGAAGAAAGGAACAAAAAGGAAAGGGCTCCTCTAAAAGGGAGACTGCAAGCACCATGGTGTAAGCAGACTCCCCTGAAGATCTCTGGGGTGGGGACCCACTGGCATTACTGGTGTGGGTCTTAAACCCACTCCAGCGGCTCCCAAAGAGAAGGAAAAGAAAAGGAAAGGAAAGAGAGAGGACCCCACTCGTGAACAGTGGTAGAGACCTTGCCTCCAATCAGAGAGAGATTGGAGTAGCTGTTCACAAGGTGGGTCGAAGAGGGGGAAAGGTGGACCGAGAGGAGTCAGACAGAGAGAGAGAGAAGAGAAAGACATTTCAAATATAATCTTCATTTCGAAACATTTTTAAAAACCAAACATTTTTTAAAAACCAAACATTACAGAAAAAGACATTGTATAAATTATAATAAAAATTAAAACTATGAAAGGCACATTCTGTTAAAAATTCCAGTGAAGTAATATGTACAATAATTATTATATAGATGAAAAAGGATTTTTGTTAAAAAGGAAAGCTGGTGTATTATAACAAAAACAATGTTTGAGTAAAATGTACATGATCGAGGTATAGAATTACAAAAGGTTTTAGATAAGAAATATTGAATAAAAGCAAATATGACTTTTTGTTTAAAAATGATGGAGATATAAAATGTTTGGTTTGAAATAAAGGTACATTGAATAGATGAAAGGCACAGTCAAAAAACAATAAAACACAAGAAGCGCTTTGTGATTTTTTACATTTTTTTGAATAATTTTGTTTGGTTTTTTGGTTTGTTTAAGAAGAAGAAGAAGAAGAAGAAGAAGAAGAAGAAGAAGAAGAAGAAGAAGAAGAAGAAGAAGAAGAAGAGGTGTTTCGGGTTCATACCCGAACACCTAATAATAATAATAATAATAATAATAATGAAACAAGTGCCCCGGTCACGTTTGGGATTCGAACCCACATTCTGAGGACTCAGCCATCACAACACAAATCCGATGCACTAAACCGCTCGACCATGGCACTAATATGGGACAAATCGTTAAGGGACAACTCGTTAAGTGACATGGTTTGTGAGTGAGTCAATTTTAAAATAAAATAATAGTAATAAAAAGTATTATATATATTTTTTTCAAAACTAATTTCTGCAGAAAGTTAGTCAGAGGTAATGACCAGGCATTGGGGAGCGTTGAATCTTCTAGGCGAACCCAGCGTGATAACCACCTTAGCACCCTTCTGGGGGAATCGGCAGACCCCGGTCCCTCCTTTACTTTCCCGCACCGTAACCAACTATCGAATAGGGGAGAGACATGGCGGCCCCCAAACCGTTGCTGCTGCCGCAACTGCCATGTCCCTGAATTAGGTCTGTTCTAGGGCTTCGAACCGGTGCGTCCCAGCTCTGGAAGTCCCGCGATTGACACTTCCAGTGGTCCGGCCAACGTGCTGCGCCATCTGGACCATGTTGGTATTAGACAGGTTAAATTAAAGCTACTTAAATAAAGGGTTTGAAGTGTATTGCTACACAACAAAAGACAAAAAAAGACGCAGGCGGGATTCGAACCGGGATCGCCTGCACGGGTGTCAAGCGTCTAATCCATTAGACCACCACTTCGCCTGACTGTTTGATATGAAAGGAGATTAATCATCATTTGATGTGATGGAAAAATAAAGGGAACGCTCATTGATTTGGTAGGTATTGTTAATTCATTTTCAATTATTCATGTTACCAGTACATATTCGTTTAACAAAAGGAAACAATAGTTTCTCTATTGTCAGTTATGTCCTGGGTTGGTTTCTAAGTCCAACAACAATGGTCTCCACGCGTACACTTGTGTACAGTGAACAACAGGACAATAGAGGAGAACAAAAGGAGGTCCTTGGTTAACGCCAATTAGTCTCGAACCGTAATCCAACGTGATAATGTTTTATTTTTATTTTGTTTTGTTTTGTTTGTTCCGTTTTTTTGGGGGGTGGGGGTTGGTGCGGTAGCGATAAGAACCCATAAGCATGGGCTCCACTGAATTATCAGGTTGGATCACAGTTGGATCAGGTTGGATCACAGATGGTGTTGGCCAAGGACCTCCTTTTGGTCTCCTCAATTGTTCTGACCGTGGATCTATTGTCCCTTTTGTTAAAGAGTTCACTATACGCACGTGTACGTGTGGAAACCATTGTTGTTGAACATCCCCTTTATTTTTCTATCATGTACAAAGATGAATCTCCTTTCATTGCAAACAGTCAAGGGAAGTGCCGTGGTCTAATGGATCAAACGCTTGACATCCGTGCAGGAGATCCCAGTTCGAGTCTCGTCCCTTCTGTGTTTTTTCTTTTTCTTTTATTATGTAGCAATACAATTCAAACCCTTTACTAAGGTAGGTTTAATTTAACTTGTCTAATACCTTGTAGCTTTGCATGGTGAGGAGGATAAGTAAGTCTAATTGAGGTGACACCATGTGAAATTCTCAATTGAGTAGTAATTTGTATAAAAATTAGATGTTTTGTTGTTTACTTGTCTTGCTTACATTTTTTTGCTTGTGATTTTGTAAGGCGCTGTGCTCTTTGAAGAGCGCCATATAAGTGTTGATTAATAATAATAATAATAATAATAAAAAGAACTCGGGAGAATGCCGAACTCTGGGAAATGCTGTTGCTTAAGTTGGCTGCTGGAGAATTACACGATGACAGGATACTGGAGGATTAGTTCGTTGAGGCAAACGCAATACCTGTAGTTATACTTGGTCTTCTAGCACAAAACAATGTTTTTGTTAAACAATCAGAAATGTACAGAAGCGAAACAAACATTACTCCACTTAAGTAATAATTATGACTTAGCATAAGTCATAATTGAACTTAGACTTACACTAAGTCTAAGTCGAGCTAAGTCTAAGTCTAAGCCGAGTAATTTTATTTATTACGATGTTCCCTCAACGCTTCTGTAGGAATGATTCTTGCAATTTAAAGAATAATTCACAATCAGTGTGTCAAACCTACATTATCCAAGTACTGGGGTACAATCTCTGCCAACACAGTAGCAAATTCATGAGCAATCTCTGACGGCTTGATGATTACTGTATTACCTGTGTAAAAATAATAATAATGGAAAGATCATTACAGCTGAGGGTCTTCTCTGTCATAACCCTAAAACTATCACATCTAAATTAGAGAACATTCTTAACATTCGAAAACATTCTTTCTTCCTTCCACTCATGCCTTGTGAAAACTGAACACTGCAGGGTTTACCTTTGGACGATAGTTTTTTCTAAGCCCGTCATTTCAGTCAATATTTACAAACTAACCTGCAGCGATCACACCAACCAGTGGCATAAGTGTCAGTTGAAAGGGATAATTCCAGGCGCCAATAACCAGCATCACCTCATAAGGCTGGTGTTGAATGTATGCCGGAACTCCTGTGAAGTGTATTGGTTTATCAACCTTAAAAAATAAATAAAATAAAATAAATAATCTAAAATCTACTTTAAAAGTATATAATTACGTGTTTTTCTGTTGCATACAATTTATCGCATAGCACAAAGTGACGAATCGGCAGAAATGCTGTTCCAAGAAAAATGCGTTTGAAGTTGGACTAATTTTGGCAGTGCGTATTGGTTTTTTATTGAATGGTTGAATTGGGATATGAAGCAGTATAAGTTTTTATTTTCTTAATACAAGCTTTCAAACTTATTCGTCATTCTGTCAGCAACTAAAATCTACAAAACCAGTAAATATGAACCAGTAAAGATGAACGTTTACATTTTTAAGACCTTGTCACTTTCGGGCAAGTTTCAAGCAATAAAAGTTGCTGGCAATAAGATTGCTCAGAGATTGTCTTTGTCTCCTTGTGAGATTGACGAGAGAGGGAGAAAATACTAAAAGACTTACCCCTTGTATTTATATGTATTTGTTTTCATGAAAATCACAAAGGGTAAGCCCTGTATTATTATTTTTTTTTACATCAAAATTTACAAGCATTGTAATTATATTTTTGTTTTTATCAAAATTACAAGAGGTAATTTATAAATTTTTGTTTTTATCAAAATCACAAGTAGTGAGCCTTGTAATGACATATTTTTGTTTCCATCAAAATTTACTTCACAAATGAGGTCTATTCCATCTCAAAACATGTAACAAATGTTGGGATTAATAGACCGAGAAGAGGGTGTCAGTTGGGGGAGGTTCAGTGGAGCCAGCGGTGTATCGAAGGCATTTTGGGGGTGTGTGGATCCAATTTGCCGACTGATATCAGAGTTGCTGCGCACAAAAATATTTTGCAAGTAAATTTACCGATGCAACTCTAATATGACCAGACAAATTTACTTGGTTTTTCCCAAACATTTTCATCAAAATCACAAGGGGTAAGCCTTGTATTTATATATTTTTGTTTTTATCAAAATCACAAGGGGTAAGCCTTGTATTTTTTCCCCTCAAAATCACAAGGGGTAAGCCTTGTATTTTTCCCCTCAAAATCACAAAGGGTAAGCCTTGTATTTATATATTTTAGTTTTTTTCTCCCTCTCTCGTCAATATCACAAGGAGGTATCCTTTTAGATTATCCCTAAAGTCAAACCCTAACCCTAAGTCTAACCTTAAGTCTAACCCTAACTCTAACCCTAAGCCTAAGCCTAACCCTAACCCGAACCCTAACCCTAACCCTAACCCTAACCCTAACCCTAACCCTATAACCCCAACTCTAACACTAACCCTAACCCAGAGTTGGTTGGCGCAAAAATATTTTGCTAGTAAATTTACCGACACAATTCTAATATGACCTGACAAATTCACTTGGTTTTTCCCCAAACATTTTCATCAAAATCACAAGGGATAAGCTTTGTATTTATTTATTTTTGTTTCAATCGAAATTTACAAGGGAAAGCATTGTATTTATACATATTTTTCATCAAAATCACAGGGGTGTAAGCCCTTGTATTTATATAATTTTGTTTTTATCAAAATCCAAAGGGGAACCTTGAATTTAAAATTTTG
>CM055817.1:20808214-20919605 GCA_029582265.1 Zoroaster sp. YZ-2022 | reverse complement strand
TAAAAAAGGTTACAGTTACTCTTTTGAGTGATAATTTGTCAAAACTACATGGCTATATCTTCCATTTCAGCTTTGACCTAATGAAACGCTGCTGGAACGAGAACCCGGACAACAGGCCAACATTCACCGAGATATGTAGTATACTGAAAACTATGATGGCCGACGCCAATGTAAGTGTTGTATTATGGTAAACTGAGGGAAGACAATTCCTTTAGGAAGATGGATCGGTACATGTTGCTATACTCCGTTACTATGTATGCGCCCTCTGTTGACTTAATGATAATAGGTTGACCTTTGTACTCTAGGGAATACTGTCAGATCAGAGATGGTTTCCTCTTTAGTTCGATTACTCTGAAGGGGAAATTATTTGTCAAATTTACTGAAAGAAATAATGTTTAGTTCGAATAATTCAGGAAGAGGTACTCTTCCATGTATACAGTACTGTCCACTTTTGGAATGAATACCGCCCTCTATTGATTAGACTTGTAAAAAAAACCTCAAATTTAAAAATTTATTTTTCTCACAAAGGTGCGGACCGATGAAACTTGCATAGGTTGATTGTTTAAGTTGTATCTTTATTCATAGAAAGTAAGGATACTTTAAGAAGCAGTTTGACAAAATAATCCAATACTATACCAACTGCCTTTAAGTAAAGACGGTTTGCTGTGACACCATTGAGTAGTAATTAGTTCTGAAAAGAACTGGAGGTTACAACTCAACGTTTTGATCAGTATGCTCTGATCGTCTTCGGGAGAACTGCCTTTAAGACAAGTGGAATCATTGCTAATACGGTTACCTAAATCCATGCACAATAGAATGAATACAAACAATTTGAATGCATTTTTCACCAGAGTTATTATTAAGTTTTTTTTTAGTCTCAAGTCCATACGGTCAAGTCTCAAGTTTTTGAGGGCAAGTCTCACGTCACGTTTTGATTTAATAATTCATTTAAAGATACTTCGTAATATAATTTAAAATTGTGTTATGCAGATTAATAAATAATCTAATGGAACTGACTTAGTTTAATCATCACAAATTCTCTTATACACACTGTCACACACTGTCGTGTAAAACAAGTAATCTTGTCATAAAGATAATAACTTCGGTAGTCTTTGCTATACGTTGTACAAACAAACGCTGAGATTTATAATGTTATACAGTCATCCGAAACGTCTTGGATATCAGGCAATATCTTGTAACATAGTGCCGTGGCGTCTCATAGTGCTGCCGTGATTCAAACAGCCTATCCGCTCAGTACACATCGTAGCCCCCTAGCGGTACAATTGCACCTAATGTATTAATTATAGCCACTTTGGCGTCGTGTGAGCGTTGTGCGTACACTTTATGTGTGTATGTTATGGTAATAAGTGCGCGTGTACTTCTATCTGCCAATGGTCGCTGGACATATTCTACGAATACGCACATCATCAACTGCAAAATACGCATAATTTTAAACTATGTTTTACGAACTAAATGTCTAATCAAAGAATATTCTTTGTGAAGTCTTTAGCTTAAGTCGCAAGTAAGTCACAAAATATTGCCACTTGAGTCCGAGTTGTCGACTGGAGTTTCCAACTCCAGTCGGCGACTCCAGTCGGCGACTACTGTCGCCAACTCCACTGGCGAACTCTGATTTTCACTACTTATATCAAAGAGAGTGAGCGCATTCATTACAAACAGTTTTAACAACACTACCAATATTGACCCTTCCCTCTCTGTTAAGATTTAATATAAACAGGTTAATGTTCATATTAATAACTTGTAATGTATGTTCTGGTTTCCAGGATTATCTCATCATGACCGATTTGAACAAAGATGACTACCTTTATCTGGAGCCCAATCAGACAAAGAGTGTGAATACTGCAGATGACTTCTGAAACATTACACGTAGCCTTATATTAAGAATAACACCACAGTTTGTAAATGAAATACATAAACGGCTCTTGTAAACCTCCTTACTAATCAAATGACATGAAGTGAATCACAAAGGATAGTTAGTGGCCTAACGTTTTGACCCTAACAGAGTCTTTTTTTCGAAAGTTGTTTAAAGACCCGGCAAGGGTCGAAATGTGACGCTACATACTACTTGTTTTTGTTTTTAAGTAAGATTAATTATAAGTATAATAACCATTTTCAGTAATTACATAAAAATGTGACCCAATCTATGAATATCAGGAATACGTTTTTAAATCAAATATAACAATAATGTACAAAGGGATTACAAGTCATGGCGTGGGAAATGTTGACGTTTTTGCAGTCGCATTTAGGTATCCTATCATTTATTATTTCCTTTCTGTAATGAAAAAAATACTGTGAATGAACATTTTGAAGTCAATTCAGTAAAACGTTTACATCGCTTTGTGCCATGTCCAATTATGTATAGTAATAATGGCCGTCCACGCGAATATCTCTTGCTTGTTATTCCATGGTCCAGACAGACAGACACATTTTTATTATTATAGTTTTAATTTGTAATCAGTGACTCTGTACCCAGATGTATTAACCAGAAGCCTATACCTTAAGGCCAATAAAAAAGGTATCCGGTTTCTGGTCTCAGCGCGCGTCGCCTATTGCTCTATGGGGGCCAGTTCAGAGGCCAGTTCAGAGGCCAACCCATATCTGCTAAGTAGCCAGTGATCAAGCCCCGGTCAGATGCAGACAACCTGGGTAACGGCAGTAGCGGGGATCATGAACACCACGGGATACAAGCCTTTTATGTGGTTGTACACATAATAAATAAAAAATAGGAAGGAACTGACCTAAAATATTATATAATAAGGGAAGCGAGCAAAGAAAAATTGCCTGATGCCGGACTCGAACCCGCAACCTCTCAAATACCGTACGAGCGCTCTACCAACTAAACTAACCAGCCCCTATGTTGGTGGGCGGTCCACTTATACCAATTATCTATTGTTCTCGATATATTGGTCGCTGAGAATACCCGTATCACGTATTTCCGATTTTAAGCCGACCGATGACGAGAACCAGGAGACTTTTGTTGGATGTGAAGCTTTGCCTGGAGGAAATATACTAAGATTAATTGATGAAGTTCTTGTATCTGTGTAGTAATGGCTGCGCCCACTCTAGATTGATATTCCATGCCAATATTTTACATATTAAAGCCATTTTATAGTCATTTTACTTATTAAAGCCAATGTATTTAAATATTAAAGCCATTATAATAGCCATTTTACATTTTACAACTGTTTTATAGCCATTTTACATAATATTCAGTCCATTTTAAGCATGGTTTTGCCATGGTTTAGCTCAATTATATGTAAACCATGGATTTGTGTTCATGGCTGTTGGTATGCTTTACATACCATTAATATCACATTTTTGCGACAACTTTATGGTTTATAAACCATTAAAAAACTACTGGCGTGTAATTTCATGGTTGATATAAATATAAATATATATGGTTGACTACACCTGTATGAGTCCTAGCAGCGTGTACTGCAATAAGTGAAATTGTGTAGTCGGGTTGTTGGGTGCATGCGTTCCTAATAAGCCTAAGCCTAAGGTTGACTAAGCCTGACGTATAGTATTTTGTATGATGTTATGATTGACTACTGAATTTTATATTATTCTTAATTAAACACAACTGTAATTTTAGAGGCCACATAATCATTTCAATTAATTATTGTGTAAAATCTATGATCACCTCGGATTGAAGTAAGGTTGATTAAACTAGTTACTTTATTCTTGCCGACAAAATGTTGTCAGTGCGATTTACTTGTGCCGTAATTACTGTGTGATTAGCAGAGAGTAAGACAATTAATTATCACTTGGCGGTAGATTTCCACAAAAACGAGTTCACCGTCCCAGGTTTTAGATTGTTCGATATAGATTTCTGAACCAAGGTAGAATTTGGGTTAAAAGTTTATGAAATTGTCGCCACCAACGGTGATAGTTCTTCTGAGCTAGTTTGACCTACAATCCCGGCCAAATCTCGCTAACCCACCCCTCCCCCAGCCCCCAGACAATGTTGGCTCTCATTGCGCAGTCTGTGCTCCGGCTGCAGATACCAACATTGGTGGGGGGAGCGAGAGTGGGGGAGGGTATGTTTATTGTCACGTGTCCCAACTATTTTGGCCGGGATTGTCTGAATATTCTCTTAGTTTATCTATAAAGCCGTGACCAGTCGCGAATAAACCGCAGTTTTTGTCTTTGCCTCAGGGACAATACATTGAAGCAGGGGATTGTAGAGTGGTCTCGGGAGTCTGCCACAGTATCAAATTTCCCTTGCAATATTACGCTCTAGGGTGCTATCACTTCAGTACAATTAAACAAATTATTTTGCAGATGAATGTTTGTCTTTTGGCAACGTAAATTCCATATGGCCATCAATCCCTGAGTTCTCTTAGAAATCCAGCAATCCTCGAAAAGGCAGGGAAAACGTACCGTTTTAAAAGATGTGTGATGGCTACATCCGGTTTCTGGTCGCGCGTCGCTTCAGACCTGTGCGTCAGCATTTTTAGTTTTCTTTTTTGGAGTTATAAAACGATGTCCAATTGCAGGAAAAATTGCTGGATCGATTGGAATTCTGCCGTTCTGTGTTTTAAACGACTTTTTGACGCTGATCGGTTACTACAAAATAATAAGCAAAATCATTTCAAACATGTTTCGAAGAAGAACAAATCTTTAGATATATGTTTTAACATAAAATATTTTTAAAATTAACTCTTTTGAAAAAGAATGCTGAATTATGAAGAAATTATTAGCAACCTGCAATGGCTAGCCTAGTCCTAGCCTCCCTCCTGCAGGACACACCCTTGTTTGTAATCGTGTATGAGACAGCACCCCCAAACCCCATCAGGTACGAACACCTAAATTAAACTGGGATATTGTTCTAGGGCGACAGAGCCGTGGGCACGAGGTATACAGAAACATGGACCAATTTAGTTACTTAAATGGCGCCCTCATATGTACACGTATATTCTCTTTTCATGATGCCGAAAGCGACTTGATTAAAGACTATAGCAGATAATTATTGTAAAGATGTTGGACGGATTGTATTAAATACTCAACTCTGTAAGATAATTCTGGACTCCTCCATGTTTGTTTTATTGGGACTCCTTGCAAAGCTAGACTTGTCTCCAGCATTACATGTTACATAAAGAGCGCCACCTATTGGCGGTTGGTTTTATTAATAGGTAAGTGCTGGGTATGTTACAATTATGTCAGTGGGGGTGGAGGGGGGAGGCGAATGCTAAGGGCATAAAGCTAACATATTGTAAATGGTTTGACCCTCTCCGCATTTGATCTTATATTTGGAATATTTAAAGGTGGGGAAACTTTGAAATTTATTTGTTCAGTTCCTTCGACATTCATGATGCTCAAATCACATTTTATATGACATCAAATTTTGACAAATATATTTTCCTTAAATGCCTGGAAGTATAACATTTTAATAGGGCCTATAATGATTATAAATTACGTTCGTTATTTCTCTTTTAACTGTTTTCATTTCAATTAGGAGAAATGCGGAAGCAGGAAATAAAATAGTTCATGCATAGGTCATACATCGTGATCAGTAAAATGGATTGCACTTCATTCAGGCATATACCAATAATATCAACATCAATAGAACTGAACTATTTGTACTTGTAGCTGCCTTTCCATTGACAATGAAGGGTCAATCGACATAAAGATAAGGTACCTTTTGTACTGTACTTGTACTTGTACAAACTAGTTGAAAAACTGACTCAGTGCAGCGATGTTAAAGATTCGAAGACAACATTCATGTACCTCAATGGCAGCAGAAATGTACATCGTAAGGTTACTCACCGTTGTGTTCTTCCTGATCAAAGGTAATTTGTTTTTATGTGTATTGAACACCTGGGTTTAGTATCAACATGAAACAGTACGTACATGATAATTTATTCAATTAAGGCAGCCAGATTTGTTCCAAATTGTAATAGCCTACAGCTTAAAGTGATCGTTGTCACCCTGGGTACTCCCAAATGGTACCCATGCAATAATAAAAGTCCTCTGACGTACCCAGGAATTAGATTTCTTTCCCATATGTACCAGTTGCTCCCAAGCTTACGAAAATCTCGTGAGAGATAGATTTCAGACTAGACGATACAAGATAAGACCCGCGGTCAGGATAAGACCTGCGGAAAAGAGCAAGTGTCAAACTTTTATTCACATTCATAAATGCCCACCTTGATTTCGTTTTTCCAAATTCCAATATCCAGAACCATTTGTATAGAAAAAGAGCCATAAATAATTGAAAAAATCCAACATTTGGGCAAAAAAGTCTCTGGTTTCAGGTCTCCGCGCGCATCGCCTCAGATCCGTTGGCATTTTTAATTTTCTTATTTTTTCTATGAAACGATGTCCAAAATTGCTTGATCAATTAACTTAAAAAGGCGTGTCACCGCACCGATTTTGAAGCTGACCTATGACCAGAAACCGGAGACTTTTTTTTGCCTTAAGAATGGATGATATTCCAAATTGGCCCTTGAGTTCACGTCACTTAATACAAACTTGATACACTCTATTTGGTTTATTCCCGTGTGGCGCATACTCACATACTTACTGGTTTATTATTATCACCGCAGTCGGTCTTCACTGGTCGTTTAGGGAGCGTCTCAAAAGTCGGGCACATTCTAGGCACAAAAGAACGTTCCCGTGGGCACACGCCCGCAATCCATTGGACTGCCAGAACGTTCTGCTGGACCGCGACATTGTGCCGAACTACGGGAACATTCCTACACGATTGAATACGCGCGTTAGCATTTTGAACGTTCCAATGGAACGTTCCGGCGGTCCAATGGACCGGTCCATGTACGCGCGCTGGAATACTCAACCGATCCAATTAGAACGTTCCTACCGTTCGGACTTTTGAGACGCTCCCTTATACACCACACGTGATCACATTGATAAATATATAATGTAAGATGTGGCCCGAAATTCCTCCAATTTCATGTCGACACTATTTTTTAAGTATGTTGTATTTCTGAGATGCAGAAAATGTTCAGAAGATTTCAGCTGAATGGCTGGCAAAATTCACGAATGCTTCACCATTTGCACTCGTGCAATTTGTAATATAAAAAAAAAATTAAAACATTATAATAATATTGTGTACACTCAAAATTTGTTTTTAACTCCACCTCCTAATCCTACTCCTATATAATAACGAAGTCTTATATAGCGCACGTATCTACCTATAAGGTACTCAAGGCGCTATATTTGTTTGCAAATTAATTTAATTTCTATTATTTCTTTATTACACTTTTTTTGTTATAGAATACCAGTGAATTGTAATTTTATTTCTTCCTGGTGCACACATTTCAAAGCTGTGTATGATTTAAACACGCATAAAAGGCAGTGACCATCTTTGGTACTCTCAACATGGAATAAATGATCATTTTGATTTAACAATAATACGTTTAGAATGAATACGATGTTAGTGTTTGCCGATCGAAAATTCTGAACGCATATTTACTATTTTCTCATGAACGACTGTGTCATAGGTCTTTTTTTTTTTAAATTCACCTGAACAAACTTTGATCTTTCTTTTTTTCAAAGATGTTGATTCACAGCCAATCGTCACAGGTGAAGCGTGGGCAGATATTGGTACTGACACAACACTGAGATGTACAGTGTCTGGAGTTGTAGAGTTGTTGTGGAGAAATAGCAGCTTTGATGAGACGGATGTTTTAAAGTCTAGTATTATCCTGTTGCTCGACTCATCAGGAGATGTAACCATCAGGGATGATACACATTATGAGTTTGATGAGACTGATCCAGGTCATCCATTGACAATAAAACAACTGACATTGGAAGACGAGGGGAAGTACTGGTGCTATGTGTATACAACAGGATACACAAGTGACTCATTAAACATGCAAATAAAAGGTACTTTATAGTGCATAATGTTCATGTTATTACACTGTTTAAATTGGAACTACCCCTGAAGCTAACTATTTTAAAAGGGGATAATTGAAATATACCAATTCCACAACTTATTAAGAATAATATGAACTGGTGCATAATGTTCGTCAACATCCCAACAATTAGTTCATGACAATTGTTACGTGTACATATTTATTATAACACTTCTTGTGGCTCATGTAGTGGCCTTACGTATTTCATCCCTCTGTATCCAAGCATTGCAGTATGAACAGATTATATCAAATATAGCCTTATCAGAGTTTTCAATAAGGGTCGCCAATACAAGTTCAGTGTATTGTCCTCTTCCACATGAAATAAAATAGGCCAAAGTGTGGTTAAAATGTTCACAGTTTTCATAATGTCTCCATTGAGATAATAATTATTTTAAACCGTTTTTTGTTTGTTTATAATTGCAGTACCACCACACACTATGTCATTGTCATATGATGATACCACCTACAACGATAGAGATTTTGTCACATTGGTAGCAGGAGGTGGCCATCAGTTCATTTGTTACACACCTGGCATAAAGCCTGCTGCAGTCTACACCTGGACCCTTGAAACCACATTCCTTCATCAAGGAATCCCCGGTATAAACTCTTCCAATACTGGTGACAGCAGATTGGTTGACAGCTCTAGTACAATAGCTATTGACATCCTTGAGATCCCTGCAATGCAGCAGCTGACTTGTGGAGCTACCAACAGGCAAGATGGATCAACAGATACTGACATAGATATCACTGTAACTCTCCAAGTCAAAGGTACAAATACCTATAAGGTTTACATTGTATTTTACTTCATATGAAGGTCTTCCCTTTAATTTACAAAATGTTTGATTGTAACTAAATGAGGTAGGAAAAACAATCTTTACTCACTGTGCGAAATCCTCTCGTTGTGCGGACAGTGTAAATAGCGCCCTCAAGACTCTGTACATTCACGCTTGCAATCATATCGTAAAGTATGTTTCATTGACTGTGACTGTGACCCAAATTACCATACTTTTCCTAAACTTTCTTTTAATGCACAACCACGGTTTACATCACTGTTTCCAACACGGTTATCCAACAACTGCATCACATAGTAATAACCTAGGCCACACAAACCATCAAGCCTCATAATTGATATTTAACTGATATTCCAATGATGTGTTCCTGATGTGATTCTACGAATAAACAATCACTCAAGCAAACCAATACCATTGTCACTGTGTGCTACCCTTCGAGCTATCCCTTTAATTTACTCATCAATTTATCAACTGTTTATGATTATATTCACCGCTTCCATCTGATATGTACATAGCTAGACTTTGATTTATTTTTACACCTGTTCCAATTACTGATTTTGTTTTGGTATCAATTTTATATTCACTTTACATCAACGTCTTAATGTTCAGTGCCTCCAAAGGCTTCAAGAATGACCCTCCCAGGAACCAACCAAGATGGTACAGCAACTGTAGATGAAGGTACAGAGCACACATTCACCTGTTTGATACATGGTACCAGACCAGCTGCATCTATTAAGTGGTTCCTTAATGGTGAGATGCAATATACTGGTACTGTTGCCCCTCCTTCAGCAGACGACAATGAACTGTACAACATCAGAGGGTCTTGGTCATTCACTCCCAGCAGAGACAACCACAGGCAGGGAATACTGTGTCAGGCAAGCACGGCGGAGTCACAAACCCCGTTACCAAATGTGACCGCAATACTGAATGTCAATGGTATGTACGTACTGCTGTTAACGTATGCAAATCATATGCATTACGTCAGACTGCTCTTCCCCTCAAAGTTAACAATACGAGGTGATTGTCACGGTAAATGTCAGGGGATCATATATACCTGCAGTATAGTACATGCATACAATATATTTTGTTAAGCAAATTATCGTATATCTCGTACATCTCATTTCCAAAAAAAATAAAAAATCCCGAAAAACAAAAAACAAAACAATTTTTTTTTTTTTAATGCTTCTATCTTTACATAAATATGATCTCCGGATTTATTTGCTCTTCAAATGTCAGCGTCTTCGTCACAAATGTTCCCAAAAACACCACTTTGAAATGTATTGAATTGACAACATAATCTATGCCTTTATACAACACGCTACAGTCTTCATTGTATCGTCAAAGTGTTAGTTGCGACTGAGTTTTGTTGTGTTGTGTGTCATATCAATCTTCTGACCTATGCTATTGATGTAAGCGTGAAGTCGCACAATATTATTTGCTGGTATGACACAATCAAAAACTAATGAAATTGTTAGAATGCATGATTTGTTGACAATTGTTTTAATGATTTACAATGCATCCCAAGTGTTAGATAGATGGAAGACAAAACAAATCTGAGGAATTATTACTGTAGGCCCAACTGTGCAATTTTATAACTACAAAAACATTGTATGAAGGTTTCCAATTAGCCCAGTGTATTGCTTAGCAATTGGCCAGTATACACTCTTAAAACTCCTGGTCAAACTTTTGACCTTTTGCCGGTCAAATATTGTTGACCCAATTCTGGAGTCAATTTTCTTATTGGTGACGTCATGTCAACTAAATCAGCCATTTTGATTGGACAAAAGAAATACGTCACGCAGGTCACATTTTCCAACCGCCATTTTTAACTACCATACCGGATGTCGTTTTCGTCCCAATGATCGTTGGAGAATCATTTCACAATTAATGGAAGAGGTCTTCATTACTTTGTTTCATTTGAAGGTATGTAAACTTCACATTTTATTATACATGTACATGTATGTTCGTGTTATAGTATACAGATAATGACTATACAAAACCATTTTAACGTTAACATAGTGTGCAGCAGGTCATGTTGTGTGGCCATAATAATAATAATAATGTGGACTTATATAGCGCACGTATCCACCAACTAAGTGGTGCTCAAGGCGCATTCTTTTTACGTGCATTACACAACACACGGGACCTACGGCTACGTCCCATCCGAAGGACGAAGGTATAAGAGGTATTGCGTTGGAGTCGTTCAGGAATTATCTTTCGACAACAATATGTCTGTCTGGATGGCATGAAGTCTTCTCTTAAAGAAGTACATGTACCTTGTGGAGTTCCCCAGGGTTCGCTGCTGGGTCCTCTTCTTTTTCAATTTATATCAATGATGATTTTGTTAAATCATCAAACATTTTCTTTTCATTCTTTTGCAGATGAGTTCCAGTTTATTTCTGTTCTCATAGAAATCTTGATATCCTTATGAATATTGCTAATTCAGAGCTCGTTCATATCTCCAACTGGATTAAAAGCAAAATAAACTTTCTCTCAATATAAAAAAAAACTAATTGTAATGTTATTTAGTAATACGGCCAAGTTGCTTCCTTGTGATGTTTTATTTGATAATATATCTATTAATCAAGTAGACTGTATAAAGTTTCTGAGGTTGATATGTTGATTCTAAATTATCTTGGAATCATCATGTGAACTATTTATCCAGAATATAGGAATTATTAACAAATTAAAACATTTTTTCTTCTTGGAATATTGTTTAATATTTATAATGCATTAATTTTGCCTTATCTATCATAGCGTGGTATTCTTGCCTGGTAATATTTAGTGCCAACCTGTTTAAATAGAATCCATATTTTTGCAAAAGGGTCCTCAGGAATTATTGATCAGAGTTGATTTTCGGGCGCATTTCAATCTTCTGTTTGCTAATCATAAGACTCTTAAACTTAATGATATTTATGCTTAGCCAACTTGGTATTTTCATTGTATCAATTTATTTCATGATTTACCAATCTCGTTTCAGAAGTATGTTTACTTTAAATACTCAAATTCATTTTCATCAAACTAGACATTCTGATGACTTTCATATTCCATATGTGCGGCTACCTCTCAAGCTCTTAAAACTGTCAGTTATCAGGGACCTAAGCCTGGAATTTTAGGAATGCTTTAGGCGGTAACCTCAAAAAGTCACCAAAACTTGTTACCCCGTATTTAAAAAGCTTAGAAGTATAAGCTTGTGGAAAAAATACTGTAACATTTAATTTCAGCTAATTTTAATTATTTGTTTTAAGTTACTCCTTACCTCTTATATTAATAATGCCTTCCCGATGCTTTCATTATATATTACTGCTGTGTAGTTACACCATGCTGCCTATGTCTCATTAGTGTTTGTCCTGTCTTGGTTATGTCATTAACATTAATATATTTCTCTGTGTGTGTAATTTATGCATCTAGGTTGTATTACAGTTGTATTAGCTCAGTTAAATTTCTACACACATTATTTTTAGAAGTCTCTACTCGACAAGCTTGCTTTTTTGGAGACCTCCACCACTTAATCACCTTTGTCATTGGCCCTTCGTTTAGGTACTCATGTACACATATTATTGTTTAACTGATTTTGTATTTTTTATTGGCCTTATATCTTAATTTGTTGTGTTCTGGATTGAGTGGAAAATAAGCTATGAAACTTTGAAACACAAACTGAAACTGAAAACAGTATGGTTAAAGTACCTTGCTCAAGGACACAAGTGTTAATGCGACCAGAGGCCATGTAACAAATACATGTGTGACAGTGTGTATGTGTCTATATCCATGGAGGAAGAGAAGAAGCCGCTAGCTATTGTATGCAACCCATTTGTCATTGTTCTGTAAAGCAAATGATGATGGACAGTGTCTATATATATATATATATCATGGAGGAAGGAAGCAAGCCAGCTGTGTATTAATAGAAGCACAACCCATTTGTCATTGTTCTGTACAATGGATGGAAAGTGTCATGTCTTCATGATATATTGGACATGATATGTTCGCTGTTTTATTAACAAAACACACACACACACGTTACAGTACTACTTACTAACGTTACTAGGTAGTAAATATGTTTATATTTCAGATCGACGGTTGATCGTACTTGCTATGACATCATGGTCAGCCATCTGCACAGTTTACACTACTTAAGGGTCAGGATGATGAACATCATGTAAGTTTTTCTGCACTCAAACAATAATTTATTAATTTTTGATGAATCATTGCCCCCACAGAAAAAAAAACAGAAATGGAAAAACGAACATGGGCGAGATTAAGTGTGGAAAACTAATATTACTTAGGCTAGGTGTGTTTTTGGTTTATATTTCCAGGGAACGGATACCCAACTGCACCCGTAAATAATTTTATAAAACACAAAATATACTCCCGAATGTATAAAATAACCAATATGAACACAAGTTTCTCTTGTTAATTAAGGTCATAATAAATGTGGACTTAATGTAATACTTTTCCGCCTCAATATTAAAAATGACTTGAACACAAAAAATGTTTTACAAAAATTGGAGACTTCCATTTGTGTGGCTAAAATATTTAAAATAGTCGAATTTTTTTAAAGTCATTCATTCGTCACTGAAAATGTTTCTTATTCAATTATTTTACTGTCCACAGATAGTCCAGACTATTGAAGTTTGCAGTGAGGTGCAACCTTGTTCCTTCCATCTTCTACATCAGAGTTAAAAGGCAGTTTGAAGGGCAAAAGGCAACTCTCATAGTCATGCCACTACAGGATGCCACCACAGGATGCCACCAAGGATGCCATAGGGATGCCACCAAAGGATGCCACCAAGTCATTTATTGACCGGCCAGGATGTGACTTAAATTAATAACCCTATTGCATTTTCAAAGTGCATTTTTTAGAATCTGGTGACAAATCCCGTAGTAATACCAAATCATTTGAGTACAGGAAGAAAAAAATATGCTAACCCTCTTAAACCACTCTGTGCATAAACTGTTGAGGGCGCGTCACTACTGATCAATAGCGTGATGATAGTTTGTCAAGTTTTGTGTCAGAAGTTTGTAGGGTATATGTGTAAATGCATCCATACTTCATAAGAACCAAGATATATTGTATTCATTCTCAGGTGCAAATGGATCACCGGCCGGTGATCCAGTTCATATTTTAATTTGTATTCAATATAATCTTTAAAATTACACCCTGTCAGATAGCAAAATCGCTTAACACTATACAAAACTAGAAAAGGTACAACAATACAGTTTAACTAAGTGACTGAAAAACAAGGGTGGATCTAGTAAACAAACATTCGGGAGGCCAAATGCTTAAGGGGCTGACTTGCAAGCACAAAGCCATTCTCGGCGGAGGGTCCGTGGCTCACTTACGGGCCCCTGAAAATAGTGGGTTCTAAACACTCTTTGATGCAATATGAGCGTTTTAAGGACCAAGTTTGCGAAATATTTTGGATCATGATGCAAACCAAATGGCAACAATATATAATTTTTCGTCCTATAATTTATTTATTTATTTATTATTATTAATTTTTTTACGGGGGGATAGACCCCTTTTATGTCCCCCTGGATCCTCCTGAAAAAATGTTTAAATAAAGTTGAATCTATAAATTAGAAAAGATTTAATAATACTAGAAATGTTTGGTTCCATCACCATTTTAAAACCAAGTAACCTTTTCGACAATAAACTGTTCAGTTTCTCTCAGGGTTTTTACCATGGGTAATTAAACCCTAATGATATAAATACCGTGAATTGTTGAGCTTCTAAGTACACATGGCTTGGTTTCTATTTTTCTATTTTTCCATGCAATTCTTGATCTGACCTTTTGCCTCCCAGCTCAAGGGTTACTTTAGTCAGATGCTTTGCTGCTGCCTCCAAGATGATCTTTCCTACAACACCACTACCAGTGTACAACATGTGATCATACTTCTCCTTCAACAGAGCAGTGGTAATGTCAACTCCACCGTTGACAACTTGAACGCAGTCCTACATATGGACAATACAAATACATGATACAGTGTCTTTATTTGTTCATTAGTTGTTTAGCATCCTGCTGACTCGGGCACACTTTTGTAAATGGTAAATCAGGCAGTTTCAGCTATAAATGTTTGATAACAAATACATGTAATAAGATTTTATCATGGATCATTTTTATCTTGGAGTTTTCACTACAGGACAACCACATACATATATAACCTATAGGTCTATGTGTAGATGTATAGCAGCGCGCGCACAGACTTCATATTCTCTATGACAGTGGACATAGAGCGTGGGTAGTCTTAAATACTGTACTGTGTGCGTGTAGTAACTTACGGAAACAAAATAAAACGTCCAATACGAATCGCAGCCTCAATCCTCATCCTATTTCACCACGCCGCGCGAGACGATCATCATTGCCCATGGTTATAGTATGGAGGTCGAAAAGTGGACATCTGCTTTTCAGCTTTCTAAATAATGAAAAAGCAGATCTAACGTTGTTGGCTACCTAAAAAGTAGATTGAGCATTTTGGTAACATCCGTTTTTCTCTTTTCTGCTTTTCATTTTCAGCTACTGAAAAGCAGATGTCCACTTTTCGACCTCCATATTATAGCCCTAGTCAGACGTGGTCATTGTTACGGTGCCCTGACGTCATTTTCGTTATACTTGAGGACAACCTCTGGGACTGTGTCCGTGGGTGATATTGGACTTCGGCTTGGTTCATTATCACCCGTGTCCACATCCCATCCCATACTGTGGTAAAGACGGCTAACTCTTATTTTTGTTTTTTACTAATCACACACATATTTCCTAGAGGGACTTTCTGAGAAGACATGAGAACAGTTTTAAGAGAACAAAATTATATAGAATGGAAGAAAACCAACATGGCGAGGGACAGAAATTCAATCCATATGTTGGCCTCAATAAGCGTCTCACTCAATCCTCAACACAGTAATTCTAGAACTTAATTGTGGACACTGAAACCAGGACTAAAGTTTAGTAATGAAGATTAATTTTGTGAAGTACGAATGACGTCGCGTGATTGAACCGGAACTTACGGTTGGAAAAATTATATGGGATGACTGAACCGGAAGTTAATGTTTTGATTGTAGCACATTATATGTTATTTTAATTATATATTATAAAAACTCATATCTCCTGAAGTAACTCTTGTCTTGTTAATTGTTTTTGGTTTTGTTTTGTTTGTTCCTTTAATTTTTTTTTTTTGGGGGGAGGGGTGGGATAAGAACACATAACCATGGGCTCCACTGAATTATCACGTTGGATCACAGTTCGAGATTAATTGGTGTTGGCCAAGGACCTCCTTTTGTTCTCCTCAATTGTTCTGACCGAGGATCTATTGTCCCTTTTGTTAAAGAGTTTACTATACACATGTGTACGTGTGGAAACCATTGTTGTTGGACAGCCCCTTCATTTTTCTATCGCGTACAAAGATGAATCTCCTTTCATTGCAAACAGTCAAAGGAAGCGCCGTGTCCAATGGATTAGACGCTTGATATCCGCGCAGGCTACATCAGTTCGAGTCCTGTCTGTTTTTTTTTCTTTCTTTTATTGTGCAGTGATACAATTCAAACCCTTTAGTAAAGTAGGTTTAATTTAGCCTGTCTAATACCAACATGGTGCAGATGGCGCAGCACGTTGGCCAGACCACTGGAAGTGTGAATCGCGGGACTTCCAGAGCTGGGATGCACAGGTTCGAAGCCCTAGAACAGACCTAATTCAGTTACATGGCAGTTGCGGCAGCAGCAACGGTTTGGGGCCGCCGTGTCTCTCCCCTATTCGATAATTGGTTTCGGTGCGGGAAAATAAAGGAGGGACCGGGGGTCTGCCGATTCCCCCAGAAGGGTGCCTAAGGTGGTTATCACGCTGGGTTCGCCTAGAAGATTCAACGCTCCCCAATGGCCTGGCCATTACCTCTGACTAACTTTCTGCAGAAATTAGTTTTGAAAAAAAAAAAAAAAAATTATTGCTATAATTTTGTTTTCAAATTGACTCACTCACAAAACATGTCACTTTACGTTTTGTCCCTTATTAACATACAGCTGTTTTATTACATTCCCCAACAAATACTGACAAACTACAACATAGCTTACCCTTCATGATTTTGATGAAATATTTTTTAAAAGCTTACTCATTGTGATTTTGATAATTTTGTTATTGGAAAAATATGTCGTGCTTATTCTATTGCCACTGAATAGATTGGGAGACAGGGGACTTCTCGAAATTATCTTTACTGCAGCTTTAATAGTGAGATGATTTGGCTTACTGCATGTTGATAGTGGGAACTTACTACTTTTAGGAAAAAATACAAGGCTTACTCCTTGATTTTGAAGACAACTAAAATTATAAAAAATATATAAACATAGAAGGCTTACTCAATCTGAATTTTAAGAATTTCTAAACGACGTGGGTTTTAAGAAGTATTTTTAAACTACAAGGCTAAACACGTTTTGATTTTGACTTTAGGGATAAACTTAATGGATACCTCCTTGTGATATTGACGAGAGAGGGAGAAAATACTAAAAGACTTACCCCTTGTGTACATATATTTTTGTTTTTATCAAAATCACAAAGGGTAAGCCGTGTATTTTTTATTTTTGTTTCCATCAAAATTTACAAGCATTGTAATGATATGTTTGTTTTTATCAAAATTACAAGAGGTAATTTACATATTTTTGTTTTTCTAAAAATCACAAGGAGTGAGCCTTGTAATGACATATTTTTGTTTTCATCAAAATTTACTTCACAAATGAGGACTATTCCAACTCAAAACATGTAACAAATGTTGGGATTAATAGACCGAGAAGAGGGTGTCAGTTGGGGGAGGTTCAGTGGAGCCAGCGGTGTATCGAAGGCATTTTGGGGGTGTGTGGATCCAATTTGCCGACTGATATCAGAGTTGCTGGGCGCAAAAATATTTTGCAAGTAAATTTACCGACACAAGTCCAATATGACCAGACAAATTTACTTGGTTTTCCCCAAACATTTTCATCAAAATCACAAGGGGTAAGCCTTGTATTTATATATTTTTGTTTTTATCAAAATCACAAGAGGTAAACCTTGTATTTATATATTTTTGTTTTTATCAAAATCACAAGGGGTAAGCCTTGTATTTTCCCCCTCAAAATCACAAGGGGTAAGCCTTGTATTTTCCCCCTCAAAATCACAAAGGGTAAGCCTTGTATTTATATATTTTAGTTTTTTCTCCCTCTCTCGTCAATATCACAAGGAGGTATCCTTTTAGATTATCCCTAAAGTCAAACCCTAACCCTAAGTCTAACCCTAAGTCTAACCCTAACTCTAACCTTAAGCCTAAGCCTAACCCTAACCCGAACCCTAACCCTAACCCTAACCCTAACCATAACCCTAACCCTAACGCTAACCCATAACCCTAACCCTAACCCTAACCCTATAACCCTAACTCTAACCCTAACCCTAACCCAGAGTTGGTTGGCGCAAAAATATTTTGCTAGTAAATTTACCGACAAAACTCTAATATGACCTGACAAATTTACTTGGTTTTTCCCCAAACATTTTCATCAAAATCACAATGGATAAGCTTTGTATTTATTTATTTTTGTTTCCATCAAAATTTACAAGGGGGTAAGCCTTGTACTTATATTTTTGTTTTTATCAAAATCACAAAGGGGTAAGCTTTGTAATTATATATTTTTGTGATTTTGATGAAAATAAAAATATATCGATACAAGGGGTAAGTCTTTTAGTTTTTTCTCCCTCTCTCGTCAATATCACAAGTCTAAATCTAACTCTAACCCTAACCCTAACCCTAACCCTAACCCTAACCCTAAGCCTAAGCCTAACCCTAACCCGAACCCTAACCCTAACCCTAACCCTAACCATAACCATAACCCTAACCCTAACGCTAACCCATAACCCTAACCCTAAGGCGCGGATCCAGGGGGGAGGGGGCCGCGGCGGCACGTGCCCCCCGGGTAAATTGAGTAAAAAAAACAAAAAACATTTTAAAGGAAAAAAAAAAGGGAAAAAAAGAGGGGGAGGTCAGAGAAAAGGAGGAGTAGCCTAAAAAAAAATACCGGCGACAATATTAAACATCTGCTGTGTCTACTTTTGGCATAAAATAAATACTGAAAAATGCAACAAGAAAAAAGGTTATCAATCATGCCATGGAACTGAAACCCCTTTTGAGAGAAAGGAAGTATTTCCCGGAGCTCGGGGATTTCAACTCTCTCCATCTCAACATCTAATCCTCTTGGGGAGTTTATTACCGCTTAAATATTACACAGCCAGCAGGAAACAATTGATCACTTGACTGAATGATTTGCTAGTTTTACCAAAATCCTTTTTGAGTGGCCTAAACGCACACATTCTTTTCAATTAATAAAATATCACCCATCATGTCCAGTAATGAAACCATTATTTTTTTGATCGTTGAAATTGGTGCCACAAACAAAATAATAGACCTTGGCTTTTAAAAGAGAAAATCGTCTCATCATGATAAAGTTGTATTTGTACCCAGAAACCACGAACGTTCTTTGACCAAAGTACAATGTACATCACGTAGTATACTTCGTTTGAGCAGCTTAATTATCTGGGCTCCTTGCCAAAATTCCTTTGCAGTGAATATAGCCTTGAATGCAAGGCTGTGATGCATCTCAACAAAATTATGGTCGTATCTAATCTCTCCGTTAGTTACTAGTTAGTAAGTTTTGTTTATAGGCCTGCTTCAAACGTCGAACTTTTGCCGTATCTAATTCAAATTAATGACTCAAAAATTTACATTACATGTAATAAGGATTAACTGCTGGAACAGTTCAACAATGAGTCTTTTTCAGCAGGTCGGAAACGCATGAGAAAGGTGGCTTTTCCCGATGTTGAAGAGGCTGCTTTGACCTGGTCCAAAGCTATACGAGCCGAAAACATTCAGATTTCGGGTCCAATTCTTCAAGAAAAGGCCAGGCCTTTGGCAAAGAAGTTAGGACATCCAGACTTCAGCTGCAGTGATGGGTGGCTTGACCGTTTCAAAACACGCCAAGGCTAACGTCAACGCGGTGCTGGAAATGCGCTCAATCCTTTTTTTATAGCTCTGTTGCGTAGCCAAATCTCACACCAATGAGTTGTATAAGGTAGGTCATAATTGATTTCGAAAGCGTTAACAATAATTTTATATTTTTTGGAAAACTTTAAAAACAAAAATCATGCCATTTGAAACAAATTAATAAATATGTAAGACGTTTATAACAAATTTTAAAATGTTGCATCATGTGTGCTTAATTCCCCGTGCTACTAAAGGTTACTTTGCGGGCGTACGATAATTTATGCACACAAGGGGGGTGGGGGGTAAAATGGCGACCTCGGCTAACTCGAACCTCCGCATAAGTAGAAGTTTGAGTTCATTCCCCTGAGATTTGACTTGTCGAGATTTCACTGTATTTGAATTAGACACGGCAGAAAGTCGACGTTTAAAGCAACTGACTTCTGCCGTAAGTTCGACAGGCAGGTCTAGCCGCTCTGAACGTCAGCTCGTCTCTGGACTCTTTCAAGCGAAGAGATGTTTTCAGTGGTGATATGGGGTTTCCAAGCAGTGCTCCCATATCAAAGATGTGGTCTAACCAGTGTGAAGTATAATTTCTCTTCGATGGACTTTCAGGCCAGTCTCGGTTAGCCCTTAGCAATCTTCTGAGGAACTGATTGATTTATTTTAGTCAACCCATTCTTAAAGACAATTTTCCTCCACGAATTTAGTTAATGGAGATGACTTCATGAAGTTTAACACAGCCTCATTATGGCAATTAATTGATTGCAGTGTCTTTTATATTTGATTTTCCACAGAAGCTTCGGTGATAAAAATATCCAAGGATGTGTCTCATAAAAGGTTGATAAAAAAGGATTAAAAAATAAGGGTGCAGAGTAAAAAATAAAGCCACCATCCAAGGTGAACAGCGCCTTCAGTTTGGTGTACTGTCATTATTGAGAAAAGTGGATTTTTTGTATCAATTTCCAATGAGGATTATAGTGACTTTTTTCAAATATTTCCCAAAATTAGTTAGTCTACATTTCGTTTGCAATCGCTAGTCTGTGATCGGGTGCAAAGCAAGCTAGTCTGGTTTCTTGACCCAATTCCTCCCCGTCTACAAATTGTTCCGTTTCATCTGAAGAAGGGTCGGGGTACCGTGTGGAAATTACAATCGCCGATGTCAATTTACTGTCGGATTCTACGCCAGTACGCATAGGCCTGCAAAGTACGATGAGTCTTGCAGTTGATCTGCCGATGGTTTTAACAAAGGGCAAGGAACAGTATGAAATCAAGCCCTTTTCTTGAAAATTTCAACTGGACTGAATTCCGGATAAATTAAAACTGAAGTAAAAACTGCAAATTAAATGCCAAAAATCGGGAGGGAGAAACTGATATTGTTGTAGTCATGACATTGCTAAAATAATGGCTAAAAATAATGGCTAAAATAATGATATATATATATATATATATATATATATATATGTAAATGTAAGCGGTCTATCTTGAAGTAGAGTGCTCAATGCCACATAGACAGGCGTAATATACTTGTAGTAAAACTAGGTGCTGGTAGTTGTAACTCCGAGTTTCACGCGTTATTCGATCATCAGATCTCTGTCTGATGATCGCATAACGCGTGAAACTCAAGTTACAACATTCTACCATGTTCCATTAGTTTTTTACTATGCTATATATATATATATATATATATATATATATGTATATATATATATATATATATATATATATATATATATATATATATATATATATATATATATATATATATATTCTCCATATAATCTTGAAAACTTTTGCAAAAAAAGTAAGGTGAAACTGGCAAGGAATCGCCTCAGATTGCACCACAGAGCATCCAGAATCCAAAATTTTCCCTTAAGCGGGCCCCGGACCCAACGCCGTAAGGGCTTCGCGCTTCGCGCTCGCATTTAATAATAATAACAATAATAATAATAATAATAATAATAATAAAGATTTGTAGCGCGCACATATCCACCCTGCTGGGTGCTTAAGGCGCGCCAACATGTCTTCCAAGCTCAGTACATCTCTCAAACGGCGATCTCTCAAGTTGCGTTCACAGACACCATCTCCACCAAGAACCTTGGATATACCCCTGGATAATATAACCTCAGTAGCCGACACACAAGCTTCCTCAAGATCAAGCCAGTTTATTTGCGGACAACGCCCTCTAATTGATCAACTGGAAGAAACCCGGCTGACCTCGTTCGACTTACAAGAACAACAAAACTCAACCCCCGAGAAGAAACCCCAACTGACAGAGATCGACTTCAAACGGGTGAAAACTTTGGCAAACACAGTCAACAATCTGACCACTGCCAAAGTTCACATCACCAGACAAATCGAAACACTGTCAAGGGCCATCCAACGGGACACTCCACCACCATACATCCAGAACGCATCGCGGCCCTCATCCACACCGTAGTCTAACCTTCCGAAAGTCCTTCCAGGACAATTGGGACGAACTCGGCAAAAGGGCCGCGATTGCGTTCCTAAACTAACGTTGGAGGAGTACAACTACCAAGCGGGCGAGGCAGAACAACGGCTACTGAAGGCAACCAAGTCAGCGCAAGGAGATACGGGACCATTTCAAAACCGAGAGAGGCGACAAACGGCACAACAACTGTACGAGTTCTTCACAAGAAAACAAGCACCCCGAAACGGGGAAGAAGCGACCAAGAGAGTGACTTTAAAAAGCTCTTTCGAAACCCACCGGTCTGTTTAAAGACCAATTTCCACCGGTCCTTTTCAGGACTACCACATCTTCTCAAAGAGATATTTCATGCCATATGTCTACCTTATTACTATCTAATTAATATAATACAAATATAAAAGTATATATTATTGGATTCAAAACTCCCAACTATGGCAAAAGGAAATTTACGAAAGTAGCAAAACATTCACAATCAAAACGAAAATTGAAACGATTTTCATTTGAATGCTCAAATAAAACCAAACAAAACCATATTAGTCAAATGACTATTTTAGCAGAACAAAAGTGAACAATTTATCACAAACCTATCCACAGCGAAGCTATCTCAAATTGAGAAAATTGCTCTGGGTAAAGGTTTAAACTTCGTTCCGACCCCTGCTAAACCAACCCGTTCTACTCTCCTGAGTGATATAAATATCTTCCAAAGAAGAATGAGAATTGCATAACCAATGCTTAACAATACTTCCAAATACCCACTGGCAAACCTAGCCAAACCCATTCAAAAGGTAAACAATAACATGGAAGTACCACTGGTTTTCTCAACCACATATAATCCGTTCGTTAACCACAACAATGTGAATCAAGCAATAAACAAACACTGGCCGCTGAGACAACAAAACCAACAACCCTCGGAAATATTTCCAAAACAACCCTTTGTTGCATTCAGAAAGGCCTAAATGTTTTACTTTCCTTATTAGAGGAACAAATCACATAAAAACAACGAACTCTCTCACTCAAAACAAAACAAAACGGACACATTACATTTGTTTGGAAAGAACATCAATTCAATGTCTTATCCAAAAATAAGACAGGAGACCACCAGGCTCATTAATTTGAACCATTACATGCAACTGATGATTGCCGAGTAAGGCATGAAAGCTTAGCTATTGCTACTAAAGGATCTGAAAAAATATCCTGTCTCTTTGACACATTCCCCAATTTGACCAACCGGTCATTATTGGTACGTTCATACAAAAAAAAGCCTACTATTCCCACAAAACTCATTGTCCAATGGACAAATTTTGGAAATAGTCAAATACGGATTCACTGTATTTCAATTTGTACAACAAATACATCTTGGAAAACAAACACAAAAGTCAACAAAGATGTGGCGTCACTGAATGGGTTTGCACCATCATTATTTACTAAATTTACCGACACAACTCTAATATAACCTGACAAATTTACTTGGTTTTTCCCCAAAACATTTTCATCAAAATCACAAGGGATAAGCTTTGTATTTATTTATTTTTGTTTCCATCAAAATTTACAAGGGAAAGCATTGTATTTATACATATTTTTCATCAAAATCACAAGCGGGTAAGCCTTGTATTTATATATTTTTGTTTTTATCAAAATCACAAGGGGGTAAGCTTTGTAATTATATATTTTTGTGATTTTGATGAAAATAAAAATATATCGATACAAGGGGTAAGTCTTTTAGTTTTTTCTCCCTCTCTCGTCAATATCACAAGGAGGTATCCTTTTAGTTTATCCCTAAAGTCAAACCCTAACCCTAAGTCTAAATCTAACTCTAACCCTAAGCCTAAGCCTTAGCCTAACCCGAACCCTAACCTTAACCCAAACCCTATCCCTAACCCTAACCTGAACAACCCAAACCGTAACCATAACCCTAATCCCTAAGTGTATCCCTAACCCTAACCCGAACAACCCTAACCCTAACCCTAACCCTAACTCTAACCCTAACCCTAACACTAACCCTAACCCAATTTGCAGACTGTAAGCCTTGTAATGATATATTTTGGTGATTTTGATGAAAACAAAAATATATCGATACAAGGGGTAAGTCTTTTAGTTTTTTCTCCCTCTCTCGTCAATATCACAAGGAGGTATCCTTTTAGTTTATTCCTAAAATCAAACCCTAACCCTAACCCTAACCCTAATCCTAACCCTAACCCGAACCCTAACCGTAACCTGAACAACCCTAACCGTAACCCTAACCCTAACCCCTGAGTGTATCCCTAAACCTAACCCCAACAACCCGAACAACCCTAACCCTAAGCCTAACCCTAACCCTAACCCTAACCTGAACAACCCTAAGCGTAACCCGAACCCTAACCCCTAATTGTATCCCTAACCCTAACCCGAACAACCCGAACAACCCTAACCCTAACCCTAACCCTAACCCTATCTCTAACACTAACCCTAACCCAATTTGCAGACTGATATCAGAGTTGGTAGGCGCAAAAATATTTTGCTAGTAAATTTACCGACACAATTCTAATATGACATGACATATTTACTTGGTTTTTCCCCAAACATTTTCATCAAAATAACAAGGGATAAGCTTTGTATTTATTCATTTTTGTTTCCATCAAAATTTACAAGGGAAAGCATTGTATTTATACATATTTTTCATCAAAATCACAAGCGGGTAAGCCTTGTATTTATATATTTTTGTTTTTATCAAAATCACAAGGGGGTAAGCCTTGTAATTATATATTTTTGTGATTTTGATGAAAACAAAAATATATCGATACAAGGGGTAAGTCTTTTAGTTTTTTCTCCCTCTCTCGTCAATATCACAAGGAGGTACCCTTTCAGTTTATCCCTAAAGTCAAACCCTAACCCTAAGTCTAAACCTAACTCTAACCCTAAGCCTAACCCTAACCTTAACCCAAACCCTAACCCTAACACTAACCTGAACAACCCAAACCGTAACCATAACCCTAACCCCTAAGTGTATCCCTAACCCTAACCCGATCAACCCGAACAATCCTAACCCTAACCCTAACCCTAACTCTAACCCTAACCCTGACACTAACCCTAACCCTAACACTAACCCTAATCCAATTTGCAGACTGATATCAGAGTTGGTGGGCGCAAAAATATTTTGCTAGTAAATTTACCGACACAACTCTAATATGACCAGACAAATTTACTTGGTTTTTCCCCAAACATTTTCATCAAAATCACAAGGGATAAGCTTTGTATTTATATATTTTGGTTTTTTCTCCCTCACTTGTTAATATCACAAGGAGGTATCCTTTTAGTTTATCCCTAAAGTCAAACCATAACCCTAAGTCTAACCCTAATTCTAACCCTTAGCCTAAGCCTAACCCGAACCCGAACCCTAAGCCTAACCCTAACCCTAACCCTAACCCTAACCTTAACCCTGACCCTAACCCTAACCCTAACTCTAACCCTAACCCTAACCCAGAGTTGGTTGGCGCAAAAATATTTTGCTAGTAAATTTACCGACACAACTCTAATATGACCTGACAAATTTACTTGGTTTTTCCCCAAACATTTTCATCAAAATCACAAGGGATAAGCTTTGTATTTATTTATTTTTGTTTCCATCGAAATTTACAAGGAAAGCATTGTATTTATACATATTTTCATCAAAATCACAAGGGCTAAGCCTTGTATTTATATATTTTTGTTTTTATCAAAATCACAAGGGGTAAGCCTTGTAATGATATATTTTTGTGATTTTGATGAAAACAAAAATATTATCGATACAAGGGGTAAGTCTTTTAGTTTTTTCTCCCTCTCTCATCAATATCAGAAGGAGGTATCCTTTTAGTTTATTCCTAAAGTCAAACCCTAACCCTAACCCTAACCTGAACAACCCTAACCGTAAACCTAACCCTAACCCCTAAGTGTATCCCTAACCCTAACCCGAACAACCCGAACAACCCTAACCCTAACCCTAACCCTAACCCTAACACTAACCCTAACACAATTTGCAGACTGATATCAGAGTTGGTGGGCGCAAAAATATTTTGCTAGTAAATTTACCGACACAACTCTAATATGACCAGACAAATTTACTTGGTTTTTCACCAAACATTTTCATCAAAATCACAAGGGATAAGCTTTGTATTAATAATAATACTAATAACGAAGTCTTATATAGCGCACGTATCTACCTATAAGGTACTCAAGGCGCTGAAACAAAGATAAACAACCAGATGTGGGATTTGTAAAGAAGGAATTATAATGTGAATAATCCAAGCGCCCACAATGGGAGAGCGCGGTGGCGCAATTTGGGGACCGTACTCAAGTATCCCTAACCCTAACCCGAACAACCCGAACAACCCTAACCCTAACCCTAACCCTAACCCTAACCCTAAACCAAACATTTTCATCAAAATCACAAGGGATAAGCTTTGTATTTATATATTTTGGTTTTTTCTCCCTCACTCGTCAATATCACAAGGAGGTATCCTTTTAGTTTATCCCTAAAGTCAAACCATAACCCTAAGTCTAACCCTAACTCTAACCCTAAGCCTAAGCCTAACCCGAACCCGAACCCTAAGCCTAACCCTAACCCTAACCCTAACCCTAACCCTAACCTTAACCCTAACCCTAACCCTAACCCTAACCCTAACCCTAACCCTAACCTAATTTGCAGACTGATATCAGAGTTGGTGGGCGCAGAAATATTTTGCTAGTCAATTTACCGACACAACTCTAATATGACCTGACAAATTTACTTGGTTTTTCCCCAAACATTTTCATCAAAATCACAAGGGATAAGCTTTGTATATATTTATTTTTGTTTCCATCGAAATTTACAAGAGAAAGCATTGTATTTATACATATTTTTCATCAAAATCACAAGGGTGTAAGCCTTGTATTTATATATTTTTGTTTTTATCAAAATCTCAAAGGGTAAGTTTGATGAAAAGAAAAATATGTCGATACAATGGGTAAGTCTTTAGTTTTCTCCTCTCTCGTCAATATCACAAGGAGGCATCCTTTTAGTTTATCCCTAAAGTCAAACCCTAACCCTAAGTCTAAACCTAACTCTAACCCTAAGCCTAACCCTAACCCGAACCCTAACCTGAACAACCCTAACCGTAAGCCTAACCCTAACCCCTAAGTGTATCCCTAACCCTAACCCGAACAACCCGAACAACCCTAACCCTAACCCTAACCCTAACCCAATTTGCAGACTGATATCAGAGTTGGTGGGCGCAAAACTATTTTGCTAGTAAATTTACCGACACAACTCTAATATGACCAGACAAATTTACGTGGTTTTTCCCCAAACATTTTCATCAAAATCACAAGGGATAAGCTTTGTATTTAAATATTTTTGTTTTTATCAAAATCACAAGGGGTAAGCCTTGTAATGATATATTTTTGTGATTTTGATAAAAAGAAAAATATATCGATACAAGGGGTAAGTCTTTTAGTTTTTTCTCCCTCTCTCTTCAATATTGCAAGGAAGTATCCTTTTAGTTTATTCCTAAAATCAAACCCTAACCCTAACCCTAACCCTAACCCTAACCCTAAGCCGAACCCGAACCCTAACCCTAACCTGAACAACCCTAACCGTGACGCTAACCCTAACCCCTCAGTGTATCCCTAGCCCTAACCCGAACAAGTCGAACAACCCTAACCCTAACCCTAACCCTAACCCTAACCCAATTTCCAGACTGATATCAAAGTTGGTGGGCGCAAAAATATTTTGCTAGTAAATTTACCGACACAACTCTAATATGACCAGACAAATTTACTAACCCTAACCCTAACCCCTAAGTGTATCCCTAACCCTAACTCGAACAACCCGAACAACCCGAACAACCCTAACCCTAAACCTAACCCTGACCCTAACCCTAACACTACCCCTACGCCTAACCCTAACCCTAACCCTAAGCCTAACCCTATCGATAACCCAATTTGCCGACTGATTTCAGAGTTGGTGGGCGCAAAAATATTTTGCTGGTAAATTTACCGACAGAACTCTAATATGACCAGACAAATTTACTTGGTTTTTCCCACAAACATTTTCATCAAAATCACAAGGGATAAGCTTTGTATTTAAGAAAAATATTCTTTTCATCAAAATCACAAAAATATATCATTACAAAGCTTAATACCCCTTGTGATTTTGATAAAAACTTGTCAATATCACAAGGAGGTATCCTTTTAGTTTATCCCTAAAGTCAAAATCAAAATGTGTTTAGCCTTGTAGTTTAAAAATACTTCTTAAAACCCACGTCTTGAAAATCACACGGAGTAAAGCCTTTTTGTCTTCAAAATCAAGAAGTAAGCCTTGTACTTTTTTCCTAAAAGTAGTAAGTTCCTACTATTAACACGTAATAAGCCAAATCATCTCACTAAGAGGCAGTGATTATAATTTTGAGAAGTCCCCCGTCTCCAATCTATTCAGTGGCAGTAGATAATAAAACACGACATGTTTTTCCATTAACAAAATCATCAAAAGCACAATGAGTAAGGTTTTAAAAATATATATATTTCATCAAAATAACAAAAGGTAAGCCGTGTAGTAGTTTGTCAGTATTTGTTGGCGTGTGCAATAAAACAGCTGTATGTTAATAATAATAATAATAATAATAATAATAATAATAATAATAATAATAATAATAATAATAATAATAATAATAATAATAATAATAATAATAATAATAATAATAATAATAATAATAATAATAATAATAATAATAATAATAACTAGATATAAGTTTTTGTCACAACAAAAACTAGGTGTTCGGTTGAAGTTAAAATGATGACGTCATCAATTGTTGTAGAAAGTGTTGTAGAAAGTCAAATGTTAACGTCTGTTGAAGTTCTCGCGAGAAGTTTATTTGAATACAATACAATACTGAATTTAGACATTATTTTAATATTAAACTTTGACTTCCGGTTTGGACAGGAAGTAAGGTCCAATTGGGGTCATCTTTTTGTAAATATCTTTTGACAATCAACGATCTGTACAATGGTGCAAAAATGTCAATTTACCTCTTGTGGTTGTTGAGATAGGATTGTTTTAAATATTAAACTTTGACTTCCGGTTTGGACAGGAAGTAAGGTCAAATTGGGGTCATCTTTTTGTAAATATTTTTTGACAATTAACGATCTATACAATGGTGTAAAAAAATTCAATTTACCTCTTGTGGTTGTTTGAATAGAATACAATACTGAATTTAGAAATTATTTTAATATTAAACTTTGGCTTCCGGTTTGGACAGGAAGTAAAAGTCAAATTGGGGTCATGTTTCTGTAAATACTTTTGACAATTAACGATCTGTACAATGGTACAAAAATTGTGAATTTACCTCTTGTGGTTGTTCAGATATGACTTTTTTAAATATTAAAATTTGACTTCCGGTTTGGACAGGAAGTAAGGTCAAATTGGGGTCACCTTTGTGTAAATATGTTTCGACAATGAACAATCTATACAATGGTGCAAAAAATGTCAATTTACCTCTTGTGGTTGTTGAGATAGGATTTTTTTAAATATTAAACTTTGACTTCCAGTTTGGACAGGAAGTAAGGTCAAATTGGGGTCATCTTTTTGTAAATACTTTTTGACAATCAACGATCTGTGCAATGGTACAACAATTTTGAATTTACCTCTTGTGGTTGAGATATGATTTTTTTTAATATTAAAATTTGACTTCCGGTTTGGACAGCAAGTAAGGTCAAATTGGGGTCATCTTTTTGTAAATATACAACAATTGTGAATTTACCCCTTGTGGTTGTTGAGATTTTTTTAATTATTAAACTTTGATTTATCGTAATTCGATATCTGATGACCTAATCATGACGTCACAAATTATGTTTCATCTACGTGTTAAGTTCTAAGTATATGCCAAGTTTGAAGTTCATGTGAAGTTTGCAAGTATGTGTTTTTGTAGACAATCGATCCGAAGAAGAAGAAGAAGAAGAATCCGAAGAAGAAGAAGAAGAAGAAGAAGAAGAAGAAGAAGAAGAAGAAGAAGAAGAAGAAGAAGAAGAAGAAGAAGAAGAAGAAGAAGAAGGAAAAGAAAAAAAAACGAACAAAAACAATAGGTGTTTCGGGTTCATACTCGAACACCTAATAATAATAATAATAATAATAATAATAATAATAAGGAAACAAGTGCCCCGGTCACGTTTGGGATTCGAACCCACATTCTGACGACTCAGCCATCACAACACAAATCCGATGCACTAAACCGCTCGACCATGGCACTAATAAGGGACAAATCGTTAAGTGACATGGTTTGTGAGTGAGTCAATTTTAAAATAAAATAATAGTAATACAAATTATTATATATTTTTTTTTCAAAACTAATTTCTGCAGAAAGTTAGTCAGAGGTAATGACCAGGCATTGGGGAGCGTTGAATCTTCTAGGCGAACCCAGCGTGATAACCACCTTAGCACCCTTCTGGGGGAATCGGCAGACCCCCGGTCCCTCCTTTACTTTCCCGCACCGTAACCAACTATCGAATAGGGAAGAGACATGGCGGCCCCCAAACCGTTGCTGCTGCCGCAACTGCCATGTCCCTGAATTAGGTCTGTTCTAGGGCTTCGAACCGGTGCGTCCCAGCTCTGGAAGTCCCGCGATTGACACTTCCAGTGGTCCGGCCAACGTGCTGCGCCATCTGGACCATGTTGGTATTAGACAGGTTAAATTAAAGCTACTTAAATAAAGGGTTTGAAGTGTATTGCTACACAACAAAAGACAAAAAAAGACGCAGGCGGGATTCGAACCGGGATCGCCTGCACGGGTGTCAAGCGTCTAATCCATTAGACCACCACTTCGCCTGACTGTTTGCTATGAAAGGAGATTAATCATCATTTGATGTGATGGAAAAATAAAGGGAATGCTCATTGATTTGGTAGGTATTGTTAATTCATTTTCAATTATTCATGTTACCAGTACATATTCGTTTAACAAAAGGAAACAATAGTTTCTCTATTGTCAGTTATGTCCTGGGTTGGTTTCTAAGTCCAACAACAATGGTCTCCACGCGTTCACTTGTGTACAGTGAACAACAGGACAATAGAGGAGAACAAAAGGAGGTCCTTGGTCAACGCCAATTAGTCTCGAACCGTAATCCAACGTGATAATGTTTTATTTTTATTTTGTTTTGTTTTGTTTGTTCCGTTTTTTGCGGGGATGGGGGTTGGTGCGGTAGGGATAAGAACCCATAAGCATGGGCTCCACTGAATTATCATGTTGGATCACAGTAGGATCAGGTTGGATCACAGATGGTGTTGGCCAAGGACCTCCTTTTGGTCTCCTCAATTGTTCTGACCGTGGATCTATTGTCCCTTTTGTTACAGAGTTCACTATATGCACGTGTACGTGTGGAAACCATTGTTGAACATCCCCTTTATTTTTCTATCACGTACAAAGATGAATCTCCTTTCATTGCAAACAGTCAAAGGAAGCGCCGTGGTCTAATAGATCAAACGCTTGACATCCGTGCAGGAGATCCCAGTTCGAGTCTCGTCCCTTCTGTGTTTTTTCTTTTTCTTTTATTATGTAGCAATACAATTCAAACCCTTTACTAAGGTAGGTTTAATTTAACTTGTCTAATACCTTGTAGCTTTGCATGGTGAGGAGGATAAGTAAGTCTAATTGCGGTGACACCATGTGAAATTCTCAATTGAGTAGTAATTTGTATAAATATTAGATATTTTGTTGTTTACTTGTCTTGCTTACATTTTTTTGCTTGTGATTTTGTAAGGCGCTGTGCTCTTTGAAGAGCGCCACATAAGTGTTGATTAATAATAATAATAATAATAATAAAAAGAACTCGGGAGAATGCCGAACTCTGGGAAATGCTGTTGCTTAAGTTGGCTGCTGGAGAATTACACAATGACAGGATACTGGAGGATTAGTTCGTTGAGGCAAACGCAATACCTCTAGTTATACTTGGTCTTCTAGCACAAAACAATTGTTTTGGTTAAACAATCAGAAATGTACAGAAGCGAAACAAACATTACTCCACTTAAGTAATAATTATGACTTAGCATAAGTCATAATTGAACTTAGACTTACACTAAGTCTAAGTCGAGCTAAGTCTAAGTCTAAGCCGAGTAATTTTATTTATTACGATGTTCCCTCAACGCTTCTGTAGGAATGATTCTTGCAATTTAAAGAATAATTCACAATCAGTGTGTCAAACCTACATTATCCAAGTACTGGGGTACAATCTCTGCCAACACAGTAGCAAATTCATGAGCAATCTCTGACGGCTTGATGATTACTGTATTACCTGTGTAAAAATAATAATAATGGAAAGATCATTTACAGCTGAGGGTCTTCTCTGTCATAACCCTAAAACTATCACATCTAAATTAGAGAACATTCTTAACATTCGAAAACATTCTTTCTTCCTTCCACTCATGCCTTGTGAAAACTGAACACTGCAGGGTTTACCTTTGGACGATAGTTTTTTCTAAGCCCGTCATTTCAGTCAATATTTACAAACTAACCTGCAGCGATCACACCAACCAGTGGCATAAGTGTCAGTTGAAAGGGATAATTCCAGGCGCCAATAACCAGCATCACCCCATAAGGCTGGTGTTAAATGTATGCCGGAACTCCTGTGAAGTGTATTGGTTTATCAACCTTAAAAAATAAATAAAATAAAATAAATAATCTAAAATCTACTTTAAAAGTATATAATTACGTGTTTTTCTGTTGCATACAATTTATCGCATAGCACAAAGTGACGAATCGGCAGAAATGCTGTTCCAAGAAAAATGCGTTTCAAGTTGGACTAATTTTGGCAGTGCGTATTGGTTTTTTATTGAATGGTTGAATTGGTATATGAAGCAGTATAAGTTTTTATTTTCTTAATACAAGCTTTCAAACTTATTCGTCATTCTGTCAGCAACTAAAATCTACAATAAATGATTCTGCTCTCAAAAACCATGTAAATATATGATTGAAAAACCAGTAGAGATGAACATTTACACTTTTAAGACCTTGTCACTTTCGGGCAAGTTTCAAGCAATAAAAGTTGCTGGCAATAAGATTGCTCAGAGATTGTCTTGTGTAGCATTTCGCGCAATCCAGTAGCAATGAAACGGCAACACGAAGGCAACTTAATTTTTGATTGGACTGGCTTTCTAATTTGAGGCAATCTGTCATGACATTTTTATCACTAGCAAAACTGTTTGGTGGCGTCCATTTAATTCTCGGTTGCATGAAATAATACTGAATAATTTTGCCGCTGTTTTTAACTCCAAAGCGAAATACAAGAAATGGTTACTGAGAAACAGGAAAATGATATTGCATTATTAAGAGGGAAGTAGACATTATTTAGAGGTATATTGGCCTAGAATGTGCGTTTGTAAAGTAGGCCTATCGTATAGACATAATTATTGCATGCACAACCAAATAGATGTTCATGACGGACGAAACCGTAGTACTGCATCTATTACGTGAAAACTATATTGGGTCTACTCTTTCCCTGTTTTTGTAGTTTATCCAAGGATAATGACTGGGCATAAATAGATGCTATATTGTCCAGAAATCTGCTTTTAAAATTGTTGATATTATTATTCAGCACAAAAATTATGTTCCTCTTTAGGTACGCTTTGAAGAAAAAGATGGTCTTGTAACATAAAAAGAGAGAAAAAGAAGGGCCTGCATGAAAAATAATAATAATTGAAGAAAAAACTGCAGAGGGATGAATTTAATTTAATTTCTTTATATTTTATATGTTGTTCTTGTTGCTTTATGCAGATGATACCAGAGAATATCCAAAACATCAGCAGTCGCATGGTGCAAGCAATGTTTCAACCAGATCATACAATCACACAGACATACTATAGCTGATGATAGCAATTATGAGGCAGGACTAGATGCTAACAAAAAACACACATTTTTGTGATATGATGTGACAAACTTCTCATAAACAATTATCAAACCTCAACTAAAAAGGATTCAAGAGAGATAAATCTTTTTGTTTCCCGATATTGTGAACCTAGTATTAGCAATCTTTCTTCATGTACACTGTAAAAAAAAAAATCTGTAAATTTACATCAAAAGTGATGGCAGCAGCATCGCCAGACACTTTGATGTAAAAATACAGATGTTTTGTGTTTTTACGATAACGCCCCAATTTTCTTTTATAGTTTACAAAAATCTGTAAAATAATTTTACATCCATATGTTAAAAATACAGGCAATTTGTTATTTGAAATCTAAGAAAAATGTATTTTTACATTTAAAGTGTTGTGAAAATAAAAAACATCCTGTGTCTGTGAAATTTTCTCTATAAAAATACAGATTTTTTTTTACAGTGTACAAGTACCTGAATAATATGCTTCCTCATTTTATGCAAGGCATGTTTATGTTGGATTGTAAATTACATACCACATGTGTGTCTGCTAATTTATATTTTCATTTACCTCATCATAGAACGTCTGCATTCCAACATAGCATTAATTCTCTACTCCAAAAACCTGGAATACCCATTGTCACTTAAAAACTCTGGCTTATTTAATATATTAAAGCATAAGATGAAAATGTACTTTATTTAAATCTCCTCATGAGACCTTTGTCCTCTGAAATATTATAAGCCCTGGATCTGTCTGTAATCTGTTGTCTAAATGTTTGTTTTAATAATAAAAATAAAAATGTGTGGACTTATATAGCGCACGTATCCACCAACTGAGTGGTGCTCAAGGCGCATTATATCATTACCCCTGCTCATAAGGCTCATAAGGCTTATAAATTATTCCTGAAACCATCTCAGCTCCCTGGGGAGTATACAGCTCAATTGCTGCCATTACAGCTCATATAGGGCTAATCAACCAACTCTGCCCTCACAGGTACCCATTTAACCCCTGGGTGGAGAGAAGCAATTATGGTTAAGTGTCTTGCTCAAGGACACAAGTGTCACGGCCGGGATTCGAACCCACATTCTGCTGCTAACACCAGAACTTGAGTCCGGTAAGCTAGACCGCTCGGCCACGAAGACATACCTTTCTTAATCTCTGCTTAATAGCTGTTTATAGCTGTTTCTTATAATCATTCCATTATACCTAGATACAAGTGATTTTGCCATTACGAGAAAATAAACGTTTCTAAAATGAAAATGAAATGGAAATGAAAGACAGTTTAATATAATATAGTTCTGGGGTGAACAAGAAAACAAGTGCTAAATGTGATTTTCTTATCAATTTCTTTATAACTCATTGTAATTGTTATAAACTATTATTTAATATGAATTGTTATTGAAGTAATGTTACTTTGGATCACTTGAATCTTGGTCTGGGGCAGTCAACAAAAGTGTAAAAAGGCCTTTGAGAAAAATATCTTATTGATTTAATTTAAAGCTAATGCAAAGGATTGGTAATTCAAAAATATATCCAATTCATTGATTTGTAATGTGAAACTTGCGCTTATGATTTCATTGAAATGATTATGTATACTTTCAATTTCAAAATGTTGTATAATTTCAAGATGTTCAATAATTTCAAGATGTTCGATAATTTCAAGATGTTCGATAATTTCAAGATGCTCGATAATTTAAAAATGTTCGATAATTTCAAGATGTTCGATAATTTCAAGATGTTCGATAATTTTTATTTCAAATAAATACCACATTAGAATGCTTACACAAATAAATATTCACTAATTTCTTGTGACTGGCAAAACGTAATAAGCTGAATCATTCACAGGTTAGTTGATTAATGTATATTTTAATCCAAGATAGAAATTATACTCGTAGAATCACTGAGTAGCTTTTCCAACATTACCAGAAAACACGTAACAAGAAAACCTTTTATATTTTTGTAAAATTTGCCATTTGTGTCTGATTGGAAGTGTGGTTTCGTGGATACATGCTAAGTGCATTCAGTAAATTGTGCAATTGATGACACATTTTTGTTTTTATTTTTGGTTTTTGCTTTTTGTTAGTTGAAAAGTTACAGGGGCTACTGACTTTTTTCATTTTGTAGACAAAAACAACTACCACTGGATCAGGCTAGTTTTGTCATATTGATTACAGTTCTTTGTATATTATATATTTTTAAATTAAAACTGGAAATAATTTAAGGTTGTGCCGGTATCCGGATATCCGACCGAAACTGTCATTATCCGGTTCCATTTTCATTTTCGGTTCCAATTTACCCGTACACGACTTTTTAATTTTCAGACTTAATATTTTTAGTAATGCGCACAGAAATCTTTGACTCTTGAACAATGTAATGTTTAGACTTTTACAGACAATTTTATTGCTCAAGAAGAGATTCAACTCTGATAAAGCCTTTGTGGACAGTTTCCACACACTTTCTGTTTCAAACTGTTATTGATACATGGTATTGAATCGTTAAGACTGACACTTTTGTAGCGATTTTTACAATTTTATTTCAGAAATAACTTTCAGTAAATACAATAGACTGTGTAAGTTGACCTCGAGAACGTACGAGTTTTCGCGAGAATCTTGACTTCTGGGCACCTCGCATAGCATTTACAACGTGTATTGTGTGCAAATGGTTTATGAAAAGAACTTTATTGAGCTGTTTTAATAAATTTCATCCATTGAATATGGCTTGACTTAATAAAAGCTTGGTTTACATTTTGTAAATTGGAAACAATTTCGCAAATCTTGGTCAAATAAAAAAATAAAAAAACTGACCTTGATTTCCGCTTTCACGTTTGAAACCTTATGATAGAACTGATAGAACTGATAGATTTGATGAACTCAGATGAACCCAGTGACTGAAAATAATACCCCACAAGTACGCAATGGCCTATAGATAACATGGCGCTCTAGATGTCATTACCATGACTGATGTATTATGTACACGTATTATGTACATGTACTGTGTACAATATCATAAATACATCTTCATGGGCTCATTACATGCAGCCACTGGCTTATTAACCACCAAAATAACGGATTCATCACTTCGCAAGCTTTGCGAAAGATTATCCTTGGTACTTGGTATTGCTTGGTGTAAAGTAATTTATCCTGTCTGGATAAATTACTGATTGTTTATTGGGTCTCTTGTTTACAGTTGTTCTCACAGATACAGTATACCGGTAAAGTGTGTGTTGTTTTATAGAATGCTATGGCCGAATACCGAGAAGAGCAATTCCCTTTTCCCATGGTACTGGTGTCAGCGTTGCTTCCTTCTCCGTTATTGGGGGCGATAAATGATACGTGATAAACGATAAATGACAAAAACACATCCGTGGTAGTCATTACTTTACAGTCATTACTATTAAATTCGAGATTTCCTTTAATTAAGCTATTTATTGAATTGAAACGTTTTTATATCGCTTTACAACTTGTCTTATGTATTAAATATATGAGAATGTTTTGTTACACTTTTCTCATGACTTCGACTCCACATTTATCTGAAACTTTCACAGATTGGTTCTTTATTTTAAAAAAGTCTGCTTTATACGCATAGACGCAAAATACCTTCCCTTTCATGCAGAGTTTTTAGTGCACATTTAACCCTTATTTACCTTTTGTGGTTTCGTCCAATCATCCAGGTTGTCGAGAGCAGTGATGATCTCATTTTTGGTAAAATCAATCTCATAGGTACAACTTTCAAACAGAGGCTGCAATAAATAAAACAAAAACATTTTAATTAAATATTGATGTTAATGCAAGAATGGATCAGTGGCATATAAACGTAGACCCAAGGAGATGTTATTTTTTGCAGTGTCACAATTTTCCTAATTAGTGTATCGTCCGGTTTGTATACACTGTAAAAACGTTGGGCAACATGGGATTGGGTAAGGTTATTTCTCCCAGAATTGGTCAGTATTTACCACAACTGTTCACATATTTTGGCAATTTTTTTCCAACATTGGGCAATGGTAAACCAACTGTGTAACCTGTTGATACGTTGACCAGTGTTGGGTAACATATCAACCGTGTTTGTCCAATATTTCTTACGTAGCTATTGTCCGTACTCACTTTAATTTAGTTCGCTTTTTCGCACCTGTTTTGAAAATTGTGTAGTCGAAGTTTTAGTCCAATATTGATGTTTATAGTTCCCAGCCGCGGTCTACCCATTTTAGACACTATTTTTGGTCATGGTTATTGTTCGCAAAACATTTTACTTTTTCAAGCGAAGCCTACGTCTAAGGAGCAAAGCAATATTTTTGTTTGACTAATTGAGAATGTGTGAAGAAGGGGGGAATATCAAACAATCTGTGAGGGAACATCGAGAGTGAGAGAACAAGAATGTGCTAATATTTTAGGACCGGTAAAACTGTAAGCAGATTCAGTGACCTGAAATCAGAAGATCAAAGCTATATTCAAGTAGAAAGATCAAAGTGGAAATTCAGTCCATATGCAGTCCCTATGATAAAGCGAGATTTTGGCAACCACGTCAGCCAAAATATCCAGCATCTAATCGTGGACATAAAACATGGCCCCTCCGGTCCATTTCACGCACAGCAGCCTCACTGTACTCTTCCTCAATGTGATGTTAAGATTGACCCACTATACAATAGCCCTGTGTTTTAATGATTATATGTTATATTAATTTTGTTATAAAGAAGTATCCGAACTGTAACAGATTGGTGTGACAACATTGTAATTTGGAAATGAATTAAGGTAGTCAGTCAGTTGAAGAGGGTTATTGTAGAAACTTTGGAAAAACTAAATATTGTGTATACGTTAAAACTAAATGATGGGTCGTTTTCAAAGTGGATATTATTTTATATTTTATCTATGAAAATAATTGTTTTAATGTTCAGTTTGAATAATTTGGACAAAGGGAGTTTTCAGTAAAACAGTATTTGGTATCATAACAGTAATTATTTATATTATCTTAGATGGTCGTTATGTGTGGATAGGAGCCCGCAGTGGATGGTCGCTATGTGTGGATAGGAGCCCGCAGTGGATGGTCGCTATGTGTGGATAGGAGCCCGCAGTGGATGGTCGCTATGTGTGGATAGGAGCCCGCAGTGGATGGTCGCTATGTGTGGATAGGAGTCCGCAGTGGATGGTCGTTATGTGTGGATAGGAGCCCGCAGTGGATGGTCGCTATGTGTGGATAGGAGCCCGCAGTGGATGGTCGCTATTTGTGGATAGGAGCCCGCAGTGGATGGTCGCTATTTGTGGATAGGAGCCCGCAGAGGATGGTCGCTATGTGTGGATAGGATCCCGCAGTGGATGGTCGCTATGTGTGGATAGGAGTCCGCAGTGGATGGTCGCTATGTGTGGATAAGAGCCCGCAGTGGATGGTCGTTATGTGTGGATAGGAGCCCGCAGGCGACTCCAATAGCAGGGCCCACTTCAGTAGTGGAATGATTTAACCAGCCGGGATGGAGTGCGACTGTGGGACAGCCGGCGACTCCAATAGCAGGGGCCACTTCAAGAGTGGAAGGATTTACCCAGCCGGGGTGGAGTGCAACTGCGCGTCAGCAGGCGACTCCAATAGCAGGGCCCACTTCAGTAGTGGAAGGATTTAACCAGCCGGGGTGGAGTGCAACTGCGGGTCAGCAGGCGACTCCAATAGCAGTGCACACTTCAGTAGTGGAAGGATTTAACCAGCCGGGGTGGAGTGCAACTGCGGGTCAGCATGCGACTCCAATAGCAGTGCACACTTCAGTAGTGGAAGGATTTAACCAGCCGGGATGGAGTGCGACCGTGGATCAGCGGGCGACTCCAATGGCAGGGGCCACTTCGAGGGTGGAAGGATTTAACCAGCCGGGATGGAGTGCAACCGTGGGACAGCGGGCGACTCCAATGGCAGGGGCCACTTCAAGAGTGGAAGGATTTACCCAGCCGGGGTGGAGTGCAACTGTGGATCAGCAGGCGACTCCAATGACATGGCCCACTTCAGTAGTGGAAGGATTTAACCAGCCGGGATGGAGTGCGACTGTGGGACAGCCGGCGACTCCAATGGCAGGGGCCACTTCAAGAGTGGAAGGATTTACCCAGCCGGGGCGGAGTGCGACTGTGGATCAGCAGGCGACTCCAATGACAGGGCCCACTTCAGTAGTGGAAGGATTTAACCAGCCGGGATGGAGTGCGACCGTGGGACGGCAAATAACTCCATTGGAGCAATTGATAACTTCACCGATGGCAGTTACACCTGAACGTGACGGAAGGCATAACAGAGCACAAGGAAAACCCAGTCTCATCCCTGATAGATTTGCAGGAATAATACCCTGGCGTGATTACAAGGCACATTTTGGGTCTTGTGCAGTAATTAACGGCTGGACAGGGGAAGAAAAGGCGTTTTTCTTGGCGGCCAGCTTGAAGGGAGCAGCACAACAAGTACTGGGGGATGAATCGGCAGGAGAGAAACTTAGTTTGGACGAACTGACTGCCAGACTCGATCGGCGTTTTGGACCAGGAGAGCAAGCTGAAACATTATTGACTGAATTGCGGGGCAGAAAGAGAAAAGAGAATGAGACGTTACAAGAACTTGGTCAAGCCATACGGCGATTGACGGAGCTAGCTTATCCAGAACTTCCCCGGGATTCGAGAGAAAGACTGGCACGGGGGTACTATCTGGATGCCATTCAGAATGGGGAGGTGCGGTCTGGCATCTTTAGGGCTCACCCGAAAACATTGGAATGAAGCAATAAGGGCAGCATTGGGGACGGAGTCATTTCTCAATTCAGAAAAACAGCGTCAGCCAGAAGAAAGTGCTGCAAAGGACTTGCGAGCTAATAAATACGCCAGACAAGTGGACACAATCACCAAAAATGAAGTTGATAAGCGGACCGGTGCACTGTGCGAGCAATTGAAAGCTCTCTATCAAATGATATCAAGTTTAACCAAAGATGTCAGTTATCAAAGATTTCCAGTTAAAAGTGGACCGCAATCAACAACCAAGTGGACGTACTCACGGAACGGTGATAATTCTCAGAAAGAATTTACTTGTTATAAGTGCGGCGGAAAGGGTCATTATAGGAGAGATTGTCCTATACCGGAGAAATACACTACACATAATGAACACTTCATTGACGGAGAGGAGAAACAGCAAGCGGGGAACAACTTACACCTACAGTTTGTCACGACAGAAATGTCAACAGGTGCGATCCCCAACAGGAAACTTGTATAAGCTTCCTCTGATGGACACGCCCCAGCTTCCTCCAATGAACACACCCAGCTTCATCTGATGGACACGCCCCAGATTCCTCCAATGAACACATCCCAGTTTCCTCCGATGAACATGCCCTAGTTTCCTCAGATGAATCCACCCCCACCTGACCCTTTAGAAGACGCACCAACTCCCTTTTCCCCGCCCCAAATGACACGTCCCAGCTGACCCCGAGGAAAATGGACTTCCCGGAAAACTTCCCCTGATGATTCCCCTCATTGACTTGGCCGATGGAGGAAGGACGTCTACGCATCCCTTCGTGTTAAGAGTTTAATGACTTAAATGATGCTGATCAAGCCATGGAGAACTATGGAACATTTATATTTTGTTAAATTAAATTGCATTCATTCAACTCTGCCACTTTTGATAAGTTAGACAGTTTTTTTTGTAATAATGTTTTAAAGTTAATGATAATGCTTGTTTTGAAAGAAAGGTGGAAATGGTACCTTTGTATTGATCATTATTTTTGTTAAGTTATTTTACGTTCTGCAAAAGAGTGTTACTGAACGGGTTTAGATAAGTAAACCTTGGTGTGAAAACATTTTCATTGTTTATTAGTTTTGTTTAGATTATCTTGATGTCAATTACACAAAAGTATATTAAGTGTATTTAACGGATTTGGTTCAGTAAACCTTGTTTTGAAAGGCTTTTCATTGTTTATTAGTTTTTGTTCAAGTTATTTTGGTGTTTTATGCGAAGATTTGTCACTTAACGGTTTTGCTTAAGTTAATCTGGTTCATGGAAGGATTCCCGATTGAGCATTAGTTTTTGGTTTCGTTCATGTTTCGTTCAAGTATTTTTACAGTGTTGTTAAGTAAACTTTGTTTTGAAAAAAAGGTGTTTTGTTTTTTTGATGAAAATTCTATAGTCGTATACTTTTCAGAGACTGAAAATTCTGGTAGGGGGTAATGTAATGATCCATGATTTTAGTCCTATCTGAGTTCACCCTGCAATATTTATCACCTTTTTACACAATGGAACATTCCGCTCTAGTCACCTATGTTTACATCATGCATTATTGGTATAGGATCCTCACTGTGTAAGATCTGCATGCGATCCTCACTATGATCTGCATAGGATCCTAACTGTGATCTGCATGCGATCCTCACTGTTATCTGTATGGGATCCTCACGCGATCCTCACGCGATCCTCACGCGATCCTCACTGTTATTGGTATAGGATCCTCACTGTGTAAGATCTGCATGCGATCCTCACTATAATCTGTATGGGATCCTCACTGTTATTTGTATGGGATCTTCACAGTGTAAGATCTGCATGCGATCCTCACTGTGAACAAATCAGAGCTGCATTCATTGACTTGGAAGCTGCGATCCACCACCGCAGGAACCTATTGCTTAGAAGCCTATCACGCTACCCGTGCGCTTAAGGAATAGGTTAAAACAAACATTACAGTATATTAGTGAGCAAATCATGTCATTGTGGCAACAGATGAATAGTTAGCACATCAAAGTTGAATGAATTATTGGTCTTTTCATAAGTCAGTTATGTTTAGTTTTTTTTTTATGTCAAGGTACCCAATGCTATCTTGGGTAAGTTTTAGAACACCACGTATATTTTACAACCTCTTAATTCGTTCTGTAGTCTTGCCGTGACTGCGCAATTACCGCTCCAATATGTTGCAGTTTAAACATATAGTGTTTACCACTAAAAAGCTGATAGAATCCAGTTTTACTTTCATTGTTTTTGCTTATTTCTTTAAATTACACATTTTGAAATACCTTAAAACATTAAATTACATTAATTATCAAATAAAATAATGTACAATTTTCTTTTTGTCAATATTTGTTCATCATTTACATACACTATCAACATGTTCAAAAGTATTTTGACTTAATCATAAGTCCACTTTTTTCAAATTTTTATGAAATAAATGTTCATTTTAATGAAACGAAAAATGTTTAAATTTCATAATTTTTTATGAAAGAAATTATCATTTTATTGCAATTTTTCTAAATTCGACTTTATTTACCAACATTTATTTCATAAAAATTAGGAAAGTGGACTTATGATTAAGTCAAAATACTTATGAACATGTTTATCATATTAAATTATTATTTTGATGTGTAAACAAATTCTGTGTCATTGTCATAAAAACACTATTCATGTGATATAGCATTAGTGTACCAAGTCTGAGATTTCAAAATTAAATATGCAATTGCCATTAACTCACAAAACCTTGTTGTCGAAGCCTAATTCATCTGGACATTAATGGTGGGCATTATCTTTGGTTACAGTCATTTCCCAACTCAACTTTTTTAGCGTCTTTGGTATGACAGCCCCAAGACTAGGATTTAACCGTTAAATACATCTGAAAATTATTAAAAAGGAAAATACAACATTGATTATGTTGGCAAAACTGCTTCTATGAGTATTGTTAGTTTCTTTGAATAAAGATCCATAAATTAACTAACCTGTGAAAGGTTTAGCTCAATGCAGAGTTTTAGTCGTGAGAAAAATGTGAAAAAGCATTCACAGTTGTTATAGAAAACAATTGCAACTTTACCACCTTGGAACTTGCTCAAAATGTACAAATTTATATGTGCTTTCTTTGCAATGAAAGCACTTTAGCAAAGTAATTTCCAGGATTATTGGTACTATTACCAACATCAAGTTAACACATTATCTGATCCCGTTCGCAATTTCGTTTTTCCAATGAGAAAGCATGATAAAAACATTGAAAGAGGTTGCCGTTGGCAGGTGCTGTTCCATACAAATCAACATAACAAAATAGAGACTAGAAGGTAAAATAGACTGGCTTTCGTTACTCGTGCATGAAATCTAGTATGACCACGACCAGCCGAGGCTATGTCTAATTTTACAATGGTCCATTGTGTATTAAAGACACTTTCAAATGCAACTTTATGTAGGTACATTTTTTAGCAAAATTAATCCATGCTTCTGGACAGTTTAAACACAATGGAAATCAGTGGTTAACTTTTACTGACAGGTAACCAAACAATTCATTAACAAGACATCACAAGCACAATTTGGAGGACTAACTGTTGAAAATACAAGTAATTCAGTCAACTGTTATGCACAAATCTATAATGTCGCATCTGAGTCCGCGATGACAACACCCATAAATTGGTGGTTAAAAGTTAGAAAAAAGTGATATTAAAATAGAATCAGGTGTGTATACAAGTACAATTTCTATAAGTAAAACAATTCCTATTTCATAGAGCCTTTAACTAATTATCACAACGCAGTGATGGATGTTATCTTCCTAAGGCACATTAAGAGTTTATATATGGTTGTGTATTGCGACCTCGTAAGAGTCCGAACTCAAACAACAACCTTGATCCTTCAGTAACCGAAAGCTTAAGTGTATGCAGTTGCTGGGCCAACCAGTAACCAATGAGAATAGTTCTTTGGTTTATGAATTTGGTATATGCCTATTAGCATTGCTCCGCCTTAAATTTCTGCATGTGCAGAAGCATCAAGGCGCGACGACGAATGGTCACTGTATGGCTGTGACATTATACATGTACAGTAATGTAGAGTGTAGGCTATACATACATTATGTACATAGATGTATATGTATACAGTAGGTATATGAGTCCGTACAATGTGTGAATGTGTGAATGTGCGCTGGGGTTCGGATAGCTAAATGGGGCAAAATAATGCGACCAAACCGTTCCAACGCGCCTTGGTCAAGGCTAGTTGGGATCTTGCTTGTCTTTGCGGGTGTGGGGATATCCTTGTGTGAGGCCGTGATCTTGATACTGGCTTAACGAAAGATATCCTTGAGTTGATAGGAAGCAGCGATATTACATGCAAATCTTCAAATCTAATATCAGTCTATTGATATGAAACTGACCTTAGTAGCTTTTCCATTCTTGGGTTTACATTCACACATGCACGTTTATGTCACAGTGTACCAAATGCGAAATGACTGTTATAACATGTCATTCCTACATTCACAAAGGGCTGTGACTAGTCTATTTATAATATTTAACTGACCTGAGTAGTTTTTCCATTCCTGGGGGTGCATTCAAACATGCACGTTTGTGTGAGAATGTCTCAAACGAGAAATGTCCGTGATAACATCCCATTCCACTCCCTCCTACACCACCAAATGGAAGAGTATCCACTGGGAATAAAAATGTAACAAATAATACTGCACATTTACAATATAACAGCATCAATGTTTAAAGTTGTACAGCCTAAAAACGATCATTTTCAGGAATGTGTTTTTCCCCATCTGCCTACATGTAGGGCCTATAACCCTGGCCATGCTTTGTCGGTGGTAATGGTGAAATAACCCCTTCTATAGGTGGAAATGTTGATGGTAATGAAATTGGATTGCCTCCAAACTTTAGGCCTACAATTTGTTTTTAAGCCCAGGTATTCTTTACTTTTCAGGACTTAACTATCCCGTGATCACATGTAACATTCCTGAATTAACCAACCATGAAAATACTGAAAGTTACTGATCCTGATACCGCGATAAAATCTCCGCCCAACCTTACCAAGGCTGAAATTCGGTCACACCATCTGCATAAAAAGGCAGGCATTTGACCGACGTACTAACAATTGGTATCAGTTGGATTAACACTATCCGCGCTGTTTGATTGACAGGCTGGATTGGCGTATTACTCTCATAATAGTCCCCGCCCAACCTAAGCAGCTCTCATTGAAAATCTTGGACACGCTTACCAATCCTATACGTGTATATTACCTTTAATGGCAGTAGCCATACAGTAATTAGTGTAACCTAATTGGTCAATCTTTGCTTTTTGAATGACAGGCTGGATCGGTGTATCAAAATTGTGTCCTTCTTGAAAGAAATCAGTAAATTAACATTATTATGGCTCATGGTACTTTTATCTTGATTGAAACTTCTACCAATAGGTCCAATCGGTACACGCTTGGATGTCAAAGAAACCTTTGGCTGTATTATGGCTAAACTGTAATAAAAGACAATGATGCAGCCTGGTCGATCTCACTGTATATAGTAAATTCAATATGTATATTCTGCTCTTGCCTTCAATACTGAAAACCATCGTTCTATGCAAGCTGGCACCAATGATTCTGGGTTCGATGAATACCAACCAGACACGTATTATGTATATTGGACTGTGGAAATTTCCATGTACCGCTTAGAAGCGAGGTACAGCGAGGTATTTTGGACTGTGAAAATGGTTTGGTGGAAGCGAGGTTCAGTGCGATATACGTCGTATGTGTAATTACACTGTACATGACAAAAAGACGGTATGCACCGGTGGGGGGGGGGGGGGCACAATACAGCTTGCTCGTGTTTTATTTTATTAATTTTTCCCCTCAAGAACTGTGATTTTATGGCGGCGATCATTATTTTCCAAAAATCTTATATTTTTGGTGGCGGGTCCGTAATCCAAGTTATAAACAAAACAAAGGCCTAACCTGGATAACATGAAACTTGTGAGCAGTTCAATATAACCATAACTACAAATCTATAACAAAATAAAGTACAATATTACGTCCAGCATGAAGCAGGAAGTCATTAGATACCATCCCACCACTTGAGGTCTCCTCAGTAAAACGCTTGATGACTTCTTTGGTGTTAGAAAGGACATACAGTGCTAGTGGTTTGGACCTGTCAAATGCAAAACAACATATAATATTACCACATGTACACAGTTTATGATAACTTCACACATATCACTATAAATTAAAAACAAATAACAATGTATAAAATGGGCATTAAAAATAACCAAGTGTTTCAATTGTAAAGTGTAACTTACTTGGGGTAAAGTTGATTATGGTATCAATTCAATAGACCTTATGCATATGATGTCACAAACTGAATATCACCCTCTATCAGAGGCTAGAGAAGGTTACTCATTGGTTCATGCGCGCTGTGCGTGCGTATACGCACAGCGCGCATACATTCTGTTTGCGACGTCATATTGCATATGGTCTATTCAATTCAATTCAATCTTACATTTATTTCCATAGTCAATATACTTTAAAATTAAAAAAATGTGTCCTCAGTCCAAATAAAAGCTATCCTTGTTCTTTGACAAAGAACAAAATTACAACAAAATGGAAATAACTTCATTACTTAACTTACAGACAAACAAAAACGGACAGTAAGTTTTCGAAGTGGACGGACAAGAGTTCCGGTCTGAGTGCTGAAATAAATTGATAATTTTCATCATTGGAAACCAGTCTCCTGTTTCCTCTGTTTTGCAGCAAGAGGAACAAGGACACGCAGTCTGTAGGCGATTCACATCCTTGATATCCTTAACATGATATCCTGTCTATATAAAGTCGTCATTGTATTATTGTAACAATGAACTGCACTCATTGCAGTAGTAATAAATTTATTTTAATTTGTTGACTGGTTTTATTTATTTACTATTTTATCTAATATAATGTCTAATCTTCTTTATTAGACTGTTTCTATAGACTGATCCGTCGCATGGGTACCGCCATAACTGCGGTGGTACCTACATTCTGTGTCAAACGTTCGTTTTCTACGCAGTCCAGCACTTCTTCAACCAATCTGAGCTCTCTATTGATGAAAAGCTAGCGTACTGCGTTTTAGCTCATATTCCTGTGAATAGAATAATACATGTATACGAATGCACGTTGGCTGGGAACCTGGTCCCATAACATTTAAAATGAAGAGGGTATGTAGGATAGGCATGGCTATTGAGTTGTAAGCTCCCCACTCTCTTAATGTAAAAGAGTGAAAACCACTCTTTCAAATAGCTATATGGAGGACAAGTCTTTTTGGAATGGATAAAGAGTAAAATTAGTATAGTCTATATAAAGAGTGAATTGGTAGCATTTTACTGTATCTTTCAATCGAATCTGAGTGAGTTTCACTCTAAAAAGACTTGTCCGCCATATAGCTCTTTAAAAGAGTGGTTTTCTCTCTTTTACATTAAGAGAGCAGAAATAAGTTTTATATATTAAGCTGCATGTACGTAAGCACTGTGATGTGCCCATGGCAACAAATCTCCAAAACACCAAAACCTCATACTTACTGAAAATGTCTATCACTAACAATGCGTCCATAGTCTTGGGATTTCTTCGGGTCCTGTGAGTAGAATAATACATGTATATATTCATAAATACCCGAAACAGTTCAGACAATCTGATTGGATGAATCTTGATCACGTGGGGTATGCATCTAGTAAAGACGGGTTTATACAAATCAGAGCAGCGCATAGGTTTGCAGTGCAACCCTTGCCAGCTACATTAAACCTGCACGTGACGCAGAATTTAACCAATCAGAGTGGTTAAGTTTATTTCTCACTCTGTCTAGCGCACTTTGAAGCGTTTCATGTATCCCTAAAACGTGAAAGTGCCCATTTCTATTTGTTTTTCCCTTTCAAATTCATCAATTTGAAATGTTTGAAAAGTTTCATTAATGAGAATAGAAGTTTAACAACTGATCTTTACCGCAGGATAATGACCGGCTCTGTGAACAAGTGTTGAACTGAATGTTAACACGTTAGGGTACCAGTGTTGGACTTGGACTAGAATATAAAAGACTTGAACTTAAATTTAAAAAACGCTTAAGAACTCAGGCCAAATAACTAGGGAATCAACTACCCAAAATAAAGCTTAGACTCAAACCTCGATATGGACTAGGACTTGGACTGGCTAGAATTGTCATTAAAATGGCGCTTGTTTATTAGACAAAAAGAACTTACACCTATATAGAGCAATAACTCACCTCGCCATAAAACTCCTTAATTGTCTTTGACATGGCACTTAGCAGTTTGTCATTCATAGAGCGCTTACACATCACATAGTCAGGTGCAATACATGTCTGTCCAGCATTCATCAGCTTGCCCCATAAGAGTCGATGAACTAATGTATTTATGTCAACATTTTCATCAATGAAGCATGGACTGTACACATGGTAAAAAGCAAAACAAAAAAATCAATGGAGTGCAATAGTGTATTGACATAATTATCGCTGTTTGGGATTTTATAGCAACGCCCCTAAATTCCCAGACAACTCATATAGAAGTTTGGCAGTATTATTTTCCATATATTATTTCTTGTGAGCATTTGTCCGTTTAGGTAATTGAATTGGCCATTGCTTCGTTTGCTGCATTCACATGATACTGCAGGAACTCACTTCCCCATAATACTCATAAGTTACTTTTGTCATTCATATTGTGCTGACACATCACATAGTCAGGCACAATACATGCCTATGATCTAGTACAGATCGAGTACAACCAAAAGTTACAAAGTTGAAAAACTACTTCCAATACCGCACGAAGAAAAAATATGCTAACCCTCTTAAACCACTCTGTGCATAAACTGTTGAGGGTGCGTCACTATTGATCAATAGCGTGATGATAGTTTTGTGTCAGAAGTTTGTAGGATATATGTGTAAATGCATCCATACTTCATAAGAACCAAGATATACTGTATTCATTATCACGTGCAAATGGATCACCGGCCGGTGATCCAGTTCATATTTTAATTTGTATTCAATATAATCTTTAAAATTACACCCTGTCAGATCGCAAAATCGCTGAACACTATACAAAACTAGAAAAGGTACAACAATACAGTTTAACTAAGTGACTGAAAAACAAGGGTGGATCTAGTAAACAAACATTCGGGAGGCCAAATGCTTAAGGGGCTGACTTGCAAGCACAAAGCCATTCTCAGCGGAGGGTCCGTGGCTCACTTACGGGCCCCTGAAAATAGTGGGTTCTAAACACTCTTTGATGCAATATGAGCGTTTTAAGGACCAAGTTTGCGAAATATTTTGGATCATGATGCAATCCAAATGGCAACAATATATAATTTTTCGTCCCCCTAATTTATTTATTTATTTATTATTATTATTTTTTTTATGGGGGATAGACCCCTTTTATGTCCCCCTGGATCCCCCTGAATTTTTTTTTAAAATAAAGTTGAATTTATAAATTAGAAAAGATTGAATAATACTAGAAATGTTTGGTTCCATCACCATTTTAAAACCAAGTAACCTTTTCGACAATAAACTGTTCAGTTTCTCTCAGGGTTTTTACCATGGGTAATTAAACCCTAATGATATAAATACCCTGAATTGTTGAGCTTCTAAGTACACATGGTTTGGTTTCTATTTTTCTATTTTTCCATGCAATTCTTGATCTGACCTTTTGCCTCCCAGCTCAAGGGTTACTTTAGTCAGATGCTTTGCTGCTGCCTCCAAGATGATCTTTCCTACAACACCACTACCAGTGTACAAAATGTGATCATACTTCTCCTTCAACAGAGCAGTGGTAATGTCAACTCCACCGTTGACAACTTGAACGCAGTGCTACATATGGACAATACAAATACATGGTACAGTGTCTTTATTTGTTCATTAGTTGTTTAGCATCCTGCTGACTCGGGCACACTTTTGTAAATGGTAAATCAGGCAGTTTCAGCTATAAATGTTTGATAACAAATACATGTAATAAGATTTTATCATGGATCGTTTTTATCTTGGAGTTTTCACTACAGGACAACCACAGACATATATAACCTATAGGTCTATGTATAGATGTATAGCAGCGCGCGCACAGACTTCATATTCTCTATGACAGTGGACATAGAGCGTGGGTAGTCTTAAATACTGTACTGTGTGCGTGTAGTAACTTACGGAAACAAAATAAAACGTCCAATACGAATCGCAGCCTCAATCCTCATCCTATTTCACCACGCCGCGCGAGACGATCATCATTGCCCATGGTTATAGTATGGAGGTCGAAAAGTGGACATCTGCTTTTCAGCTTTCTAAATAATGAAAAAGCAGATCTAACGTTGTTGGCTAGTTTTTGTACTTTCCTGCTTTTCTTCCACCTAAAAAGTAGATTGAGCATTTTGGTAACATCCGTTTTTCTCTTTTCTGCTTTTCAGTTTCACCTACTGAAAAGCAGATGTCCACTTTTCGACCTCCATATTATAGCCCTAGTCAGACGTGGTCATTGTTACGGTGCCCTGACGTCATTTTCGTTATACTTGAGGACAACCTCTGGGACTGTGTCCGTGGGTGATATTGGACTTCGGCTTGGTTCATTATCACCCGTGTCCACATCCCATCCCATACTGTGGTAAAGACGGCTAACTCTTATTTTTGTTTTTTACTAATCACACACATATTTCCTAGAGGGACTTTCTGAGAAGACATGAGAACAGTTTTAAGAGAACAAAATTATATAGAATGGAAGAAAACCAACATGGCGAGGGACAGAAATTCAATCCATATGTTGGCCTCAATAAGCGTCTCACTCAATCTTCAACACAGTAATTCTAGAACTTAATTGTGGACACTGAAACCAGGACTAAAGTTTAGTAATGAAGATTTCATGGCTAAGATTATACATAGGACCTAATAACAATTCGACACTGTAGTAAAACCAAGAAGATATGAATCTAATAAAGTGATTTTTACAATAACTGTAGGCCTACCTTGAAAATAATTTTCCTCATTATGATCTGCTCATTGCCAAAGGTGTAATGTCAGTTACCAAAACATTCACATTATAACGAATCTTGAGAATGAATATTTGACTACTTATATAGATAATTTCCTCACATCTAATGAATTATTACGTAATTAATTATAATTAAAACGATATATTTTATATCTCGTGAACCACAATAGATAATTTATTGATTCCTTCATAATCATACAGAACATAGAGGACTCGACATTTGATACAAAGACATGACCCTATTGACCTTTACTTCCGGTCCAAACTGGAAGATCAAGTTTAAAAAGCTCTTTATAAATTGACGTAAATCTGAAAGGGTATTTGAAAAAAAACATTCTGGGTTTATATGGTAAGTGGGATCTGCACAATTTGGCACAATTGACACCCATATTATGAGGAAAAATGTTGTGAAGTACGAATGACGTCACGTGATTGAACCGGAACTTACGGTTGGAAAAATTATATGGGATGACTGAACCGGAAGTTAATGTTTTGATTGTAGCACATTATATGTTATTTTAATTATATATTATAAAAACTCATATCTCCTGAAGTCACTCTTGTCTTGTTAATTTTTTTTGGTTTTGTTTTGTTTGTTCCTTTTATTTATTTTGTTGGGGGGAGGGGTGGGATAAGAACACATAACCATGGGCTCCACTGAATTATCACGTTGGATCACAGTTCGAGATTAATTGGTGTTGGCCAAGGACCTCCTTTTGTTCTCCTCAATTGTTCTGACCGAGGATCTATTGTCCCTTTTGTTAAAGAGTTTACTACTGATTACACATGTGTACGTGTGGAAACCATTGTTGTTGGACAGCCCCTTCATTTTTCTATCGCGTACAAAGATGAATCTCCTTTCATTGCAAACAGTCAAAGGAAGCGCCGTGTCCAATGGATTAGACGCTTGATATCCGCGCAGGCTATCTCAGTTCGAGTCCTGTCTGTTTTTTTTTTCTTTCATTGTGCAGTGATACAATTCAAACCCTTTAGTAAAGTAGGTTTAATTTAGCCTGTCTAATACCAACATGGTCCAGATGGCGCAACACGTTGGCCGGACCACTGGAAGTGTCAATCGCGGGACTTCCAGAGCTGGGATGCACAGGTTCGAAGCCCTAGAACAGACCTAATTCAGTTACATGGCAGTTGCGGCAGCAGCAACGGTTTGGGGGCCGCCGTGTCTCTCCCTATTCGATAATTGGTTTCGGTGCGGGAAAGTAAAGGAGGGACCGGGGGTCTGCCGATTCCCCCAGAAGGGTGCCTAAGGTGGTTATCACGCTGGGTTCGCCTAGAAGATTCAACGCTCCCCAATGGCCTGGTCATTACCTCTGACTAACTTTCTGCAGAAATTAGTTTTGAAAAAAAAGAAGAAAAAAAACAATATTACTATAATTTTGTTTTCAAATTGACTCACTCACAAAACATGTCACTTTACGTTTTGTCCCTTATTAACATACAGCTGTTTTATTACATTCCCAAACAAATACTGACAAACTACAACATAGCTTACCCCTTATGATTTTGATGAAATATTTTTTAAAAGCTTACTCATTGTGATTTTGATAATTTTGTTATTGGAAAAATATGTCGTGCTTATTCTATTGCCACTGAATAGATTGGGAGACAGGGGACTTCTCGAAATTATCTTTACTGCAGCTTAGTGAGATGATTTGGCTTATTGCATGTTGATAGTGGGAACTTACTACTTTTAGGAAAAATACAAGGCTTACTCCTTGATTTTGAAGACAACTAAAATTTAAAAAAATATATAAACATAGAAGGCTTACTCAATGTGAATTTTAAGAATTTCTAAACGACGTGGGTTTTAAGAAGTATTTTTAAACTACAAGGCTAAACACGTTTTGATTTTGACTTTAGGGATAAACTTAATGGATACCTCCTTGTGAGATTGACGAGAGAGAGAGAAAATACTACAAGACTTACCCCTTGTGTATATATATTTTTGTTTTTATCAAAATCACAAGGGGGTAAGCCTTGTATTTATATGTATTTGTTTTCATCAAAATCACAAAGGGTAAGCCGTGTATTTTTAGGTGTTCGGGTATGTGCCCGAAACACCTATTGTTTTTGTACGTTTTTTTTTTACTTCTTCTTCTTCTTCTTCTTCTTCTTCTTCTTCTTCTTCTTCTTCTTCTTCTTCTTCTTCTTCTTCTTCTTCTTCTTCTTCTTCTTCTTCTTCTTCTTCTTCTTCTTCTTCTTCTTCTTCTTCTTCTTCTTCTTCTTCTTCTTCTTCTTCTTCTTCTTCTTCTTCTTCTTCTTCTTCTTCTTCTTCTTCTTCTTCTTCTTCTTCTTCTTCTTCTACTTCTTCTTCTTCTTCTTCTTCTTCTTCTTCTTCTTCTTCTTCTTCTTCTTCTTCTTCTTCTTCTTCTTCTTCTTCTTCTTCTTCTTCTTCTTCTTCTTCTTCTTCTTCTTCTTCTTCTTCTTCTTCTTCTTCTTCTTCTTCTCATTCTCCCCAATCTTGTCCGCTAACAAAAACATACTTGCCAAGTTTAAAAAAACTTCAAACTTCACACATAGTTAGACCTTAACTTGTAGATGAAACCTAGTGACGTCATGATAATCAGGAAACCGCAACAGTGACGTCATGATGACGTCAAGCCAACATACATAATGACCCACATTCAGTGTCACGATTGTGCGTTAGAAATTCTAACTATAGAGGGCGCTATACAACTTTAGTGGTCTTTACACAATCGGTACAAAAGAAATTAATTCGTCTTATCCTATCAATGCCAAGTTTAGCGTGAAGTTTCCCGTTACGCTAATCGGATTGCTTAATAGTGGACATGGAATGTAAGAGGGGGTTTCACCGAGAGATGTCCACCTGGGCACCTGCTTTACTGATTTGTGTGCCTTTTAATAATTATTTTATTTGAGTTTGTTGAATTTCAAAACTTTTAGTGGTGGCGCTGATCATCACATATATTTATAAACTTAACGCGTTTGTGGAGCATATCGCTGTAAAAGGTAACGAAAATTCATTCCACTTTTCTACTGATTCAAAGTTTTCACAAGCACATCGAAGTCATCTGCAGACACCTGATTGGTGCTTCTTACTATGGTGTAAGTAAAAAGGTGAAAACAGCGAGAAATTACTTTTAAAAATTGGTCAAAGTTGATGATTTTTGTAAACAAGCTTACGTACATGTGTACACGACGGTATACCCTTCCGATGGTACCCTTCACACTCACACTTACACTGTCAAATCGGCGTTTGTTGACAAAATGGCATGTTGATTTGGAGGAATTTGATATGGGGCTAGTTAGGTTTTGGTGAGTTTACTTCGTAGTTTGTACAAATGTAGGCTTACCAGTAGGCAGTACCACACATACACATAGTGAATGATGTACTTCAATATTTTTATTAATAATTGAGGAAGGAAGTCAGATTCTTATGACTGTTAGTGACTGACCTTGTGTGTAGTAATATTAATTTAAAAAACAAATATTAATCTAATCCCTTGCAAAGACGTCCATGATGCTATTGGTATGCAACTTTCATCATTACATTAATTATTTGTGTAAATTTAAGAAAATTATTGAAAATATTTTCCTCATTAACGTTAGTCGTTAGGCATGGTATGCATTATATTGGAAGGGTGTGTAGGGACCTACCAATACAATAAGACATACCTGATGGCTGCATTGCAGTTTACTTTATAGTGGCACTTAATTTTCTCACTAAAGTAGCCCAGAAACAAATATCAGCACCTTTATTGAGATAATGAAACAGTCACATCATGGAGGAAGGATTTTGTCAAGAATAATTGTGTGCAATTTTGAAAACAACCAATGCCCTTTTCAATTTCAATGGTCCAGCTACTCCAAAATTATACACTTTTTTCCCCATTTTATTTACATAAATTAGAACTTCTCTATAATTTTCAAATACTTTATTCTTGGTCCATGTACTTATAAAACCTTCCTATTATTTTTACAGCATGTTCACTGTGACATATTATTTTCCTCATTCACATGAATTAGAACTTCTCTGAAATTTCAAATACTTTATTCTTGGTCCATGTACTTATAAAACTTTCCTATTATTTATCTCAACAACCACAGGAGGTAAATTGAAATTTTTGTACCATTGCACAGATTGTTAATTGTCAAAAGTATTTACACAAACGTGACCCCAATTTGACCTTACTTCCTGTCCAAACCAGAAGTAAAAGTTTAATACTAAAATAATTTCTAAATTCAGTATTGTATTGTATTCAAATAAACTTCTCGCGAGAACTTCAACAGACGTTAACATTTGACTTCTCCAACACTTCGAATTAATGACGTAACCATTTTAACTTCAACCGAACACCTTGTTTTTGTTGTGACAAAAACTTATATCTAGTTTTACTTCTTCTTCTTCTTCTTCTTCTTCTTCTTCTTCTTCTTCTTCTTCTTCTTCTTCTTCTTCTTCTTCTTCTTCTTCTTCTTCTTCTTCTTCTTCTTCTTCTTCTTCTTCTTCTTCTTCTCCCCCGTGACTGTCCGCAAAAAAACACATACTTGCAAACTTCACACGAACTTGAAACTTGGCATGTACTTAGAACTTAACAAGTAGATGAAACTCGAGTTGTGAGTGACCCCGATTTGACCTTACTTCCTGTCCAAACCGGAAGTCAAAATTTAATATTTAATAAAATCATATCTCAACAACCACAACAGGTAAATGGACATTTTTTGCACTATTGTATAGATTGTTAATTGTCGAAAAATATTTACAAAAACATGACCCCAATTTGACCTTACTTCCTGTCCAAACCGGAAGTCAAAGTTTAATATTTAACAAAAATCATATCTCAACAACCACAAGAGATAAATTCACAATTCTTTCACCATTGTACAGATCGTTAATTGTCAAAAAATATTTTCAAAAAGGTGACCCCAATTTGACCTTTACTTCCTGTCCAAACCGGAAGTCAAACTTAAATATTTAAAAAAATCATATCTCAACAACCACAAGAGAGAAATTCACAATTCTTTCACTATTGTACAGATCGTTAATTGTCAAATAATATTTAGAAAAAGGTGACCCCAATTTGACCTTACTTCCTGTCCAAACCGGAAGTCAAAGTTTAATATTTAAAAAAATCATATCTCAACAACCACAAGAGGTAAATTTAAATTTGTTGCACCATTGTACAGATTGTTAATTGTCAAAGATATTTACAAACCCTGACCCCAATTTGACCTTTACTTCCTGTCCAAACCGGAAGTCAAAGTTTAATATTTAAAAAAATCATATCTCAACAACCACAAGAGGTAAATTCACAATTTTTAAACCATTGTACAGGCCGTTAATTGTCAAAAAATATTTACAAAAAGTTGATCCCAATTTGACCTTACTTCCTGTCCAAACCGGAAGTGAAAGTTTAATATTTAAAAAAATCATATCTCAACAACCACAGGAGGTAAATTGACATTTTTGTACCATTGTACAGATTGTTAATTGTCAAAAGTATTTACACAAAGGTGACCCCAATTTGACCTTACTTCCTGTCCAAACCGGAAGTCAAAGTTTAATATTAAAATAATTTCTAAATTCAGTATTGTATTGTATTCAAATAAACTTCTCGCGAGAACTTCAACAGACGTTAACATTTGACTTCTCCAACACTTCGAATTGATGACGTAACCATTTTAACTTCAACCGAACACCTTGTTTTTGTTGTGACAAAAACTTATATCTAGTTTATTTTTGTTTCCATCAAAATTTACAAGCATTGTAATGATATTTTTGTTTTTATCAAAATTACAAGAGGTAATTTATATATTTTTGTTTTTCTAAAAATCACAAGGAGTGAGCCTTGTAATGACATATTTTTGTTTCCATCAAAATTTACTTCACAAATGAGGACTATTCCATCTCAAAACATGTAACAAATGTTGGGATTAATAGACCGAGAAGAGGGTGTCAGTTGGGGGAGGTTCAGTGGAGCCAGCGGTGTATCGAAGGCATTTTGGGGGTGTGTGGATCCAATTTGCCGACTGATATCAGAGTTGCTGGGCGCAAAAATATTTTGCAACTGAATTTACCGACACAACTCTAATATGACCAGACAAATTTACTTGGTTTTTCCCAAACATTTTCATCAAAATCACAAGGGGTAAGCCTTGTATATTTTTCCCCTCAAAATCACAAAGGGTAAGCCTTGTATTTATGTATTTTATTTTTTTCTCCCTCTCTCGTCAATATCACAAGGAGGTATCCTTTTAGATTATCCCTAAAGTCAAACCCTAACCCTAAGTCTAACCCTAAGTCTAACCCTAACTCTAACCCTAAGCCTAAGCCTAACCCTAACCCGAACCGTAACCCTAACCCTAACCCTAACCCTAACCCTAACCCATAACCCTAACCCTAACGCTAACCCTAAGCCTATAACCCTAACTCTAACACTAACCCTAACCCAGAGTTAGTTGCCGCAAAAATATTTTGCTAGTAAATTTACCGACACAATTCTAATATGACCTGACAAATTTATTTGGTTTTTCCGCAAACATTTTCATCAAAATCACAAGGGATAAGCTTTGTATTTATTTATTTTTGTTTCCATCGAAATTTACAAGGGAAAGCATTGTATTTATATATATTTTTCATCAAAATCACAAGGGGGTAAGCCTTGTATTTATATATTTTTGTTTTTATCAAAATCACAAGGGGGTAAGCCTTGTAATTATATATTTTTGTGATTTTGATGAAAACAAAAATATATCGATACAAGGGGTAAGTCTTTTAGTTTTTTCTCCCTCTCTCGTCAATATCACAAGGAGGTATCCTTTCAGTTTATCCCTAAAGTCAAACCCTAACCCTAAGTCTATACCTCACTCTAACCCTAAGCCTAAGCCTAACCCTAACCCTAACCCGAACCCTAACCTTAACCCAAACCCTAACCCTAACCCTAACCTGAACAACCCAAACCGTAACCATAACCCTAACCCCTAAGTGTATCCCTAACCCTAACCCGAACAACCCGAACAATCCTAACCCTAACCCTAACCCTAACTCTAACCCTAACCCTAACACTAACCCTAACCCTAACCCTAACCCTAACCCGAACCCTAACCTTAACCCAAACCCTAACCCTAACCCTAACCTGAACATCCCAAACCGTAACCATAACCCTAACCCCTAAGTGTATCCCTAACCCTAACTCGAACAACCCGAACAACCCGAACAACCCTAACCCTAAACCTAACCCTGACCCTAACCCTAACACTACCCCTACCCCTAACCCTAACCCTAACCCTAAGCCTAACCCTAACGATAACCCAATTTGCCGACTGATATCAGAGTTGGTGGGCGCAAAAATATTTTGCTAGTAAATTTACCGACACAACTCTAATATGACCAGACAAATTTACTTGTTTTTTCCCCAAACATTTTCATCAAAATCACAAGGGATAAGCTTTGTATTTATGTATTTTGGTTTTTTTCTCCCTCACTCGTCAATATCACAAGGAGGTATCCTTTTAGTTTATCCCTAAAGTCAAACCATAACCCTAAGTCTAACCCTAATTCTAACCCTAAGCCTAAGCCTAACCCGAACCCGAACCCTAAGCCTAACCCTAACCCTAACCCTAACCCTAACCCTAACACTAACCCATAACCCTAACCCTAACCTTAACACTAACCCTAACCCTAACCCTAACTCTAACCCTAACCCTAACCCAGAGTTGGTTGGCTCAAAAATATTTTGCTAGTAAATTTACCGACACAACTCAAATATGACCTGACAAATTTACTTGGTTTTTCCCCAAACATTTTCATCAAAATCACAAGGGATAAGCTTTGTATTTATTTATTTTTGTTTCCATCGAAATTTACAAGGGAAAGCATTGTATTTATACATATTTTTCATCAAAATCACAAGGGGGTAAGCCTTGTATTTATATATTTTTGTTTTTACCAAAATCACAAGGGGTAAGCCTTGTAATGATATATTTTTGTGATTTTGATGAAAACAAAAATATTATCGATACAAGGGGTAAGTCTTTTAGTTTTTTCTCCCTCTCTCGTCAATATCAGAAGGAGGTATCCTTTTAGTTTATTCCTAAAGTCAAACCCTAACCCTAACCCTAACCTGAACAACCCTAACCGTAAACCTAACCCTAACCCCTAAGTGTATCCCTAACCCTAACCCGAACAACCCGAACAAACCTAACCCTAACCCTAACCCTAACCCTAACCCTAACCCTAACACTAACCCTAACACAATTTGCAGACTGATATCAGAGTTGGTGGGCGCAAAACTATATTGCTAGTAAATTTACCGACACAACTCTAATATGACCAGACAAATTTACTTGGTTTTTCCCCAAACATTTTCATCAAAATCACAAGGGATAAGCTTTGTATTTATATATTTTAGTTTTTTCTCCCTCTCTCGTCAATATCACAAGGAGGTATCCTTTGAGTTTATCCCTAAAGTCAAACCCTAACGCTAAATCTAAACCTAACTCTAACCCTAACCCTAACACTAACCCATAACCCTAACCCTAACCCTAACCCTAACTCTAACCCTAACCCTAACCCAGAGTTGGTTGGCGCAAAAATATTTTGCTAGTAAATTTACTGACACAACTGTAATATGACCTGACAAATTTACTTGGTTTTTCGCCAAACATTTTCATCAAAATCACAAGGTATAAGCTTTGTATTTAAATATTTTTGTTTTTATCAAAATCACAAGGGGTAAGCCTTGTAATGGTATATTTTTGTGATTTTGATGAAAAGAAAAATATGTCGATACAAGGGGTAAGTCTTTTAGTTTTTTCTCCCTCTCTCGTCAATATCACAAGGAGGCATCCTTTTAGTTTATCCCTAAAGTCAAACCGTAACCCTAAGTCTAAACCTAACTCTGACCCTTAGCCTAACCCTAACCCGAACCCTAACCTTAACCCAAACACTAAGCCTAACCCTAACCTGAACAACCCTAACCGTAACCGTAACCCTAACCCCTAAGTGTATCCCTAACCCTAACCCGAACAACCCGAACAACCCGAACAACCCGAACAACCCTAACCCTAACCCTAACCCAATTTGCAGACTGATATCAGAGTTGGTGGCCGCAAAACTATTTTGCTAGTAAATTTACCGACACAACTCTAATATGACCTGACAAATTTACTTGGTTTTTCGCCAAACATTTTCATCAAAATCACAAGGGATAAGCTTTATATTTATTTATTTTTGTTTCCATCGAAATTTACAAGGGAAAGCATTGTATTTATACATATTTTTCATCAAAATCACAGTATAAGTTTATATATTTTTGTTTTTATCAAAATCTCAAAGGGGTAAGCGATTTTGATGAAAACAAAAATATATCGATACAAGGGCTAAGTCTTTTAGTTTTTTCTCCCTCTCTCGTCAATATTACAAGGAGGCATCCTTTTAGTTTATCCCTAAAGTCAAACCCTAACCATAAGTCTAAACCTAACTCTAACCCTAAGCCTAACCCTAATCCGAACCCTAACCTTAACCCAAACACTAACCCTAACCCTAACCTGAACAACCCTAACCGTAACCGTAACCCTAACCCCTAAGTGTATCCCTAACCCTAACCCGAACAACCCGAACAACCCTAACCCGAACCCTAACCCTAACCCAATTTGCCGACTGATATCAGAGTTGGTGGGCGCAAAACTATTTTGCTAGTAAATTTACCGACACAACTCTAATATGACCAGACAAATTTACTTGGTTTTTCCCCAAACATTTTCATCAAAATCACAAGGTATAAGCTTTGTATTTAAATATTTTTGTTTTTATCAAAATCACAAGGGGTAAGCCTTGTAATGATATATTTTTGTGATTTTGATGAAAAGAAAAATATATCGATACAAGGCGTAAGTCTTTTAGTTTTTTCTCCCTCTCTCGTCAATATTACAAGGAGGTATCCTTTTAGTTTATTCCTAAAATCAAACCCTAACCCTAACCCTAACCCTAACCCTAACCCTAACCCTAACCCGAACCCTAACCCTAACCCTAACCTGAACAACCCTAACCGTGACGCTAACCCTAACCCCTAAGTGTATCCCTAACCCTAACCCGAACAACCCGAACAACCCTAACCCTAACCCTAACCCTAACCCAATTTGCAGACTGATATCAAAGTTGGTGGGTGCAAAAATATTTTGCTAGTAAATTTGCCGACACAACTCTAATATGACCAGACAAATTTACTAACCCTAACCATAACCCCTAAGTGTATCCCTAACCCTAACTCGAACAACCCGAACAACCCGAACAACCCTAACCCTAAACCTAACCCTGACCCTAACCCTAACACTACCCCTACCCCTAACCCTAACCCTAACCCTAAACCTAACCCTAACGATAACCCAATTTGCCGACTGATATCAGAGTTGGTGGGCGCAAAAATATTTTGCTAGTAAATTTACAGACACAACTCTAATATGACCAGAACAATTTACTTGGTTTTTCCCACAAACATTTTCATCAAAATCACAAGGGATAAGCTTTGTATTTATATATTTTTCTTTTCATCAAAATCACCAAAATATACCCTAACCCTAACCTGAACAACCCAAACCGTAACCATAACCCTAACCCCTAAGTGTATCCCTAACCCTAACCCGAACAACCCGAACAATCCTAACCCTAACCCTAACCCTAACTCTAACCCTAACCCTAACACTAACCCTAACCCTAACACTAACCCTAATCCAATTTGCAGACTGATATCAGAGTTGGTGGGCGCAACAATATTTTGCTAGTAAATTTACCGACACAACTCTAATATGACCAGACAAATTTACTTGGTTTTTTTCCCCAAACATTTTCATCAAAATCACAAGGGATAAGCTTTGTATTTATATATGTTGGTTTTTTCTCCCTCACTCGTCAATATCACAAGGAGGTATCCTTTTAGTTTATCCCTAAAGTCAAACCATAACCCTAAGCCTAAGCCTAACCCTAACCCTAACCCTAACCCTAACACTAACCCATAACCCTAACCCTAACCTTAACCCTAACCCTAACCCTAACCCTAACTCTAACCCTAACCCTAACCCAGAGTTGGTTGGCGCAAAAATATTTTGCTAGTAAATTTACCGACACAACTCTAATATGACCTGACAAATTTACTTGGTTTTTCCCCAAACATTTTCATCAAAATCACAAGGGATAAGCTTTGTATTTATTTATTTTTGTTTCCATCGAAATTTACAAGGGAAAGCATTGTATTTATACATATTTTTCATCAAAATCACAAGGGGGTAAGCCTTGTATTTATATATTTTTGTTTTTATCAAAATCACAAGGGGTAAGCCTTGTAATGATATATTTTTGTGATTTTGATGAAAACAAAAATATTATCGATACAAGGGGTAAGTCTTTTAGTTTTTTCTCCCTCTCTCGTCAATATCAGAAGGAGGTATCCTTTTAGTTTATTCCTAAAGTCAAACCCTAACCCTAACCCTAACCTGAACAACCCTAACCGTAAACCTAACCCTAACCCCTAAGTGTATCCCTAACCCTAACCCGAACAACCCGAACAACCCTAACCCTAACCCTAACCCTAACCCTAACCCTAACACTAACCCTAACACAATTTGCAGACTGATATCAGAGTTGGTGGGCGCAAAACTATATTGCTAGTAAATTTACCGACACAACTCTAATATGACCAGACAAATTTACTTGGTTTTTCCCCAAACATTTTCATCAAAATCACATGGCATAAGCTTTGTATTTATATATTTTAGTTTTTTCTCCCTCTCTCGTCAATATCACAAGGAGGTATCCTTTGAGTTTATCCCTAAAGTCAAACCCTAACGCTAAATCTAAACCTAACTCTAACCCTAACCCTAACACTAACCCATAACCCTAACCCTAACCCTAACCCTAACCCTAACCCAGAGTTGGTTGGCGCAAAAATATTTTGCTAGTAAATTTACTGACACAACTGTAATATGACCTGACAAATTTACTTGGTTTTTCGCCAAACATTTTCATCAAAATCACAAGGTATAAGCTTTGTATTTAAATATTTTTGTTTTTATCAAAATCACAAGGGGTAAGCCTTGTAATGATATATTTTTGTGATTTTGATGAAAAGAAAAATATATCGATACAAGGGGTAAGTCTTTTAGTTTTTCTCCCTCTCTCGTCAATATCACAAGGAGGCATCCTTTTAGTTTATCCCTAAAGTCAAACCCTAACCCTAAGTCTAAACCTAACTCTAACCCTAAGCCTAACCCTAACCCGAACCCTAACCTTAACCCAAACACTAACCCTAACCCTAACCTGAACAACCCTAACCGTAACCGTAACCCTAACCCCTAAGTGTATCCCTAACCCTAACCCGAACAACCCTAACCCTAACCCTAACCCTAACCCAATTTGCAGACTGATATCAGAGTTGGTGGGCGCAAAACTATTTTGCTAGTAAATTTACCGACACAACTCTAATATGACCTGACAAATTTACTTGGTTTTTCCCCAAACATTTTCATCAAAATCACAAGGGATAAGCTTTGTATTTATTTATTTTTGTTTCCATCGAAATTTACAAGGGAAAGCATTGTATTTATACATATTTTTCATCAAAATCACAAGGGGGTAAGCCTTGTATTTATATATTTTTGTTTTTATCAAAATCTCAAAGGGGTAAGCGATTTTGATGAAAACAAAAATATATCGATACAAGGCGTAAGTCTTTTAGTTTTTTCTCCCTCTCTCGTCAATATCACAAGGAGGCATCCTTTTAGTTTATCCCTAAAGTCAAACCCTAACCATAAGTCTAAACCTAACTCTAACCCTAAGCCTAACCCTAACCCAAACCCTAACCTTAACCCAAACACTAACCCTAACCCTAATCTGAACAACCCTAACCGTAACCGTAACCCTAACCCCTATGTGTATCCCTAACCCTAACCCGAACAACCCGAACAACCCTAACCCTAACCCTAACCCTAACCCAATTTGCAGACTGATATCAGAGTTGGTGGGCGCAAAACTATTTTTCTAGTAAATTTACCGACACAACTCTAATATGACCAGACAAATTTACTTGGTTTTTCGCCAAACATTTTCATCAAAATCACAAGGTTTGTATTTAAATATTTTTGTTTTTATCAAAATCACAAGGGGTAAGCCTTGTAATGATATATTTTGTGATTTTGATGAAAAGAAAAATATATCGATACAAGTGGTAAGTCTTTTAGTTTTTTCTCCCTGTCTCGTCAATATTACAAGGAGGTATCCTTTTAGTTTATTCCTAAAATCAAACCCTAACCCTAACCCTAACCCTAACCCTAACCCTAACCCTAACCCTAACCCGAACCCTAACCCTAACCCTAACCTGAACAACCCTAACCGTGACGCTAACCCTAACCCCTAAGTGTATCCCTAACCCTAACCCGAACAACCCTAACCCTAACCCTAACCAAATTTGCAGACTGATATCAAAGTTGGTGGGCGCAAAAATATTTTGCTAAGTAAATTTGCCGACACAACTCTAATATGACCAGACAAATTTACTAACCCTAACCCTAACCCCTAAGTGTATCCCTAACCCTAACTCGAACAACCCGAACAACCCGAACAACCCTAACCCTAAACCTAACCCTGACCCTAACCCTAACACTAACCCTACCCCTAACCCTAACCCTAACCCTAACGATAACCCAATTTACCCAGCCGGGGTGGAGTGCGACTGTGGATCAGCAGGCGACTCCAATGACAGGGCCCACTTCAGTAGTGGAATGATTTAACCAGCTGGGATGGAGTGCGACCGTGGGTCAGCGGGCGACTCCAATGGCAGGGCACACTTCAGTAGTGGAAGGATTTAACCAGCCGGGATGGAGTGCGACTGTAGGACAGCCGCCGACTCCAATGGCAGGGGCCACTTCGAGGGTGGAAGGATTTAACCAGCCGGGATGGAGTGCGACTGTGGGACAGCGGGCGACTCCAATGGCAGGGGCCACTTCAAGAGTGGAAGGATTTACCCAGCCGGGGTGGAATGCAACTGTGGACCAGCAGGCGACTCCAATGACATGGCCCACTTCAGTAGTGGAAGGATTTAACCAGCCGGGATGGAGTGCGACTGTGGGATAGCCGGCGACTCCAATGGCAGGGGCCACTTCAAGAGTGGAAGGATTTACCCAGCCGGGGCGGAGTGCGACTGTGGATCAGCAGGCGACTCCAATGACAGGGCCCACTTCAGTAGTGGAAGGATTTAACCAGCCGGGATGGAGTGCGACCGTGGGACGGCAAATAACTCCATTGGAGCAATTGATAACTTCACCGATGGCAGTTACACCTGAACGTGACGGAAGGCATAACAGAGCAGGAATAATACCCTGGCGGGATTACAAGGCACATTTTGGGTCTTGTGCAGTAATTAACGGCTGGACAGGGGAAGAAAAGGCGTTTTTCTTGGCGGCCAGCTTGAAGGGAGCAGCACAACAAGTACTGGGGGATGAATCGGCAGGAGAGAAACTTAGTTTGGACGAACTGACTGCCAGACTCGATCGGCGTTTTGGACCAGGAGAGCAAGCTGAAACATTATTGACTGAATTGCGGGGCAGAAAGAGAAAAGAGAATGAGACGTTGCAAGAACTTGGCCATACGGCGATTGACGGACTAGCTTATCCAGAACTTCCCCGGGACTCGAGAGAAAGACTGGCACGGGGGCACTATCTGGATGCCATTCAGAATGGGGAGGTGCGGGCTGGCATCTTTAGGGCTCACCCGAAAACATTGGAATGAAGCAATAAGGGCAGCATTGGGGACGGAGTCATTTCTCAATTCAGAAAAACAGCGTCAGCCAGAACAAAGTGCTGCAAAGGACTTGCGAGCTAATAAATACGCCAGACAAGTGGACACAATCACCAAAAATGAAGTTGATAAGCGGACCGGTGCACTGTGCGAGCAATTGAAAGCTCTCTATGAAATGATATCAAGTTTAACCAAAGATGTCAGTTATCAAAGATTTCCAGTTAAAAGTGGACCGCAATCAACAACCAAGTGGACGTACTCACGGAACGGTGGTAATTGTCAGAAAGAATTTACTTGTTATAAGTGCGGCGGAAAGGGTCATTATAGAAGAGATTGTCCTATACCGGAGAAATACACTACACATAATGAACACTTCATTGACGGAGAGGAGAAACAGCAAGCGGGGAACAACTTACACCTACAGTTTGTCACGACAGAAATGTCAACAGGTGCGATCCCCAACAGGAAACTTGCAAAAGCTTCCTCTGATGGACACGCCCCAGCTTCCTCCAATGAACACACCCAAGCTTCATCTGATGGACACACCCCAGCTTCATCCGATGGACACGCCCCAGATTCCTCCAATGAACACATCCCAGTTTCCTCCGATGAACATGCCCTAGTTTCCTCAGATGAATCCACCCCCACCTGACCCTTTAGAAGACGCACCAACTCCCTTTTCCCCGCCCCAAATGACACGTCCCAGCTGACCCCGAGGAAAATGGACTTCCCGGAAAACTTCCCCTGATGATTCCCCTCATTGACTTGGCCGATGGAGGAAGGACGTCTACGCATCCCTTCGTGTTAAGAGTTTAATGACTTAAATGATGCTGATCAAGCCATGGAGAACTATGGAACATTTATATTTTGTTAAATTAAATTGCATTCATTCAACTCTGCCACTTTTGATAAGTTACACAGTTTTTTTTGTAATAATGTTTTAAAGTTAATGATAATGCTTGTTTTGAAAGAAAGGTGGAAATGGTACCTTTCTATTGATCATTATTTTTGTTAAGTTATTTTACGTTCTGCAAAAGAGTGTTACTGAACGGGTTTAGATAAGTAAACCTTGGTGTGAAAACATTTTCATTGTTTATTAGTTTTGTTTAGATTATCTTGATGTCAATTACACAAAAGTATATTAAGTGTATTTAATGTCATTGTGGCAACAGATGAATAGTTAGCACATCAAAGTTGAATGAATTATTGGTCTTTTCATAAGTCAATTATGTTTAGTTTTTTTTTATGTCAAGGTACCCAATGCTATCTTGGGTAAGTTTTAGAACACCACGTATATTTTACAACCTCTTAATTCGTTCTGTAGTCTTGCCGTGACTGCGCAATTACCGCTCCAATGGCTATACCCGGGCTATTTTTGCAGATTTCCAAGTTTTTTTTAGCCATGAGAGAAGGTGCCATACATTGAATTTTAAGTTCTGTGACATTTTTTCGTGAAATTTAATGTTTTATTTTTTAAATTGCAAATAATTATAGTGCATCAATAAATTCTAAGTATATAAATATATACTATATGAAGTAGGCCTAGTACAAGTTCGACCGTATCGCGCCAGCGGACATCTGTGTTGCCAGACGTACATACAATAATATCACGACAGTGCGCTTGTTACAGATTCTTATATTATGAGAGTGCAAACTCACAATACAAAATTTGCAACTTTTTGACACACTACCCCATATTCAATATGTTGCAGTTTAAACATATAGTGTTTACCACTAAAAAGCTGATAGAATCCAGTTTTACTTTCATTGTTTTTGCTTATTTCTTTAAATTACACATTTTGAAATACCTTAAAACATTAAATTACATTAATTATCAAATAAAATAATGTACAATTTTCTTTTTGTCAATATTTGTTCATCATTTACATACACTATCAACATGTTCAAAAGTATTTTGACTTAATCATAAGTCCACTTTTTTCAAATTATTATGAAATAGATGTTCATTTTAATGAAACGAAAAATGTTTAAATTTCATAATTTTTTATGAAAGAAATTATCATTTTATTGCAATTTGTCTAAATTCGACTTTATTTACCAACATTTATTTCATAAAAATTAGGAAAGTGGACTTATGATTAAGTCAAAATACATATGAACATGTTTATCATATTAAATTATTATTTTGATGTGTAAACAAATTCTGTGTCATTGTCATAAAAACACTATTCATGTGATATAGCATTAGTTACCAAGTCTGAGATTTCAAAATTAAATATGCAATTGCCATTAACTCACAAAACCTTGTTGTCGAAGCCTAATTCATCTGGGCATTAATGGTGGGCATTATCTTTGGTTACAGTCATTTCCCAACTCAACTTTTTTAGCGTCTTTGGTATGACAGCCCCAAGACTAGGATTTAACCGTTAAATACATCTGAAAATTATTAAAAAGGAAAATACAACATTGATTATGTTGGCAAAACTGCTTCTATGAGTATTGTTAGTTTCTTTGAATAAAGATCCATAAATTAACTAACCTGTGAAAGGTTTAGCTCAATGCAGAGTTTTAGTCGTGAGAAAAATGCGAAAAAGCATTCACAGTTGTTATAGAAAACAATTGCAACTTTACCACCTTGGAACTTGCTCAAAATGTACAAATTTATATGTGCTTTCTTTGCAATGAAAGCACTTTAGCAAAGTAATTTCCAGGATTATTGGTACTATTACCAACATCAAGTTAACACATTATATGAGACCGTTCGCAATTTCGTTTTTCCAATGAGAAAGCATGATAAAAACATTGAAAGAGGTTGCCGTTGGCAGGTGCTGTTCCATACAAATCAACATAACAAAATAGAGACTAGAAGGTAAAATAGACTGGCTTTCGTTACTCGTGCATGAAATCTAGTATGACCACGACCAGCCGAGGCTATGTCTAATTTTACAATGGTCCATTGTGTATTAAAGAAACTTTCAAATGCAACTTTATGTAGGTACATTTTTTAGCAAAATTAATCCATGCTTCTGGACAGTTTAAACACAATGGAAATCAGTGGTTAACTTTTACTGACAGGTAACCAAACAATTCATTAACAAGACATCACAAGCACAATTTGGAGGACTAACTGTTGAAAATACAAGTAATTCAGTCAACTGTTATGCACAAATCTATAATGTCGCATCTGAGTCCGCGATGACAACACCCATAAATTGGTGGTTAAAAGTTAGAAAAAAGTGATATTAAAATAGAATCAGGTGTGTATACAAGTACAATTTCTATAAGTAAAACAATTCCTATTTCATAGAGCCTTTAACTAATTATCACAACGCAGTGATGGATGTTATCTTCCTAAGGCACATTAAGAGTTTATTTCTGAAATGTTTCCATTTAATGGAAACTTGGGCCTATATAATTATAAATACAATGGGATGGTGACAAGAATACAACAAGTGGGTGTTTAAGAGGCACAATGATTTTTTGCCACGAAACAGTCATGTACCAATATTTGCATAGTAGAATTTGTGCGAGATGACAATCTTACAAAGCGCTGTAGAAGTGCTGAAAGCTTTAATAGAATACTCAGAGTGAATTGAGGCAACAAATTAGTTAATGTACAGACGATGTGTCAACAAAAGTAATTTACTTTAGCACTTCAGAAGAAATCATTTCTTAGGATGATACACAAATTATTTTTGTTTTGTTTTTGTGTTTTTGTGTGTTTTTTGTGTTTTTTAGATAATACTTAATTTGAAAGTATGGTAATTACCTTCCCTTAAAGTTAGTACCGTTTATCATTACCTTAGGCCAAACAAAAAAGTCTCCGGTTTCATTGCAGCCAAAATTCTGCCGTGCTGTGCTTTAAACGACTTTTTCACTTGAGCGTTTGCCCAATTTGTGAGGCTTCTCTTAGCCACCATACTTTTTATATGGAAAATTTGGTCCCCGCGTATACAATGTAACACGTATCCCCCAAAAATTTTTTTTTAAAAATAGATGGCCGAAAAAAGTGCGTCACCGCACCGATTTTGAAGCGGTTGACCAGAAACCGGAGCCCTTTTTTGGCCTTACAACCATTTGGTCATTTTTGAATTAATAAGAACTTATTCACTAAAATCTCACTAAGCTTCACCTTAATATGGTGGAGTGTCGTGGCCGAGCGGTCTAGCGCACCCAACTCAAGTTCTGGTGTTGCCAGCAGCAGGGTGTGGGTTCGAGCCCCGGTCGTGACACTTGTGTCCTTGAGCAAGGTACTTAACCATAATTGCTTCGTCCTTCAGATGGGACGTAAAGCCGTAGGTCCCGTGTGTTGTGTAATGCACGTAAAAGAATGCGCCTTGAGCACCACTTAGTTGGTGGATACGTGCGCTATATAAGTCCACACATTATTATTATTATTATTAATATCTTTTTAGACTTTGGCATGAACGGGGTGAACAAACTGTATAATTCTTTTTAATTAACTTTATAATTCGTCAACAATTTATAGATGTTGGCCCTATCAAACATTGCAACGCCCTCTATTGAATGCTTCACAGGTGTCCTCGGAAGCCCATTGTGACTTTTTTCCAAATTTAATTAATTTCGGTGGCCAGTTAATAGGCCTAATCACTATTGTATACAAAATAATGATTAGGCCTATTAACTGGCCACCGAAATTAATTAAATTTGGAAAAAAAGGCATTTTAGCTCTCCTTTTGGGACTTATTTTGAAGTTACTTGAAAAACCTGCTGCCATCAAAGACCTGTATATAATACATGTATGAAAAACAATAAAACATAAATAGTGATTAGATAATACTTACATGAGTGGAATAATTTTAATAGAGTACCGGTACACTTTAAATGGTTGGTTGATTAGCTCTATTGTAAGGCTAATTGTGGGATAAACAGTCCCCATAGTATTAGCCAGCTATATCCTTTGGTACCCTTTTGTGCACCCACTTTGCTAATGGACACCCTATTTTATTTGTATGCAAAAGTATTGTAAGTTAATCTTTTGGACACCCAGTTTTTCAAAGAATTACACATTTGCCGCTTTACTTCTAAATCCTGCCTTATATAGCCTGTTGGAAGAATGTTTTAATATTAGGAGATTATTAGCAGAATTGTAACTAAATCATTTTGCTCAAGCCAAGTCAAATCACAAGTAATTTGTCCTCAAGCCAAGTCAAATCACAAGTAATTTGTCCTCAAGCCAAGTCAAGTCACAAGTAATTTGTCCTCAAGCCAAGTCAAGTCACAAGTAATTTGTCCTCAAGCCAAGTCAAGTCACAAGTAATTTGTCTTCAACTTACCAAGTCAAGTCACAAGTAATTTGTCCTCAAGCCAAGTCAAGTCACAAGTAATTTGTCATCAAGCCAAGTCAAGTCACAAGTAATTTGTCTTCAACTTACCAAGTCAAGTCACAAGTAATTTGTCATCAAGCCAAGTCAAGTCACGAGTAATTTGTCCTCAAGTCAAGTCAGGTATGTACATGTATTACACGCTATGAATTGTAATACACAATTCGCGACAACATTTTTTTTCCTGTGATTCCACCTGAAATGTGATCATCTATATCTAGAACTATAGTTGGGCCACGGTTGGATAATAAAAAATAAAAAAATAAATTAAAAAAAAAACCTCTAGCCTGAGTCACTGACTTGAGTCAACAACTCTGAATATTTCCTTAGGGGAATGTGCACTATATTCTTGGATGGAGTTTCCATATGACCGTCAATTGATAGTAAAAAGGAAGAATTTTATACCGTAAACAAAATGGCTGCGCACACACCAAGGAGAGCCATGGTGAAGGTAAAACGAAGAAATCCACTTTTCCTTTTTTTGCCCATAACCCACCGCATCACATTAAGTTTCCTGGCCGTGAAAGGTGGGTACCGCATGCTAAATAAAGATAAAATGAACATCCATAAGCTGCAATAAGCATTGCTAAAAACCTAAAGAAAAACCTAAAATATTAGGTATATAAACATGTAAACATAATACGATTCATCATGAAAAATCAGAGCCAGAACCATTGTTCAGTAAAATGTTTATATTAAAAAAAAACTATTTTGTAAGCTGTAATTTTGTTAAGCTGTAATTAAATATTAGTAATTACCGTATTACAAAATTATTAATATCTGAAAGATAATTTCATGTGAATTTGGTGATGGTAAAAATTATCTTGACAAAATTGTATTGCTTTTTCACACTTTTCTCAAGACTTAGATTCCGGACTGAGGTAAAACTATGCTGAAAAGTTAGTTTTCACAAGGAACTCTGTGTAACTGTTTATAATTATTGAATATCTATAACCGTGATGGCGAATGAGGGCGGGAAACTGGACCTGGATACTAGTCCAGGTGGTGTGCATGAGGTGCATATTAGCCATGCATCACCCTTGGGTGTCTTTTGGACACCCTGTTTTATTTTGGTTTTAATAAACATGCACACGTTAAACATTTGGACATGCACCCTGTCTTTCAAAGAATAACAAATTCAGAAGCTCTGTATCCAAATCCTATACTCGTGTGTGATGATGTGGTGTGTGTATGTGCTCACTGAACTGTGTCAGTTGAGAATAAGTACAGAATTGGAAGTGGGGAAGGGGAATGGAGTCTGTATGACCTAATAATGAGGGGGTGGGCTGGAGTACAATTGATAAAGAAGATCCGTTGGGAGTATTGGGGATGGGGAGGGGCACGGCATGGAGCATGACCCATGACCTGTGTTGATGGAGTGTTTGAGGATGGTTTCTTGACCCTAATGGGGAGTTACAGCCTGTTTCTCCTAGTTAAACCTTACTAAAGTCACAGGGGATTATGCACTTCCGGATGGGTGTTGGGATCTAGCCTTGACCAAGGCCGTTGTCGTAGTGCGCACTTACCACGGTATTCCCAACCCCGGCCCGTACCGATTGCTAGCCCGAGACATTCAGACCACAAACACACGGTGTGCCGTCCCTGACCCCGGACACCGTACAGTGTGATCAATAACTAAGTCGTGGATATGGTTGTGTATTGCGACCTCGTAAGCGTCCGAACTCAAACAACAACCTTGATCCTTCAGTAACCGAAAGCTTAAGTGTTTGCAGTTGCTGGGCCAACCAGTAACCAATGAGAATAGTTCTTTGGTTTATGAATTTGGTATATGCCTATTAGCATTGCTCCGCCTTAAATTTCTGCATGTGCAGAAGCATCAAGGCGCGATGACGAATGGTCACTGTATGGCTGTGACATTATACATGTACAGTAATGTAGAGTGTAGGCTATACATACATTATGTACATAGATGTATATGTATACAGTAGGTATATGAGTCCGTACAATGTGTGAATGTGTGAATGTGCGCTGGGGTTCGGATAGCTAAATGGGGCAAAATTATGCGACCAAACCGTTCCGACGCGCCTTGGTCAAGGCTATTTGGGATCCTGCTTGTCTTTGTGGGTGTGGGGATATCTTTGTGTGAGGCAGTGATCTTGATACTGGCTTAACGAAATATATCCTTGAGTTGATAGGAAGCAGCGATATTACATGCAAATCTTCAAATCTAATATCAGTCTATTGATATGAAACTGACCTTAATAGTAGCTTTTCCATTCCTGGGTTTACATTCACACGTTTATGTCACAATGTCCCAAATGCGAAATGACTGTTATAACATGTCATTCCTACATTCACAAAGGGCTGTGACTAGTCTATTTATAATATTTAACCGACCTGGGTAGTTTTTCCATTCCTGAGATTGCATTCAAACATGCACGTTTGTGAGAGAATGTCTCAAAGGAGAAATGTCCGTGATAACATCCCATTCCACTCCCTCCTACACCACCAAATGGAAGAGTATCCACTGGGAATAAAAATATAACAAATAATACTGCACATTTACAATATAACAGCATCAATGTTTAAAGTTGTACAGCCTAAAAACGATCATTTTCAGGAATGTGTTTTTCCCCATCTGCCTACATGTAGGGCCTATAACCCTGGCCATGCTTTGTCGGTGGTAATGGTGAAATAACCCCTTCTATAGGTGGAAATGTTGATGGTAAATAATCAGTCAATTCACAGCCTATTTTTAATGAAATTGGATTGCCTCAAACTTTAGGCCTACAATTTGTTTTTAAGCCCGGGTATTCTTTACTTTTCAGGACTTAACTATCCCGTGATCACATGTAACATTCCTGAACCAACCATGAAAATACTGAATATCACTGATCCTGATACCGCGATAAAATCTCCGCCCAACCTTACCAAGGCTGAAATTCGGTCACACCATCTGCATAAAAAGGCAGGCATTTGACCGACGTACTAACAGTTGGTATCAGTTGAATTAACCCTATCTGCGCTGTTTGATTGACAGGCTGGATTGGCGTAATACTCTCATAATAGTCCCCGCCCAACCTAAGCAGCTCTCATTGAAAATCTTGGACGCGCTTACCAATCCTATACGTGTATATTACCTTTAATGGCAGTAGCTATACAGTAATTAGTGTAACCTAATTGGTCAATCTTTGCTTTTTGAATGACAGGCTGGATCGGTGTATCAAAATTGTGTCCTTCTTGAAAGAAATCAGTAAATTAACATGATTATGGCTCATGGTACATTTATCTTGATTGAAACTTCTACCAATAGGTCCAATCAGTACACGCTTGGATGTCAAAGAAACCTTTGGCTTGTATTATGGCTAAACTGTAATAAAAGACAATGATGCAGCCTGGTCGATCTCACTGTATGTAGTAAATTGAATATGTATATTCTCCTCTTGCCTTCAATAATGAGAACCATCCTTCTATGCAAGGTGGCACCAATGATTCTGGGCTCGATGAATACCAACCAGACACGTATTATGTATTTTGGACGGTGGAAATTTCCATATACCGCTTGGAAGCGAGGTACACCGAGGTATTTTGGACTGTGAAAATGTTCAAGCAGGTATAAGGTTTGGTGGAAGCGAGGTTCAGTGCGATTATACGTCGTATGTGTAATTACACTGACAAAAACACGGTAAGCACGGGGAGTCACAATACAGCTTGCTCGTGTTTTATTTTATTAATTTTTCCCCTCAAGAACTGTGATTTTATGGCGGCGATCATTATTTTCCAAAAATCTGATATTTTTGGTGGCGGGTCCGTAATCCAAGTTATAAACAAAACAAAGGCCTAACCTGGATAACATGAAACTTATGAGCAGTTCAATATAACCATAACTACAAATTTATAACAAAATAAAGTACAATATTACATCCAGCATGAAGCAGGAAGTCATTAGATACCATCCCACCACTTGAGGTCTCCTCAGTAAAACGCTTGATGACTTCTTTGTTGTTAGAAAGGACATACAGTGCTAGTGGTTTGGACCTGTCAAATGCAAAACAACATATAATATTACCACATGTACACAGTTTATGATAACTTCACACAATATCACTTCAAATTAAAAACAAATAACAATGTATAAAATGGGCATTAAAACAAGCAAGTGTTTCAATTGTAATAGACCTCATGCATATGATGTCACAAATTGAATATCACCCTCTATCAGAGGCTAGAGAATTTCACTCATTGTTTCATATATGCGCGCTGTGCGTGCGTATACGCACAGCGCGCATACATTCTGTTTGCGACGTCATATTGGATATGGTCTATTGAATTCAATTAAATCTTACATTTATTTCCATAGTCAATATACTTTAAAATTAAAAAAATGTGTCCACAGTTCAAATAAAAGCTATCCTTGTTCTTTGACAAAGAACAGAATTACAACAAAATGGAAATAACTTCATTACTTAACTTACAGACAAACAAAAACGAACAGTAAGTTTTCGAAGTGGACGGACAAGAGTTCCGGTCTGAGTGTTGAAATAAATTGATAATTTTCATCATTGGAAACCAGTCTCCTGTTTCCTCTGTTTTGCAGCAAGAGGAACAAGGACACGCAGTCTATAGGCGATTCACATCCTTGATATCCTTAACATGATATCCTGTCTATATAAAGTCGTCATTGTATTATTGTAACAATGAACTGCACTCATTGCAGTAGTAATACATTTGTTTTAATTTGTTGACTGGTTTTATTTATTTACTATTTTATCTAATATAATGTCTAATCTTCTTTATTAGACTGTTTCTATAGACTAATCCGTCGCATGGGTGCCGCCATAACTGCGGTGGTACCTACATTCTGTGTCAAACGTTCGTTTTCTATGCAGTCCAGCACTTCTTCAACCAATCTGAGCTCTCTATTGATGAAAAGCTAGCGTACTGCGTATTTAAGAATGCGCGTGACACGCGTGTGCAGTGTGGTACCACTACAGTAATGGCAGAAAACAGTCATCGCCTGAATAGTCTATTGATTATTGTTTATTGTACTTGAATCATCACCAATGCTTTTTCTTCTTCAGTCCCTTCAATTTTAGCGGTTTTGTTATTTTTATCAAGTAATTCCTTTACATCAAAATGTCAGTTAATTTAGTTTCATGCGGAACGCAACAGAATGCAACAAAAGTATAAATCTGTTGGATCTTGTGTTGTATTGAGAGATAACATAAGATCTTTTGTTCTTAATGATGGTTCTTGTAATGTTGCACACTTGATGTATGTTTTTGCATTGAGCAAGATATAATCACTTTTTGAAAGGGGATAATTTGTAATTTGTTTGAAATTGTTGTTTGTCTTCTTATGTATACTGGGACCCATGGGAGACCAATGTATACCACTGATTGTCATGGCAACCCAGTTAAATAAAAAAATGTATAAATACTTACTTTCTGTTGATCAGTTCAATAGCTTCATCCAAACTGTCAACATTGAAGATGGGAAGCACAGGCCCAAAGATCTGTTATTTGACACAGACAGAAACAAAGTGAGGTGTTTTCATGGTGACAATTTCAATGCAGCTTTTAATAATGTCTAAATCTGTGAACAGAGACTGTCAATAGATGCCACTGTGTTGTCATTTACTGACATTGGCTGGTGTTGAAAATAAACCACACAATTAATTCCAGGAAAGACATTTTTACCATTGGAAAGATGTGGCGATAATAATAAACTATAATAAAGACTTATAAAGCGCTGGAATCTAGTAAACTATTCACTGTGCTGTTTTTATCCCTGCTCATTAGGCTCATAACTCATTCCTGAAACCATCTCAGCTCCCTGGTGATTATACAGCTTAATCGAAGCCATAATAATACTAATAATAATAAAGGTTTTTAGCGCGCACATATCCACCCTGCTGGGCGCTCAAGGCGCGGACACAAAGAAAAACATGAATTACAAACAATATACAATGATAGCATAGGGAAAAAAATCATTTTAGGGGCATATAATAATGGCTAATAAAACACAACAACCAACTCTGTCCTCACACGTACCCATTTTACTACTGGGTGGAGAGAAGCAATTATGGTAAAGTGTCCTGAATCAAGGACACACACACAAGCATCACGATTGCAGCCAGTATTCAAACCCACATTCTGACGACTCAGTCGATAACACTAAAGCACTTGACTATGGCACTAACTTTCTTTAATTTTTCGTTAAAAGGAATTGTGTTTTTCTTCTGAGCATTGGAGAAGTCAATACAGCACAGCAACTTTATTTGAAAGCATGATGAAATAATTACCTCATCTTGCATAACAGGATCAGTTTCCTTCACATCTACCAGAACTGTAGGAGCTATGTAACGTTGGGAAGCATCACTATCGCCACCGATTGCTATCTTGCCATTCCTAGTCAGGCTCAATACACGCCTAGATGGGACAAGGGGATAGGGTAATGGATTAAATATAGGAGATATGTAACGTTGGGCAGCATCACTATCGCCACCGATTGCTATCTTGCCATTCCTAGTCAGGCTCAATACACGCCTAGATGGGACAAGGGGATAGGGTAATGGATTAAATATAGGAGATATGTAACGTTGGGCAGTATCACTATCGCCACCGATTGCTACCTTGCCATTCCTAGTCAGGCTCAGTACACGCCTTGATGGGATAATGGGATAGGGTAATGGGTTAGACGTAGGAGATATGTAATGTTGGGAAGCATCACTATCGCCACCTATCACTATCTTGCCATTCCTAGTCAGGCCCAGTACACGCCTTGATGAGATAATGGGATAGGGTAATGGGTTAAATATATGAGCTGTAACGTTGGGCTGCATCACTGTGGTCACGTATCGTTATCTTGCTATACATATATGTAGTCAGGCTCAGCAAATGCCAGCAAAATTCACATGTTGGTTCAGGGTCTGAGTTGGATTCAAACAAGGGTCCACAGAGGTAAAAGGCAAGGAAAGTACCGCTAACCCAGCCAACACACCCAAGTGGGGCCCATGTGGGATATTAATGGTTTTGGTGGGCCTGGTGTGGGTTGTCTTATGCGGGCCCAAAGACGGCATGTTGATGGGTGTAAAGTGGGTACAGGTTTTGCGTGGGTTGTCTGTGTGGGCCAAATGTGGATATTTAGTTGGTGTTATTTAAAAAAAAAAAATTTTTTGAATGGGTTTTGAACGGGCCTGTTCAAAACCCATTCAAAAATGCCGGCTTGTCCAGATTGGACCCTTTGGGTGTTGGATGTAGGATCGTACAGAACCTATGTAGGTACCACATGGGGTTTCGATGAGTTTGAAATTGCGTGGTCAGGGGATGATCTGCCAGAATACATGTACAGTAGGTACAATGTGGGAAATGTACATTGCATGAATATTGTACATTGCAGTATGTACATTACATTTTAAGAGGGCTTACCCATGCTTTTAAGATGGCTTGTGAAGCACCCACATTGAATTGGGATGGTTCAAAATAGCATGGATATGGTCTTGGCTGCAGTTTTAGGTCCAATATGGGAATTGGGTCAGATGATGAGCATGCATTATTAACATGCTTTCTGAGAGGGCTTGCCCAAACGAGTTGACCTAACCCACTTTGGTCCTAAGATTGTGATGAGTTCGAACTTAAATGTATGGGTAAAAGCTGGGCTCCATGCAGAATACTTAATGTTTGAGAGGGCTTGCTCAAAGTGAAATGTGTGTGCTTGATGGATAGGAGATGGATAGGAGATGGGCGCTGATTGCCTATAAAAAGTTGAAGTAACTGGCCGCCATGTTGGTTCCCCCAAAAGATCAAGAGTCAAATGTCATGTTAGCATACAGACAATAACAACAACCAGTTCAGCAGCACTCGACATTGTAGTCGGTCGGATAGCAGTAAACCTGTCCAGCCGTCACGCACGCGCCTTCTTTCTTGGGGGAAGAAAGATGGCGAACAATGAGCTCCAGCCAATCGGTGCGATCTCCTATCCAGTTAGTATAGAGATCAGTGGTTAGAACCCATTCGAATGTAAATGAGTAAAAGCTGTGCTATATACAAAAGGTTCCAATATGGAAATTTGGTGGGCTGAGCATGCGTATTTTAATACAGTGCTTTCTGAGAGAGCTTGCCCAAGTGAGAACTACAAAATCACGTTGGTCCCACATAAAATTGTGATGGGTTCGAATGTAAATGGTTAGGCCTATATAGTAAACTGTAGTCTTTATTTGTGCTTCCCAAAATAGGTCTCATTTGGATAGCCCTCGCGGGCACCATTTTAATGGTCTACCCAACTGGGACATTCGGCAAGAGAGATTTTGTCGGCCGGCACCACATATCATCCCATAGCTAACGAAGTGACGAATCGGCTATTTTGTTTTAGGAATTTAAAAGTGTAAATATTCACATATCATATAATTATTTATCATATATTAAATCATACATTTACATGGTTTTGAGAGCAGTAATCATTCAAGTGACAAATCACCACAATCTATCAAATTAATAAACAATCAATCATTTATCCTGACAGCGTAATTTGTCGCATACCTTGCGAAGGGTTTTAGAAGTGTAAATGTTCATCCCTACTGGTTATTCAATCATATATTTAGATGTTTTTAAGAGGAGAATCATTCAAGTGACGAATCAGCACAATCTATCAAATTATTAGTCAATTACGTCTCGGAAGTGACGTTAAACAATGTTAAACAATGCAGTTATGTTTGAGCGAAGCCTGTTTTTGACACGCGCGTATAGTCCATAGCTGTTATGTGTTCCAGCTTTGAAAGTGGGTAGCTCAAGACTGTGCTCAAGACTAATTATCAGCTGTATGTGCAGTAAATTTCAACTGTTTCAATTTCAAGACTACGGCTTCATCTCGGCTAGGCTGAATTCATATGTAATTCATATATGAATACGCAACTGCCCAACTACATAGGGTTAGTTCAGTAGGAGGGGCACACGAAGCAAACTTTTGTTTACAAGCCCTCATAATTTTCTTAGGGATCTGAATTCTGAGAGGGAGTGCACAGGCATCTTTGTTTTTGGTTAGCCCAAATGGAGTCAATAAGGTGGGACCTACTTGGGCATCCCAGATGAGGCCCCGATAATCAAAACCTGTATTTATTTCACCTGGGACCCGTGTAGGCCCCAGTCACAGAGCCTGTAGACAAATTACATAGGATAAAACGTGTGGGACCCTACAGGGACCGGCGGACAAATCTTTTTTTAGGTCCAGTTGGGTAGCCCACCTCGGCCACACGTTTTAGCTCATATTCCTGTGAATAGAATAACACATGTATACGAATGCACGTTGGCTGGGAATCTGGTCCCATAAAATTTAAAATGAAGAGGGTATGTAGGATAGGCATGGCTATTGAGTTGTAAGCTCCCCACTCTCTTAATGTAAAAGAGTGAAAACCACTCTTTCAAAGAGCTATATGGCGGACAAGTCTTTTTGGAATGGATAAAGAGTAAAACTGGAATAGTCTATAAAGAGTGAATTGGTAGCATCTTACTGTATTTTTCAATCGAATCAGAGTGGGTTTCACTCTAAAAAGACTTGTCCGCCATATAGCTCTTTAAAAGAGTGGTTTTCACTCTTTTACATTAAGAGAGCAGAAAGGAAGTTTTTAAGCTGCATGTACGTAAGCACTGTGATGTGCCCATGGCAACAAATCTCCAAAACACCAAAACCTCATACTTACTGAAAATGTCTATCACTAACAATGCGTCCATAGTCTTGGGATTTCTTCGGGTCCTGTGAGTAGAATAATACATGTATATATTCATAAATACCCGAAACAGTTCAGACAATCTGATTGGATGAAACTTGATCACGTGGGGGCATACATCTAGTAAAGACGGGTTTATACAAATCAGAGCAGCGCATAGGTTTGCAGTGCAACCCTTGCCAGCTACATTAAACATGCACGTGACGCAGAATTTAACCAATCAGAGTGGTTAAGTTTATTTCTAACTCTGTCTAGCGCACTTTGAAGCGTTTCATGTATCCCTAACACGTGAAAGTGCCCATTTCTATTTGTTTTTTCCCTTTCAAATTCATCAATTTGAAATGTTTGAAAAGTTTCATTAATGAGAATAGAAGTTTAACAACTGATCTTTACAGCAGGATAATGACCGGTTCTGTGAACAAGTGTTGAACTGAATGTTAACACGTTAGGGTACCAGTGTTGGACTTGGACTAGAATATAAAAGACTTGAACTTAAACTTAAAAAACGCTTAAGAACTCAGGCCAAATAACCAGGGAATCAACTACCCAAAATAAAGCTTAGACTCAAACCTCGATATGGACTAGGACTTGGACTGGCTAGAATTGTCATTAAAATGGCGCTTGTTTATTAGACAAAAAGAACTTACACCTATATAGAGCAAGAACTCACCTCGCCATAAAACTCCTTAATTGTCTTTGACATGGCACTTAGCAGGTTGTCATTCATAGAGCGCTTACACATCACATAGTCAGGTGCAATACATGTCTGTCCAGCATTCATCAGCTTGCCCCATAAGAGTCGATGAACTAATGTATTTATGTCAACATTTTCATCAATGAAGCATGGACTGTACACATGGTAAAAAGCAACAACAAAAAATCAATGGAGTGCAATAGTGTATTGATATAATTATCGCTGTTTGGGACTTCATAGCAACGCCCCTAAATTCCCAGACAACTCATATAGAAGTTTGGCAGTATTATTTTCCATAATATTATTTTTTGTGAGCATTTGTCCGTTTAGGTAATTGAATTGGCCATTGCTTCGTTTGCTGCATTCACACGATACTGCAGGAACTCACTTCCCCATAATACTCATAAGTTACTTTTGTCATTCATATTGTGCTGACACATCACATAGTCAGGCACAATACATGCCTATGATCTAGTACAGATCGAGTACAACCAAAAGTTACAAAGTTGAAAAACTACTTCCAATACCGCAGGAAGTAAAAATATGCTAACCCTCTTAAACCACTCTGTGCATAAACTGTTGAGGGCGCGTCACTACTGATCAATAGCGTGATGATAGTTTGTCAAGTTTTGTGTCAGAGGTTTGTAGGATATATGTGTAAATGCATCCATACTTCATAAGAACCAAGATATATTGTATTCATTGTCATGTGCAAATGGATCACCGGCCGGTGATCCAGTTCATATTTTAATTTGTATTCAATATAATCTTTAAAATTACACCCTGTCAGATCGCAAAATCGCTCAACACTATACAAAACTAGAAAAGGTACAACAATACAGTTTAACTAAGTGACTGAAAAACAAGGGTGGATCTAGTAAACAAACGTTCGGGAGGCCAAATGCTTAAGGGGCACAAAGCCATTCTCAGCGGAGGGTCCGTGGCTCACTTACGGGCCCCTGAAAATAGTGGGTTCTAAACACTCTTTGATGCAATATGAGCGTTTTAAGGACCAAGTTTGCGAAATATTTTGGATCATGATGCAATCCAAATGGCAACAATATATAATTTTTCGTCCCCCTAATTTATTTATTTATTTATTATTATAATTTTTTTATGGGGGATAGACCCCTTTTATGTCCCCCTGGATCCCCCTGAAAAAAGTGTTTAAATAAAGTTGAATTTATAAATTAGAAAAGATTGAATAATACTAGAAATGTTTGGTTCCATCACCATTTTAAAACCAAGTAACCTTTTCGACAATAAACTGTTCAGTTTCTCTCAGGGTTTTTACCATGGGTAATTAAACCCTAATGATATAAATACCCTGAATTGTTGAGCTTCTAAGTACACATGGTTTGGTTTCTATTTTTCTATTTTTCCATGCAATTCTTGATCTGACCTTTTGCCTCCCAGCTCAAGGGTTACTTTAGTCAGATGCTTTGCTGCTGCCTCCAAGATGATCTTTCCTACAACACCACTACCAGTGTACAAAATGTGATCATACTTCTCCTTCAACAGAGCAGTGGTAATGTCAACTCCACCGTTGACAACTTGAACGCAGTCCTACATATGGACAATACAAATACATGGTACAGTGTCTTTATTTGTTCATTAGTTGTTTAGCATCCTGCTGACTCGGGCACACTTTTGTAAATGGTAATTACATCAGGCAGTTTCAGCTATAAATGTTTGATAACAAATACATGTAATAAGATTTTATCATGGATCATTTTTATCTTGGAGTTTTCACTACAGGACAACCACATACATATATAACCTATAGGTCTATGTATAGATGTATAGCAGCGCGCGCACAGACTTCATATTCTCTATGACAGTGGACATAGAGCGTGGGTAGTCTTAAATACTGTACTGTGTGCGTGTAGTAACTTACGGAAACAAAATAAAACGTCCAATACGAATCGCAGCCTCAATCCCCATCCTATTTCACCACGCCGCGCGAGACGATCATCATTGCCCATGGTTATAGTATGGAGGTCGAAAAGTGGACATCTGGTTTTCAGCTTTCTAAATAATGAAAAAGCAGATCTAACGTTGTTGGCTAGTTTTTGTATTTTTCTGCTTTTCTTCCACCTAAAAAGTAGATTGAGCATTTTGGTAACATCCGTTTTTCTCTTTTCTGCTTTTCATTTTCACCTACTGAAAAGCAGATGTCCACTTTTCGACCTCCATATTATAGCCCTAGTCAGACGTGGTCATTGTTACGGTGCCCTGACGTCATTTTCGTTATACTTGAGGACAACCTCTGGGACTGTGTCCGTGGGTGATATTGGACTTCGGCTTGGTTCATTATCACCCGTGTCCACATCCCATCCCATACTGTGGTAAAGACGGCTAACTCTTATTTTTGTTTTTTACTAATCACACACATATTTCCTAGAGGGACTTTCTGAGAAGACATGAGAACAGTTTTAAGAGAACAAAATTATATAGAATGGAAGAAAACCAACATGGCGAGGGACAGAAATTCAATCCATATGTTGGCCTCAATAAGCGTCTCACTCAATCCTCAACACAGTAATTCTAGAACTTAATTGTGGACACTGAAACCAGGACTAAAGTTTAGTAATGAAGATTTCATGGCTAAGATTATACATAGGACCTAATAACAATTCGACACTGCAGTAAAACCAAGAAGATATGAATCTAATAAAGTGATTTTTACAATAACTGTAGGCCTACCTTGAAAATAATTTTCCTCATTATGATCTGCTCATTGCCAAAGGTGTAATGTCAGTTACCAAAACATTCACATTATAACGAATCTTGAGAATGAATATTTGACTACTTATATAGATAATTTCCTCACATCTAATGAATTATTACGTAATTAATTATAATTAAAACGATATATTTTATATCTCGTGAACCACAATAGATAATTTATTGATTCCTTCATAATCATACAGAACATAGAGGACTCGACATTTGATACAAAGACATGACCCTATTGACCATTACTTCCGGTCCAAACTGGAAGATCAAGTTTAAAAAGCTCTTTATAAATTGACGTAAATCTGAAAGGGTATTTGAAAAAAAAACATTCTGGGTTTATATGGTAAGTGGGATCTGCACAATTTGGCACAATTGACACCCATATTATGAGGAAAAATTTTGTGAAGTACGAATGACGTCACGTGATTGAACCGGAACTTACGGTTGGAAAAATTATATGGGATGACTGAACCGGAAGTTAATGTTTTGATTGTAGCACATTATATGTTATTTTAATTATATATTATAAAAACTCATATCTCCTGAAGTAACTCTTGTCTTGTTAATTTTTTTTGGTTTTGTTTTGTTTGTTCCTTTTATTTATTTTTTTGGGGGGAGGGGTGGGATAAGAACACATAACCATGGGCTCCACTGAATTATCACGTTGGATCACAGTTCGAGATTAATTGGTGTTGGCCAAGGACCTCCTTTTGTTCTCCTCAATTGTTCTGACCGAGGATCTATTGTCCCTTTTGTTAAAGAGTTTACTACTGATTACACATGTGTACGTGTGGAAACCATTGTTGTTGGACAGCCCCTTCATTTTTCTATCGCGTACAAAGATGAATCTCCTTTCATTGCAAACAGTCAAAGGAAGCGCCGTGTCCAATGGATTAGACGCTTGATATCCGCGCAGGCTATCTCAGTTCGAGTCCTGTCTGTTTTGTTTTTTTCTTTTATTGTGCAGTGATACAATTCAAACCCTTTAGTAAAGTAGGTTTAATTTAGCCTGTCTAATACCAACATGGTCCAGATGGCGCAGCACGTTGGCCGGACCACTGGAAGTGTCAATCGCGGGACTTCCAGAGCTGGGATGCACAGGTTCGAAGCCCTAGAACAGACCTAATTCAGTTACATGGCAGTTGCGGCAGCAGCAACGGTTTGGGGGCCGCCGTGTCTCTCCCCTATTCGATAATTGGTTTCGGTGCGGGAAAGTAAAGGAGGGACCGGGGGTCTGCCGATTCCCCCAGAAGGGTGCCTAAGGTGGTTATCACGCTGGGTTCGCCTAGAAGATTCAACGCTCCCCAATGGCCTGGTCATTACCTCTGACTAACTTTCTGCAGAAATTAGTTTTGAAAAAAAAAAGAAAAAAAAATTATTACTATAATTTTGTTTTCAAATTGACTCACTCACAAAACATGTCACTTTACGTTTTGTCCCTTATTAACATACAGCTGTTTTATTACATTCCCCAACAAATACTGACAAACTACAACATAGCTTACCCCTTATGATTTTGATGAAATATTTTTTAAAAGCTTACTCATTGTGATTTTGATAATTTTGTTATTGGAAAAATATGTCGTGCTTATTCTATTGCCACTGAATAGATTGGGAGACAGGGGACTTCTCGAAATTATCTTTACTGCAGCTTAGTGAGATGATTTGGCTTATTGCATGTTGATAGTGGGAACTTACTACTTTTAGGAAAAAATACAAGGCTTACTCCTTGATTTTGAAGACAACTAAAATTATAAAAAATATATAAACATAGAAGGCTTACTCAATGTGAATTTTAAGAATTTCTAAACGACGTGGGTTTTAAGAAGTATTTTTAAACTACAAGGCTAAACACGTTTTGATTTTGACTTTAGGGATAAACTTAATGGATACCTCCTTGTGAGATTGACGAGAGAGGGAGACAATACTAAAAGACTTACCCCTTGTGTATATATGTTTTTGTTTTTTTCAAAATCACAAAGGGTAAGCCGTGTATTTTTTATTTTTGTTTCCATCAAAATTTACAAGCATTGTAATGATATTTTTGTTTTTATCAAAATTACAAGAGGTAATTTATATATTTTTGTTTTTCTAAAAATCACAAGGAGTGAGCCTTGTAATGACATATTTTTGTTTCCATCAAAATTTACTTCACAAATGAGGACTATTCCAACTCAAAACATGTAACAAATGTTGGGATTAATAGACCGAGAAGAGGGTGTCAGTTGGGGGAGGTTCAGTGGAGCCAGCGGTGTATCGAAGGCATTTTGGGGGTGTGTGGATCCAATTTGCCGACTGATATCAGAGTTGCTGGGCGCAAAAATATTTTGCAAGTAAATTTACCGACACAAGTCCAATATGACCAGACAAATTTACTTGGTTTTCCCCAAACATTTTCATCAAAATCACAAGGGGTAAGCCTTGTATTTATATATTTTTGTTTTTATCAAAATCACAAGAGGTAAACCTTGTATTTATATATTTTTGTTTTTATCAAAATCACAAGGGGTAAGCCTTGTATTTTCCCCCTCAAAATCACAAGGGGTAAGCCTTTTATTGTTCCCCTCAAAATCACAAAGGGTAAGCCTTGTATTTATATATTTTAGTTTTTTCTCCCTCTCTCGTCAATATCACAAGGAGGTACCCTTTTAGATTATCCCTAAAGTCAAACCCTAACCCTAAGTCTAACCCTAAGTCTAACCCTAACTCTAACCCTAAGCCTAAGCCTAACCCTAACCCTAACCCTAACCCTAACCCTAACCCTAACCATAACCCTAACCCTAACGCTAACCCATAACCCTAACCCTAACCCTAACCCTATAACCCTAACTCTAACCCTAACCCTAACCCAGAGTTGGTTGGCGCAAAAATATTTTGCTAGTAAATTTACCGACACAACTCTAATATGACCTGACAAATTTACTTGGTTTTTCCCCAAACATTTTCATCAAAATCACAAGGGATAAGCTTTGTATTTATTTATTTTTGTTTCGATCAAAATTTACAAGGGAAAACATTGTATTTATACATATTTTTCATCAAAATCACAAGGGGGTAAGCCTTGTATTTATATATTTTTGTTTTTATCAAAATCACAAAGGGGTAAGCTTTGTAATTATATATTTTTGTGATTTTGATGAAAATAAAAATATATCGATACAAGGGGTAAGTCTTTTAGTTTTTTCTCCCTCTCTCGTCAATATCACAAGGAGGTATCCTTTTAGTTTATCCCTAAAGTCAAACCCTAACCCTAAGTCTAAATCTAACTCTAACCCTAACCCTAACCCTAACCCTAACCCTAAGCCTAAGCCTAACCCGAACCCTAACCCTAACCCTAACCATAACCATAACCCTAACCCTAACGCTAACCCATAACCCTAACCCAAAGGCGCGGATCCAGGGGGGCCGCGGCGGCACGTGCACCCCGGGTAAATTGAGTTAAAAAAAACACTTTTTTTAAAGGAAAACAAAAAGGGAAAAAAAGAGGGGGAGGTCAGAGAAAAGGAGGAGTAGCCTAAAAAAAACACCGGCGACAATATTAAACATCTGCTGTGCCTACTTTTGGCATAAAATAAATACTGAAAAATGCAACAAGAAAAAAAGGTTATCAATCATGCCATGGAACTGAACGCCCTTTTGAGAGAAAACCGAAGTATTTCCCGGAGCTCGGGGATTTCAACTCTCTCCATCTCAACATCTAATCCTCTTGGGGGAGTTTATTACCGGTTAAATGGAAACAATTGATCACTTGACTGAATGATTTGCTAGTTTTGCCGAAATCCTTTTTGAGTGGCCTAAACGCACACATTCTTTTCAATTAATAAAATATCCAGTGCCATCATGTCCAGTAATGAAACCATTATTTTTTTGATCGTTGAAATTGGTGCCACAAACAAAATAATAGACCTTGGCTTTTAAAAGAGAAAATCGTCTCATCATGATAAAGTTGTATTTGTACCCAAAAACCACGAACGTTCTTTGACCAAAGTACAATGTACATCACGTAGTATACTTCGTTTGAGCAGCTTAATTATCTGGGCTCCTTGCCAAAATTCCTTTGCAGTGAATATAGCCTTGAATGCAAGGCTGTGATGCATCTCAACAAAATTATGGTAGTATCTAATCTCTCCGTTAGTTACTAGTTAGTAAGTTTTGTTTATAGGCCTGCTTCAAACGTCGAACTTTTGCCGTATCTAATTCAAATAATGACTCAAAAATTTACATTACATGTAATAAGGATTAACTGCTGGAACAGTTCAACAATGAGTCTTTTTCAGCAGGTCGGAAACGCATGAGAAAGGTGGCTTTTCCCGATGTTGAAGAGGCTGCTTTGACCTGGTTCAAAGCTGTACGAGCCGAAAACATTCCGATTTCGGGTCCAATTCTTCAAGAAAAGGCCAGGCCTTTGGCAAAGAAGTTAGGACATCCAGACTTCAGCTGCAGTGATGGGTGGCTTGACCGTTTCAAAACACGCCAAGGCTAACGTCAACGCGGTGCTGGAAATGCGCTCAATGCTTTTTTTGTATAGCTCTGTTGCGTAGCCAAATCTCACACCAATGAGTTGTATAAGGTAGGTCATAATTGATTTCGAAAGCGTTAACAATAATTTTATATTTTTTGGAAAACTTTAAAAACAAAAATCATGCCATTTGAAACAAATTAATAAATATGTAAGACGTTTATAACAAATTTTAAAATGTTGCATCTTGTGTGCTTAATTCCCCGTGCTACTAAAGGGTACTTTGCGGGCGTACGATAATTTATGCACACAAGGGGGGTGGGGGGTAAAATGGCGACCTCGGCTAACTCGAACCTCCGCATAAGTCGAAGTTTGAGTTCATTCCCCTGAGATTTGACTTGTCGAGATTTCACTGTATTTGAATTAGACACGGCAGAAAGTCGACGTTTAAAGCAACTGACTTCTGCCGTAAGTTCGACAGGCAGGTCTTGCCGCTCTGAACGCCAGCTCGTCTCTGGACTCTTTCAAGCGAAGAGATGTTTTCAGTGGTGATATGGGGTTTCCAAGCAGTGCTCCCATATCAAAGATGTGGTCTAACCAGTGTGAAGTATAATTTCTATTCGATGGACTTTCAGGCCAGTCTCGGTTAGCCCTTAGCAATCTTCTGAGGAACTGATTGATTTATTTTAGTCAACCCATTCTTAAAGACAATTTTCCTCCACGTATTTAGTTAATGGAGATGACTTCATGAAGTTTAACACAGCCTCATTATGGCAATTAATTGATTGCAGTTTCTTTTATATTTGATTTTCCACAGAAGCTTCGGTGATAAAAATATCCAAGGATGTGTCTCATAAAAGGTTGATAAAAAAGGATTAAAAAATAAGGGTGCAGAGTAAAAAATAAAGCCACCATCCAAGGTGAACAGCGCCTTCAGTTTGGTGTACTGTCATTATTGAGAAAAGTGGATTTTTTGTATAAATTTCCAATGAGGATTATAGTGACTTTTTTCAAATATTTCCCAAAATTAGTTAGTCTACATTTCGTTTGCAATCGGTAGTCTGTGATCGGGTGCAAAGCAAGGTAGTCTGCTTTCTTGACCCAATTCCTCCCCGTCTACAAATTGTTCCGTTTCATCTGACGAAGGGTCGGGGTACCGTGTAGAAATTACAATCGCCGATGTCAATTTACTGTCGGATTCTACGCCAGTACGCATAGGCCTGCGAAGTACGATGAGTCTTGCAGTTGATCTGCCGATGGTTTTAACAAAGGGCAAGGAACAGTATGAAATCAAGCCCTTTTCTTGAAAATTTCAACTGGACTGAATTCCGGATAAATTAAAACTGAAGTAAAAAACTGCAAATTAAATGGAAAAAATCGGGGAGGGAGAAACTGATATTGTTGTAGTCATGACATTGCTAAAATAATGGCTAAAAATAATGGCTGAAATAATGATATATATATATATATATATATATATATATATATATATATATATATATATATATATATATATATATATATATATATTCTCCATATAATCTTGAAAACTTTTGCAAAAAAAGTCAGGTGAAACTGGCCAGGAATCGCCTCAGATTGCACCACAGAGCATCCAGAATCCAAAATTTTCCGGGGCCCTTAAGCGGGCCCCGGACCCAACGCCGTAAGGGCTTCGCGCTTCGCGCTCGCATTTAATAATAATAACAATAATAATAATAATAATAATAAAGATTTGTAGCGCGCACATATCCACCCTGCTGGGTGCTTAAGGCGCGAAAACAAAGAAAAAAAACATGATTACAAACAATATACAATGTTAGCATAGGAAAAAAAATGTTCGTGTTGGGTGTGCCCCCCCGTCTAAAAAATTCCTGGATCCGCGCCTGCTAACCCTAACCCTATAACCCTAACTCTAACCCTAACCCTAACCCAGAGTTGGTTGGCGCAAAAATATTTTGCTAGTAAATTTACCGACACAACTCTAATATGACCTGACAAATTTACTTGGTTTTTCCCCAAACATTTTCATCAAAATCACAAGGGATAAGCTTTGTATTTATTTATTTTTGTTTCCATCAAAATTTACAAGGGAAAGCATTGTATTTATACATATTTTTCATCAAAATCACAAGGGGGGTAAGCCTTGTATTTATATATTTTTGTTTTTATCAAAATCACAAGCGGGTAAGCTTTGTAATTATATATTTTTGTGATTTTAATGAAAATAAAAATACATCGATACAAGGGGTAAGTCTTTTAGTTTTTTCTCCCTCTCTCGTCAATATCACAAGGAGGTATCCTTTTAGTTTATCCCTAAAGTCAAACCCTAACCCTAAGTCTAAATCTAACTCTAACCCTAACCCTAAGCCTAACCCTAACCCGAACCCTAACCTTAACCCAAACCCTAACCCTAACCCTAACCTGAACAACCCAACCCAAACCGTAACCATAACCCTAATCCCTAAGTGTATCCCTAACCCTAACCCGAACAACCCTAACCCTAACCCTAACCCTAACCCTAACCCTAACCCTAACCCCAACCCGAACCCTAAGCCTAACCCTAACCCTAACCCTAACCCTAACCCTAACACTAACCCATAACCCTAACCCTAACCTTAACCCTAACCCTAACCCTAACACTAACCCTAACCCAATTTGCAGACTGATATCAGAGTTGGTGGGCGCAAAAATATTTTGCTAGTAAATTTACCGACACAACTCTAATATGACCTGACAAATTTACTTGGTTTTTCCCCAAACATTTTCATCAAAATCACAAGGGATAAGCTTTGTATATATTTATTTTTGTTTCCATCGAAATTTACAAGAGAAAGCATTGTATTTATACATATTTTTCATCAAAATCACAAGGGGGTAAGCCTTGTATTTATATATTTTTGTTTTTATCAAAATCTCAAAGGGGTAAGCGATTTTGATGAAAACAAAAATATATCGATACAAGGGGTAAGTCTTTTAGTTTTTTCTCCCTCTCTCGTCAATATCACAAGGAGGCATCCTTTTAGTTTATCCCTAAAGTCAAACCCTAACCCTAAGTCTAAACCTAACTCTAACCCTAAGCCTAACCCTAACCCGAACCCAAACCTTAACCCAAACACTAACCCTAACCCTAACCTGAACAACCCTAACCGTAATCCTAACCCTAACCCCTAAGTGTATCCCTAACCCTAACCCGAACAACCCGAACAACCCTAACCCTAACCCTAACCCTAACCCAATTTGCAGACTGATATCAGAGTTGGTGGGCGCAAAACTATTTTGCTAGGAAATTTACCGACACAACTCTAATATGACCAGACACATTTACTTGGTTTTTCCCCAAACATTTTCATCAAAATCACAAGGGATAAGCTTTGTATTTAAATATTTTTGTTTTTATCAAAATCACAAGGGGTAAGCCTTGTAATGATATATTTTTGTGATTTTGATGAAAAGAAAAATATATCGATACAAGGGGTAAGTCTTTTAGTTTTTTCTCCCTCTCTCGTCAATATTACAAGGAAGTATCCTTTTAGTTTATTCCTAAAATCAAACCCTAACCCTAACCCTAACCCTAACCCTAACCCGAACCCGAACCCTAACCCTAACCTGAACAACCCTAACCGTGACGCTAACCCTAACCCCTCAGTGTATCCCTAACCCTAACCCGAACAAGTCGAACAACCCTAACCCTAACCCTAACCAAATTTGCAGACTGATATCAAAGTTGGTGGGCGCAAAAATATTTTGCTAGTAAATTTACCGACACAACTCTAATATGACCAGACAAATTTACTAATCCTAACCCTAACCCCTAAGTGTATCCCTAACCCTAACTCGAATAACCCGAACAACCCGAACAACCCTAACCCTAAACCTAACCCTGACCCTAACCCTAACACTACCCCTACGCCTAACCCTAACCCTAACCCTAAGCCTAACCCTATCGATAACCCAATTTGCCGACTGATTTCAGAGTTGGTGGGCGTAAAAATATTTTGCTGGTAAATTTACCGACACAACTCTAATATGACCAGACAAATTTACTTGGTTTTTCCCACAAACATTTTCATCAAAATCACAAGGGATAAGCTTTGTATTTAAGACAAATATTCTTTTCATCAAAATCACAAAAATATATCATTACAAAGCTTAATACCCCTTGTGATTTTGATAAAAACTTGTCAATATCACAAGGAGGTATCCTTTTAGTTTATCCCTAAAGTCAAAATCAAAATGTGTTTAGCCTTGTAGTTTAGAAATACTTCTTAAAACCCACGTCTTCAAAATCACACGGAGTAAAGCCTTTTTGTCTTCAAAATCAAGAAGTAAGCCTTGTATTTTTTTCCTAAAAGTAGTAAGTTCCTACTATTAACACGTAATAAGCCAAATCATCTCACTAAGCGGCAGTGATTATAATTTTGAGAAGTCCCCCGTCTCCAATCTATTCAGTAGCAGCAGATAATAAAACACGACATGTTTTTCCATTAACAAAATCATCAAAAGCACAATGAGTAAGGTTTTAAAAATATATATATTTCATCAAAATAACAAGAGGTAAGCCGTGTAGTAGTTTGTCAGTATTTGTTGGCGTGTGCAATAAAACAGCTGTATGTTAATAATAATAATAATAATAATAATAATAATAATAATAATAATAATAATAACTAGATATAAGTTTTTGTCACAACAAAAACTAGGTGTTCGGTTGAAGTTAAAATGATGACGTCATCAATTGTTGTAGAAAGTGTTGTAGAAAGTCAAATGTTAACGTCTGTTGAAGTTCTCGCGAGAAGTTTATTTGAATACAATACAATACTGAATTTAGAAATTATTTTAATATTAAACTTTGACTTCCGGTTTGGACAGGAAGTAAGGTCAAATTGGGCTCATCTTTTTGTAAATATTTTTTGACAATCAACGATCTGTACAATGGTGCAAAAATGTCAATTTACCTCTTGTGGTTGTTGAGATAGGATTTTTTAAAATATTAAACTTTGACTTCCGGTTTGGACAGGAAGTAAGGTCAAATTGGGGTCATCTTTTTGTAAATATTTTTTGACAATTAACGATCTGTACAATGGTACAAAAATTGTGAATTTACCTCTTGTGGTTGTTCAGATATGATTTTTTTAAATATTAAAATTTGACTTCCAGTTTGGACAGGAAGTAAGGTCAAATTGGGGTCACCTTTGTGTAAATATGTTTCGACAATTAACAATCTATACAATGGTGTAAAAAATGTCAATTTACCTCTTGTGGTTGTTTGAATAGAATACAATACTGAATTTAGAAATTATTTTAATATTAAACTTTGGCTTCCGGTTTGGACAGGAAGTAAAGGTCAAATTGGGGTCATGTTTCTGTAAATACTTTTGACAATTAACGATCTGTACAATGGTACAAAAATTGTGAATTTACCTCTTGTGGTTGTTCAGATATGACTTTTTTAAATATTAAAATTTGACTTCCGGTTTGGACAGGAAGTAAGGTCAAATTGGGGTCACCTTTGTGTAAATATGTTTCGACAATGAACAATCTATACAATGGTGCAAAAAATGTCAATTTACCTCTTGTGGTTGTTGAGATAGGATTTTTTTAAATATTAAACTTTGACTTCCAGTTTGGACAGGAAGTAAGGTCAAATTGGGGTCATCTTTTTGTAAATACTTTTTGACAATCAACGATCTGTGCAATGGTACAAAACTTTTGAATTTACCTCTTGTGGTTGAGATATGGTTTTTTTTATATTAAAATTTGACTTCCGGTTTGGACAGGAAGTAAGGTCAAATTGGGGTCATCTTTTGGTAAATATACAACAATTGTGAATTTACCCCTTGTGGTTGTTGAGATTTTTTTAATTATTAAACTTTGATTTATCGTAATTCGATATCTGATGACCTAATCATGACGTCACAAATTATGTTTCATCTACGTGTTAAGTTCTAAGTATATGCCAAGTTTGAAGTTCATGTGAAGTTTGCAAGAAGAAGAAGAAGAAGAAGAAGAAGAAGAAGAAGAAGAAGAAGAAGAAGAAGAAGAAGAAGAAGAAGAAGAAGAAGAAGAAGAAGAAGAAGAAGAAGAAGAAGAAGAAGAAGAAGAAGAAGAAGAAGAAGAAGAAGAAGAAGAAGAAGAAGAAGAAGAAGAAGAAGAAGAAGAAGAAGAAGAAGAAGAAGAAGAAGAAGAAGAAGAAGAAGAAGAAGAAGAAGAAGAAGAAGAAGAAGAAGAAGAAGAAGAAGAAGAAGAAGAAGAAGAAGAAGAAGAAGAAGAAGAAGAAGAAGAAGAAGAAGAAGAAGAAGAAGAAGAAGAAGAAGAAGAAGAAGAAGAAGAAGAAGAAGAAGAAGAAGAAGAAGAAGAAGAAGAAGAAGAAGAAAATTATTATATATATTTTTTTCAAAACTAATTTCTGCAGAAAGTTAGTCAGAGGTAATGACCAGGCATTGGGGAGCGTTGAATCTTCTAGGCGAACCCAGCGTGATAACCACCTTAGCACCCTTCTGGGGGAATCGGCAGACCCCCGGTCCCTCCTTTACTTTCCCGCACCGTAACCAACTATCGAATAGGGGAGAGACATGGCGGCCCCCAAACCGTTGCTGCTGCCGCAACTGCCATGTCCCTGAATTAGGTCTGTTCTAGGGCTTCGAACCGGTGCGTCCCAGCTCTGGAAGTCCCGCGATTGACACTTCCAGTGGTCCGGCCAACGTGCTGCGCCATCTGGACCATGTTGGTATTAGACAGGTTAAATTAAAGCTACTTAAATAAAGGGTTTGAAGTGTATTGCTACACAACAAAAGACAAAAAAAGACGCAGGCGGGATTCGAACCGGGATCGCCTGCATGGGTGTCAAGCGTCTAATCCATTAGACCACCACTTCGCCTGACTGTTTGTTATGAAAGGAGATTAATCATCATTTGATGTGATGGAAAAATAAAGGGAATGCTCATTGATTTTGTAGGTATTTTTAATTCATTTTCAATTATTCATGTTACCAGTACATATTCGTTTAACAAAAGGAAACAATAGTTTTGCTTATTGGCACTCACCAACAGCGTGCCAAAGTTCATTTGCCGAGCATTAACATATCCAACTGCACCATCTTGCCCAGGGATCAGGTTCGCAACCTCGGAGTCATTTTTGACTCATCACTAGGTTACAGTGCACACATTTCCATGGTCTGTAAAGCTGCATATCATCAGCTGTATAATATAAGACTGAGCAGAAAGCACCTCACTGATCAAGCAGCAACAACTGCCATACATGCATTCGTCACCTCCCGGTTAGACTCTTGTAATGCCCTGCTGTATGGCCTTCCACAGTATACCATATCTCGCCTCCAGCGATTACAGAACATAGCCGCGAGGATTCTTACTGGCACAAAACGCAGAGAGCACATCACTCCGGTTCTCAGATCTCTACACTGGCTGCCTGTTACTCGCAGGGTTCAGTATAAGCTGATCACTATCATCTACAAGGCCTGCCGAAACCTTGCCCCTCAATACCTAACTGATCTGTTGATGCCACATACAAGTGCCCGGTCGCTTAGGTCATCATCTGATACAACTCTCCTCAGGGTCCCAGTAGTCAAATTGAAATCAGCTGGGGAAAGAGCATTCTGCAGGGTGGCGCCACAGCTATGGAACAAGTTACCAAGGGACTTACGGGAACTGAACTCCCTGACTGTATTTAAATCACGTCTTAAGACTTATCTTTTTAATAAGGAATATAATTAGTTTTAATTCGTCATACATTTTTATCATGTACATGTGCTTTGGGTCTGTTGTATCTGTACATGTAATTTTTAACTGATGTGATGTTTGGAAATTTTGTATACTTTTATTATACCACTGAACGGGTTTTTAACGGGTTTTGAATGTTTTAACTTTTATTTTAAAATTTCAAGTTTAACTTGGACAGTTTTTAATTTGATTGTTCTGCGCCTATGAGCAAAATTTATTTGGATATATGGCGCTATATAAATGCTATTATTATTATTATTATTATTATTATTGTCAGTTATGTCCTGGGTTGGTTTCTAAGTCCAACAACAATGGTTTCCACGCGTACACTTGTGTACAGTGAACAACAGGGACAATAGAGGAGAACAAAAGGAGGTCCTTGGTCAACGCCAATTCTCGAACCGTAATCCAACGTGATAATTTCTTTTAATATTTTGTTTTGTTTTGTTTGTTCCGTTTTTTTGGGGGTGGGGGTTGGTGCGGTAGGAATTAGAACCCATAACCATGGGCTCCACTGAATTATCAGGTTGGATCACAGTTCGAGACTAATTGGTGTTGGCCAAGGACTCCTTTTGTTCTCCTCAATTGTTCTGACCGAGGATCTATTGTCCCTTTTGTTAAAGAGTTCACTATACACATGTGTACGTATGGAAAACCATTGTTGTTGGACATCCCCTTTATTTTTCCATCGCGTACAAAGATGAATCTCCTTTCATTGCAGGAGATCCCAGTTCGAGTCTCGTCCCTTCTGTGTTTTTCTTTTTCTTTTATTCTACCTCACAATTACCTCCATTCGGAACACGTGAGATTGTATTGTCTGGTAGGAACATACCACGCATTTAAAGCATAACAAAGCAAAGTGATTACGACCCTATGCTATATAAGCACTCTCCCCGCACAATCTCGCCAGTGTATTTCTGGTGCATACTACGCGCGTAGGTCACGCTTCACGGACGCAGCGCAATTTTTCTTGTATTACCGCAGCTTTAGCGTTGTCTTTCACTGCAGGCTGCAATGGTGGACGAGGCCGTCATTCAAGTTCTGAGGACGAATCCTTTTTCACGCAGTTAGAGAAGGATATTGCGGTTGCACAGCAGGCAAGCACTAGCTCCAAAATGCCGACTAAGATTGCACGAAAGCGCGTCACTAAACGCAAATCTGCTGCTTCGAGCCATGCCTCGGCGCTTGACCCATCGCCGACTGTACCGGACGGTAATTTGCGAGCCACTCTAAGCCAGCTGCAAGAAACGGTTGCTTCTCTAGCAAATGCGTTCAATTGCTTCAGCAACAGCGCTCAGGCCACTAATAGTGTGGCACATCTAGGAGAAGCTGAAGAGGGCGAAATTTCAGACCTTGAGTCAATAATGTTTGACAACCTGGTACCCGAAAGGGGCAATGGTGGTTTTTACGGCACCGTACCCGAAAGGGACGACAATTTTTCAGATCGCAATGTTGACGCCCTCTTTCTTGGGCAAGAGAGTGATCACTTGCTAAATGATTTGGCTGCCCTGACCAAAAATGACGAACAAGTGGGCCCAGCCATTAATGAACATTGGCTCAAACTGTGAACGCCTTAATCAGAGGCAAAATTCAATCTGAAAAGCTCAACGAAAAGTTGAAACTTTATAATAAGCCAGAAAACTGTACAAACATGTGCCTTACTCGAGTTAATCCAGAAATCTGGTCAATTCTGAAACCGGCAACACGGTCATATGATGCCAAGCTACAAAAGATTCAAAATTCTTTTGTTCACGGATCTGTAGCCATTTCCATGGTAGCAGATGAGCTCCTGAAAGCCCATAACAATAAGTCAGAGGCCAACATTGATTCGGCCAAACTAATACGCATTCTGGTTGATGCAATTGCAATTCTTGGGAATGGCAATTCTTTGTTAAATTTGCGTCAACGTGACGCAATTCGCCCAGATTTGAGCCCGAATTTTGCTCCCCTTTGTTCGTCACAAGTCCCATGTACAAACCTTTTGTTTGGGGACGACTTGGCTCACTCATGCAAAAGTATTCAGGATACCAATAGAATTGGATCTAAAGTACAGGTACGGCGATCTGATAGCGCAAAGGCGTTTGGCGTTACGGGTCTTCCGTTAGAGGTTATAACCGCCGATTGAGGGCGCCTTATTACCGAGGAGGTCGAGGGTTAGGAACCCGGCCATTCAACAACCGGTACCCATACTCACTGCAGAGCCAGTCACGGCCAGGCAGCAGTAGCTCTTCGAGCACAAACAAACAGCCGACAGCATGACTAGATGCAGAAAGTACTAACCCCGTGAGTAAGTACACCATTCAAAAATTAACCCCCTTTGGCGGAAGATTGAAGCACTTTGTCTCGGCCTGGACCAATATCACATCTGACAAGTGGGTCTTAGACACGGTGGCACATTGCCATATTGAATTCCATAAAACGCCAATTCAGTACAATGCCCCAACTCCAATACAGTTTTCAGTTTCTGAAGCTGAAATGATAGATAAAGAAATAGATTCGATGTGCACAAAAGGTGCCATTGTCGAAGCACAGTCCTGTCGAGGGCAGTTTCTTTCCAATATTTTTCTGACAATGAAAAAGGATGGCTCTATGCGGCCTATCATCAATTTGAAACTTTTGAATAAATTTGTCACATATCACCATTTTAAAATGGAGACGCTAGAGTTTGCACTTGCACTCATTCGTCCCAATTGCTTTTTAGCATCGGAAGATCTCAAAGATGCATATTTTACCATTCCAATGGCCTTTGAACATCAGAAATTTCTTAGATTCCGATGGCGAGACAAGTTGTGGCAATTTACTTGTTTGTGTTTTGGCCTGTCAAGCGCACCACACATATTTACCAAGGTCATGAAACCAGCGGTTGCAGCTCTACGCAACATTGGCTATATATATGCCAATTATATTGATGATTCCCTTCTCATTGGGGACACAATGAATGAATGTACAAATAATATTCAAGCTAGATGTGCACTTATGACCAAACTCGGTTTTGTGATCAATCAGACCAAATCACGTCTTAACCCTTCTCAAAGTATAGAATTTTTGGGTTTTGTGATAAATACAGTAGAAATGACTGTCCGTTTGCCGACTAATAAGATATCTGTTATTGTTAATGCATGTCGACATCTAGCCAATCACAAAAATTCAAGCATTTTTATGGTAGCACAAATAATAGGCAAACTAGTCTCATGTTTTCCTGCAGTGCCGCTAGGCCCACTATTTTACATAAATTTAGAAAGAGCAAAAGATGAAGCGCTCAAGAAACATGGTGGAAATTTTCACGCCAAAATATCTTTGCCTCAAGAGGCCATTTTCGAACTGCAATGGTGGATGCAAAATTTAACTTGTTCATACCGCCCAATTATGCCTCGGGTTGGTGATATTCAAGTGTATACTGATGCTTCTCTCAATGGTTGGGGAGCAGATTGCCCGGCAGTTAACCTGCACACCAAAGGGAAATGGACCCCATTTGAAGCAACTTTCCATATAAATTATCTGGAATTATTGGCAGTCTTTTATGCACTAAAATCATTTGTTACTCACATACAGAACAAAACTATTTCTGTACATGTAGATAATACCACTGCTGTGGCATACATTAACCATATGGGAGGTTGGCACTCTCCAACACTCAATACTTTGACTAAGCAGTTATGGCTTTGGTGTTTACAACAGGGCTCATGGCTTATGGCATGTCACATTCCTGGCATAAAGAATGTTCAAGCAGATTCTTTATCAAGATCAACAGATGACCACTTTGAATGGAAGTTGAATAGTCGAGTCTTCCAGAACATTTCATTAAGATTGAAAATTACACCCACAAATGATTTATTTGCATCGAGAACTAATTACCAGTTCAAGCCATATGTATCATGGTTCCCTGATCCTGAGGCAGTAACTTGTGATGCATTTTCATTCTCTTGGGAAGATGAAATAATTTATGATTTTCCTCCATTTGCTCTCATTGACAGAGTACTGCAGAAATTAGAGCACGACAAGGCTACCGGTATTCTGGTATTCCCGCTCTGGCAGACGCAACACTGGTTCCCAAGGTTATTAAGATTACTGATAACACATCCAGTAATCATCCCAAGAGAGCCAAGACTGCTCTACCTACCACACGCTCCAGAGCGTCCACATCCGTTAAAAAAACTAGTAATGACAGCTGCTGTCTTGTCTGGCGATCGCTCGAGACAAGAGGCCTTTCACAAAGAACTATTAACATCATCATGCAGGCCTGGAAACCAAGTACGCAAAAACAATACTATTCAGCCATATCCAAATGGCTTCACTTCTGCGCTCAATGGACATTGCATCCAATTCATGCCCCTTTAAGCTCGGCATTGGACTTTCTCGCCTCATTGGTGGATCAGGGTGTACAGTACAGTACTGTAAACACAGCAAGAAGTGCATTATCAGCTTTACTATGGTCAACATCAGACTCGGTTATAAAGTTTGGGTCTCACCAATTAGTGGTACGCTTTATGCGTGGGGTATTTAACCTTAAACCACCACTACCTAGATATTCCCACATTTGGGATGTTGGTCAATTACTTGCTTATATAGGTAGTTTAGAACCTGTACAATCAATAAGTCTCAAACTTTTGACCTTTAAGCTTATTTGTTTAGTTGCACTAACCACAGGTCAGAGGACACAAACGTTGTCCTTATGTGAGGTTACCAACATGGTGCTTTCAAATAAACAGGTTAAGATTAACATCACAAAACCAATAAAGACTTCTAAACCAGGCAAGCCTCAGCCAGTGTTAATACTTTCAGCATACCCACAGGATAACAAACTGTGTAATCAGAACACTGTTAGAGTATTTAAAACGTACAAATCCTATTCGTAGGAGTAATAAGCTCTTCATGAGTTTTGTCACTCCGCATCAAGGAGTGGGTCCTTCTACCATTGCTCGATGGTTGAAACTGTGCTTAACAGAAGCAGGTATAGATACTTCGGTTTTTAAGGCACATAGTTTACGGTCTGCTTCAACGTCTGCAGCTGCTAACAAAGGGGTCCCAGTGGATTTTATTTTACAGACGGCAGGTTGGTCAACGACGACAACCTTTGCTAAATGTTATAATAGAAGTAGTTCTATCAATCACATGGAACCACAAACGAGCTTTGCAAAGGCAGTGTTAAATAACAATTAACCTCTATAACTTATTAATTGCAGGGCAACAAAACAGAGGCAAATTTACTGACATCAACTATCCATGGCCATGGAGTTACATCACAGGTGGTGTAAAATGTTAAGTTGATTTAAATATATAGAAATGTATCAGTCAATTGAATAAATGAGATATGATTTGAATCTACAAGTTAAGATATGCTGATATTCAACAATGGTTGATTGGTCCAAGGTCATTGGACAAAGTTGAGTCGAAAACGAGTTATATAAACTTAAAAAGGTTAAAGATCTTTTCTTTTAATTTGTTTGATTCAAAAGTAGTTGAATCTATCAAACTTATGTAAAGTGACTGTAAATCGACCAATGAGGTGCAGAGTACCTCCAGATTTGATCTCCATGATTTGAATGGATTTTATCTTTCTCGATGTGTTACACTATCTTGAAATTAACAAGTCATGACAATGATTTTATTTTCTGGTGTGTATGAATTTGTTTTCCTAACGCACATTACACTGGCCAACTTTAAAATCTCACGTGTTCCGAATGGAGGTAATTGTGAGGTAGAATTTCCCAATTAAACGAGTGAAACGAAGTTTGATTGGGATTCTGCCGAATCTTTTACCGAAATGAGGAATCACGTGACACCCTCCCGACTTTACTAGACTAAATACATGCATTTGCAGTATATTGGCACAAATTAAAGAGGTTGCATATGGAACCCACCCTATTTTGTTTTCGGTGGGGCCAGTGTAATGATTATACTATTAGCTTTAAACACTGGCGAGATTGTGCGGGGAGAGTGCTTATATAGCATAGGGTCGTAATCACTTTGCTTTGTTATGCTTTAAATGCGTGGTATGTTCCTACCAGAAAATACAATCTCACGTGATTCCTCATTTCGGTAAAAGATTCGGCAGAATCCCAATCAAACTTCGTTTCACTCGTTTAATTGGGAAATTATGTAGTAATACAATTCAAACCCTTTATTAAGGTAGGTTTAATTTAACCTGTCTAATACCTTGTAGCTTTGCATGGTGAGGAGGATAAGTAAGACTAATTGCGGTGACACCATGTGAAATTCTCAACTGAGTAGTAATTAGTTCTGAAAAGAACTGGAGGTACAACTCGACGTTTCGATCAGTGTGCTCTGATCGTCCTCAGGAGAATGCCGAACTCTGGGAAATGCGGCTGCTTAAGTTGGCTGCTAGAGGATTACGCGATGACAGGATACTGGAGGATTAGTTCGTTGAGGCAAACGCAATACCTGTAGTTATACTTGGTCTTCTAGCACAACACAATTTTTTTTGTTAAACAATCAGAAATGTACAGAAGCGAAACAAACATTACTCCACTTAAGTCATAATTATGACTTAGCATAAGTCATAATTGAACTTAGATTTATACTAAGTCATAATGACTTAAGCAGAGTAATTTTATTTATTACGATGTTCCCTCAACGCTTCTGTAGGAATGATTCTTGCAATTTAAAGAATAATTTACAATCAGTGTGTCAAACCTACATTATCCAAGTACTGTAGTACAATCTCTGCCAACACAGTAGCAAATTCATGAGCAATCTCTGACGGCTTGATGATTACTGTATTACCTGTGTAAAAATAATAATAATGGAAAGATCATTTACAGCTGAGGGTCTTCTCTGTCATAACCCTAAAACTATCACATCTAAATTAGAGAACATTCTTAACATTCGAAAACATTCTTTCTTCCTTCCACTCATGCCTTGTGAAAACTGAACACTGCAGGGTTTACCTTTGGACGATAGTTTTTTCTAAGCCCGTCATTTCAGTCAATATTTACAAACTAACCTGCAGCGATCACACCAACCAGTGGCATAAGTGTCAGTTGAAAGGGATAATTCCAGGCGCCAATAACCAGCATCACCCCATAAGGCTGGTGTTGAATGTATGCCGGAACTCCTGTGAAGTGTATTGGTTTATCAACCTTAAAAAATAAATAAAATAAAATAAATAATCTAAAATCTACTTTAAAAGTATATAATTACGTGTTTTTCTGTTGCATACAATTTATCGCATAGCACAAAGTGACGAATCGGCAGAAATGCTGTTCCAAGAAAAATGCGTTTGAAGTTGGACTAATTTTGGCAGTGCGTATTTTTTTATTTTTATTGAATGGTTGAATTGGTATATGAAGCAGTATAAGTTTTTATTTTCTTAATACAAGCTTTCAAACTTATTCGTCATTCTGTCAGCAACTAAAATGAATGATTCTGCTCTCAAAAACCATGTAAATATATGATTGAAAAACCAGCAGAGATGAACGTTTACACTTCTAAGACCTTGTCACTTTCGGGCAAGTTTCAAGCAATAAAAGTTGCTGGCAATAAGATTGCTCAGAGATTGTCTTGTGTAGCATTTCGCGCAATCCAGTAGCAATGAAACGGCAACACGAAGGCAACTTAATTTTTGATTAGACTGGCTTTCTAATTTGAGGCAATCTGTCACGACATTTTATACTAGCAAAACTGTTTGGTGGCGTCCATTTAGTTCTCGGTTGCATGAAATAATACTGAACAATTTTGCCGATGTTTTTAACTCTAAAGCGAAATACAAGAAATGGTTACTGAGAAACAGGAAATGATATTGCATTATTAAGAGGTAAGTAGACATTATTTAGAGGTATATTGGCCTAGAATGTGCGTTTATAAAGTAGGCCTATCGTATAGACATAATTATTGCATGCACAACCAAATAGATGTTCATGACGGACGAAACCGTAGTACTGCATCTATTACGTGAAAACTATATTGGGTCTACTCTTTCAATGTTTTTGTAGTGTACCTGCTTGATGTTAATTAATTTATCCAAGGATAATGACTGGGCATAAATAGATGCTATATTGTCCAGAAATAGTTCAAATTTAATTACACCATGCAGTCAAAGTCAAAAGAGTATCCGTTGCAAATTGCTTCGTTTTGTAACTCTTGTACATTCGTGTGTTACTGTCCTGTCTGTTATTTACTGGCTAAAAATCTGTTTTTTTTAATTGTTGATATTATTATTCATCACAAAAATTATGTTCCTCTTTAGGTACGCTTTGAAGAAAAAGATGCTCTTGTAACATAAAAAGAGAGAAAAAGAAGGGCCTGCATGAAAAATAATAATTGAAGAAAAAACTGCAGAGGGATGAGTTAATACTTATGAGTTTTAATTGGAAAATAAACAAATTCATGCGTACCACCAACATTCAGAATGGAGTGCAAACGTTGGACTTTTCACCATTTAGAATTTAATTTCTTTATATTTTATATGTTGTTCTTGTTGCTATATGTAGATGATACCAGAGAATATCCAAAACATCAGCAGTCGCATGGTGCAAGCAATGTTTCAACCAGATCGTACAATCACACAGACATACTATAGCTGATGATAGCAATTGTGAGGCAGGACTAAAACACAACTTTTTGTGATATGATGTGACAAACTTCTCATAAACAATTATTGAGTGGCCACCCATCAAACCTCAACCAACAAGGATTCAAGAGACATAAATCTATTTTTTCGATATTGTGAACCTAGTATCAGCAATCTTTCTTTATGTACACTGTAAAAACAATTCTGTCAATTTACATCAAAAGTGATGGCAGCAGCATCGCCAGACACTTTGATGTAAAAATACAGATGTTTTTTTTATTTACGATAACGCCCCAATTTTCTTTTATAGTTTACAAAATTCTGTAAAATAATTTTACATCCATATGTTAAAAATACAGGCAATTTGTTATTTGAAATCTAAGAAAAATGTATTTTTACATTTAAAGTGTTGTGAAAATAAAAATCATCCTGTGTCTGTGAAATTTTCTCTGTAAAAGTACAGATTTTTTTTTACAGTGTACAAGTACCTGAATAATATGCTTCCTCATTTTATGCAAGGCATGTTTATGTTGGATTGTAAATTACATACCACATGTGTGTCTGCTAATTTATATTTTCATTTACCTCATCATAGAACGTCTGCATTCCAACATAGCATTAATTATCTAGTCCAAAAACCTGCAATACCCATTGTCACTTAAAAACTCTGGCTTATTTAATATATTAAAGCATAAGATGAAAATGTACTTTATTTAAATCTCCTTATGAGACCTTTGTCCTCCGAAATATTATAAGCCATGGATCTGTCTGTAATCTGTTGTCTAAATGTTTGTTTTGTCTTTTTTGAAGACATACCTTTCTTAATCTCTGCTTCTTAATCTCTGTTTCTTATAATCATTCCATTATACATAGATACAAGTGATTTTGCCATTACGAGGAAATAAACGTTTCTAAAATGAAAATGAAATCGAAATGAAAGACAGTTTAATATAATATAGTTCTGGGGTGAACAAGAAAACAAGTGCTAAATGTGATTTTCTTATCAATTTCTTTATAACTCATTGTAATTGTTATAAACTATTATTTAATATGAATTGTTATTGAAGTAGTGTTACTTTGGATCACTTGAATCTTGGTCTCGGGCAGTCAACAAAAGTGTAAAAAGGCCTTTGAGAAAAATATCTTATTGATTTAATTTAAAGCTAAGGATTGGTAATTCAAAAATATATCCAATTCATTGATTTGTAATGTGAAACTTGCGCTTATGATTTCATTGAAATGATTATGTATACTTTCAATTTCAAAATGTTGTATAATTTCAAGATGTTCGATAATTTTCATTTCAAATAAATACCACATTAGAATGCTTACACAAATAAATATTCACTAATTTCTTGTGACTGGCAAAACGTAATAAGCTGAATTATTCACAGGTTAGTTGTTTAATGTATATTTTAATCCAAGATAGAAATTATACTCGTAGAATCACTGAGTAGCTTTTCCAACATTATCAGAAAACACGTAACAAGAAACCTTTTATATTTTTGTAAAACTTGCCATTTGTGTCTGATTGGAAGTGTGGTTTCGTGGATACATGCTAAGTGCATTCAGTAAATTGTGCAATTGATGACACATTTTTGTTTTTTTTTGCTTTTTGTTAGTTGAAAAGTTACAGGGGCTGCTGACTTTTTTCATTTTGCAGACAAAAAACAACTACCACTGGATCAGGCTAGTTTTGTCATATTGATTACAGTTCTTTGTATATTATATATTTTTAAATTAAAACTGGAAATAATTTAAGGTTGTGCCGTTATCCGGATACCCGACCGAAACTGTCATTATCCGGTTCCATTTTCATTTTCGGTTCCAATTTACCCGTACACGACTTTTTAAATTTCAGACTTAATATTTTAGTAATGCGCACAGAAATCTGTGACTCTTGAACAATGTAATGTTTAGACTTTTACAGAAAATTTTATTGCTCAAGAAGAGATTCAACTCTGATAAAGCCTTTGTGGACAGTTTCCACACACTTTCTGTTTCAAACTGTTTTTGATACATTGTATTGAATCGTTAAGACTGACACTTTTGTAGCGATTTTTACAATTTTATTTCAGAAATAACTTTCAGTAAATACAATAGACTGTGTAAGTTGACCTCGAGAACGTACGAGTTTTCGCGAGAATCTTGAGTTCTGGGCACCTCGCATAGCATTTACAACGTGTATTGTGTGCAAATGTTTTATGAAAAGAACTTTATTGAGCTGTTTTAATAAATTTCATCCATTGAATATGGTTTGACTTAATAAAAGCTTGGTTTACATTTTGTAAATTGGAAACAATTTCGCAAATCTTGGTCAAATAATTTCTTTTTAAAAACCGACCTTGATTTTCGCTTTCACGTTTGAAACCTTATGATAGAACTGATAGAACTGATAGTTTTGATGAACTCAGAGGAACCCAGTGACTGAAAATAATACCCCACAAGCACGCGATGGCCTAGATAACATGGCGCTCTAGATGTCATTACCATGACTGATGTATTATGTACATGTATTATGCACATGTACTGTGTACAATATCATACATACATCTTCATGGGCTCATTACATGCAGCCACTGGCTTATTAACCACCAAAATAACGGATTCATCACTTCGCAAGCTTTGCGAAAGATTATCCTTGGTACTTGGTATTGCTTGGTGTAAAGTAATTTATCCTGTCTGGATAAATTACTGATTGTTCATTGGGTCTCTTGTTTACAGTTGTTCTCACAGATACAGTATACCGGTAAAGTGTGTGTTGTTTTATAGAATGCTATGGCCGAATACCGAGAAGAGCAATTCCCTTTTCCCATGTTACTGGTGTCAGCGTTGCTTCCTTCTCCGTTATTGGGGGCGATAAATGATACGTGATAAACGATAAATGACAAAAACACATCCGTGGTAGTCATTACTTTACAGTCATTACTATTAAATTCGAGATTTCCTTTAATTAAGCTATTTATTGAATTGAAACGTTTTTATAGCGCTTTACAACTTGTCTTATGTGTGAAATATATGAGAATGTTTTGTTACACTTTTCTCATGACTTCGACTCCACATTTAGCTGAAACTTTCACAGATTGGTTCTTTATTTTAAAAAGTCTGCTTTATACGCATAGACGCAAAATACCTTCCCTTTCATGCAGAGTTTTTAGTGCACATTTAACCCTTATTTACCTTTTGTGGTTTCGTCCAATCATCCAGGTTGTCGAGAGCAGTGATGATCTCATTTTTGGTAAAATCAATCTCATAGATACAACTTTCAAACAGAGGCTGCAATAAATAAAACAAAAACATTTTAATTAAATATTGATGTTAATGCAAGAATGGATCAGTGGCATATAAACATAGACCCAAAGAGATGTTATTTTTTGCAGTGTCACAATTTTCCTTATTATTTTTTTTACCAATAGTGTATCGTCCGGTTTGTATATACACTGTAAAAACGTTGGGCAACATGGGGTTGGGTAAGGTTATTTCTCCCAAAATTGGTCAGTATTTACCACAACTGTTCACATATTTTGGAATTTTTTTTCAAACATTGGGCAATGGTAAACCAACTGTGTAACCTGTTGATACGCTGACCAGTGTTGGGTAACATATCAACCGTGTTTGTCCAATATTTCTTACGTAGCTATTGTCCGTACTCACTTTAATTTAGTTCGCTTTCTCGCACCTGTTTTGAAAATTGTGTAGTCGAAGCTTTAGTCCAATATTGATGTTTATAGTTCGCAGCCGCGGTCTAACCATTTTAGACACTATTTTTGGTCATGGTTATTGTTCGCAAAACATTTTACTTTTTCAAGCGAAGCCTACGTCTAAGGAGCAAAGCAATATTTTTGTTTGACTAACTGAGAATGTGTGAAGAAGGGGGGAATATCAAACAATCTGCGAGGGAACATCGAGAGTGAGAGAACAAGAATGTGCTAATATTTTAGGACCGGTAAAACTGTAAGCAGATTCAGTGACCTGAAATCAGAAGATCAAAGCTATATTCAAGTCGAAAGATCAAAGTGGAAATTCAGTCCATATGCAGTCCCTATGATAAAGCGAGATTTTGGCAACCACGTCAGCCAAAATATCCAGCATCTAATCGTGGACATAAAACATGGCCCCTCCATTTCACGCACAGCAGCCTCACTGTGATGTTAAGATTGACCCACTATACAATAGCCCTGTGTTTTAATGATTATATGTTATATTAATTTTGTTATAAAGAAGTCTCCGAACTGTAACAGAATGGTGTGACAACATTGTAATTTGGAAATGAATTAATGTAGTCAGTCAGTTGAAGAGTGTTATTGTAGAAACTTTGGAAACACTAAATATTGTGTATACGTTGAAACTAAATGATGGGTCGTTTTCAAAGTGGATATTATTTTATATTTTATCTATGAAAATAATTGTTTTAATGTTCAGTTTGAATAATTTGGACAAAGGGAGTTTTCAGTAAAACAGTATTTGGTATCATAACAGTAATTATTTATATATTATCTTAGATGGTCGTTATGTGTGGATAGGAGGCCGCAGTGGATGGTCGCTATGTGTGGATAGGAGCCCGCAGTGGATGGTCGCTATGTGTGGATAGGAGCCCGCAGTGGATGGTCGTTATGTGTGGATGGGAGCCCGCAGTGGATGGTCGCTATGTGTGGATAGGAGCCCGCAGTGGATGGTCGTTATGTGTGGATAGGAGCCCGCAAGACTCACAATATGAGGACCCACTTCAGTAGTGGAATTATTTAACCAGCCGGGATGGAGTGCGACTGTGGAACAGCCGGCGACTCCAATGGCAGGGGCCACTTCAAGAGTGGAAGGATTTACCCAGCCGGGGTGGAGTGCAACTGCGGGTCAGCAGGCGACTCCAATAGCAGGGCCCACTTCAGTAGTGGAAGGATTTAACCAGCCGGGATGGAGTACACTACACATAATGAACACTTCATTGACGAAGAGGAGAAACAGCAAGCGGGGAACAACTTACACCTACAGTTTGTCACGACAGAAATGTCAACAGGTGCGATCACCAATAGGAAACTTGCAAAAGCTTCCTCTGATGGACACGCCCCAGCTTCCTCCAATGAACACACCCAAGCTTCATCTGATGGACACACCCCAGCTTCATCCGATGGACACGCCCCAGCTTCCTCCAATGAACACACCCAAGCTTCATCTGATGGACACACCCCAGCTTCATCCGATGGACACGCCCCAGATTCCTCCAATGAACACATCCCAGTTTCCTCCGATGAACATGCCCTAGTTTCCTCATATGAATCCACCCCACCTGACCCTGATGAAGACGCACCAACTCCCTTTTCCCCGCCCCAAATGACACGTCCCAGCTGACCCCGAGGAAAATGGACTTCCCGGAAAACTTCCCCTGATGATTCCCCTCATTGACTTGGCCGATGGAGGAAGGACGTCTACGCATCCCTTCGTGTTAAGACTTTAATGACTTTAATGATGCTGATCAAGCCATGGAGAACTATGGAACATTTATATTTTGTTAAATTAAATTGCATTCATTCAACTCTGCCACTTTTGATAAGTTAATAAAGTTTTTTGTAATAATGTTTTAAAGTTAATGATAATGCTTGTTTTGAAAGAAAGGTGGAAATGGTACCTTTCTATTGATCATTATTTTTGTTAAGTTATTTTACGTTCTGCAAAAGAGTGTTAATGAACGGGTTTAGATAAGTAAACCTTGGTGTGAAAACATATTCATTGTTTATTAGTTTTGTTTAGATTATCTTGATGTCAATTACACAAAAGTCTATGAAGTGTATTTAACGGATTTGGTTCGATAAACCCTTTTTTTGGGCTTTT
>CM055817.1:20572244-20807714 GCA_029582265.1 Zoroaster sp. YZ-2022 | reverse complement strand
TTGGTTTGGAATGGGTTGGGGGGGAAAATTCAAAATACCTCCTTGTGATATTGGAAGGGGAAAAAAAAAAAATTAAAAATTGGATTCGGCCCAAAGGGCCCCAAGTTCGGTTTTGAAAGGGGTGGTTTGGTAATTTTAAAAGGGTAAACCATTTTGTTTGCCTTTAGGGAAAAACCCAAAGGATCCTTTGTGTATGCATTTTTAAAAGCCAGGGATTAATTTTATATGAAATTTTTGGTTTGATTTTTTCAAATTTGCACCCGTTTCTAAATTTTGGGCCGCTTGGTTATTAGATTTTAAATTTCCACAAAATCCCCCCCAATCTGGTTTTTTACTTGTTTCATGTTAGATTGGGTAGGTGTACTTTGGCTATTAAGACTTATGGGGTTGGTTTGGGTTGGGTTTTCCTTTCTTGTGATTTTGATGAAAATGTTTTGAGGAAAAAACCAGTAAATATTGTCATGGTCATATTAAAGTTGTGTCAGTAAATTTACTAGCAAAATATTTGCACGCCTACCCAACTCTTGATATCCAGTCTGCAAATTAGGGTTGAGTTGTTGTATTGAGGAATGAGGGTTGGGGTTAGGGGTTAGGAGTTGGGTTGTTAGGGTTGTTCAGGTTGTTCAGGTTACACTGAGGGGTTAGGGATAGCTTCAACGGTTAGGGTTGTTAGGGTTGAAGGTTACCGCTTAGAGTGTTGGTTCAGGTTAGGGTTAGGGTTAGGGTTGGATGGTTGGGTTACAGGGTTAGGGTTGTTGGGTTGTTCGGGACTTGTTGGGGTTAGGTTTAGGGATACACTCAGGGGGTTAGGGTTAGGGTTCACAGTTAGGGTTGTTTCCAGGTTGGGGTTAGGGAGTTCGGGTTAGGAGATTAGAGATTAGGGATTAGGGTTAGGGTTGGAGGTTTTTTTGATTTTAGGAGATAAACTAAAAGGATACCTCCTTGTATACAGTATTGACGAGAGGAAAGAAAAACTAAAGACTTACCCCTTGCTGTATCGATATATTTTTACATTTTCATCAAAATCATAAAATATATCATTACAAGGCCTTACAGTCAAGTTTTAGTAAAACAAAATATTGGGTTTTCCTTGAGGATTTAGTGTTAGGGTTGAAAGAGTTAAAGTTAGGGTTAGGGATTTAGGGTTAGGGTTGTGTTCGGGTTAGGTTAGGTTGAGGATACACTTAGGATTAGGGGTTATGGGTTACAGTTTAGGAATTTGTTCAGGTTGAGGGTTAGAGGATAGGGTTTGGAGTTGAGTTGGGGTTCGGGTTAGGGCTAAGGCTTTAGAGGCTTAGGGTTAGAGTTAGGGGTTTAGACTTAGGGGTTGGGGTTTGACTTTAGGGATAAACTAAAAGGATGCCTATCACCTTGTTGATATTGACGAGAGGAGGAGAAAAAACTAAAGACTTTACCTCTTGTATCGATATATTTTGTTTTTCATCAAAATCGCTTACCCCTTTGAAGTTTTTGATAAAAACAAAAATATCATCAATAACTCTAAAACTTACTATTGATTTTGATGAAAATATATAAATACAATGCTTTCTCTTGTAAAAATTTCGATGGAAACAAAAATAAATATATACAAAGCTTATCCTTGTGCAATTTTTGATAGAAAATGTTTGAGGAGAAAAACCAGAAATGAAAATTTGTCCAGGTCATATTATGAAGTTGTGTCCGGTAAATTTACTAGCAAAAATATTTTGCGCCACCAACCTTTCTGATATCCAGTCTGCAAATTGGGTTAGGGTTAGTTATTTGAGGAGTTAGGGTTAGGGGTTAAGGTTAGGGTTAGGGTTATGGGTTAGTGTTAGGGTTGCAAGGGTTAGGGTTAGGGATTAGGGTTGAGGCTTAGGGTTCGGGTTTGGGCGGATTTAGAGGCTTGGAAGCTTCCAGGTTAGGTTAGGGTTAGACTTGAGGGTTATGGTTTGACTTTAGGGATAAACTAACAACTTGGGATACCCTCCTTGTGATATTGATGACGAGTGAGGGAAGAAAAACCAAAATATATAAATACAAGCTTATCCCTTGTGATTTTGATGAAAATGTTGTGGTTTAGGGTTAGGGTTGGGGTTAGGAGTTAGGAGTTAGGAGTTGTTCAGGTTGTTCGGGTTAGGGTTAAGGGATACACTTAGGGGTTGAGGATTAGGGTTACAGTTAGGGTTGTTCAGGAGTTAGGGTTAAGGTTGGGGTTAGAAGATTTAGGGTTAGGGTTAGGGTTGAGGGTTAGGAGTTGGTATTTGATTTTGGAATCCTTCACTAAAGGTATACCTCCTTGTGAAATTGACAGAGAGAGAGAAAAAATAAAAAGACTTACCCTTGTATCGGTACTATTTTGTTTTCATCAAAATCACAAAAATATATCTCTGAAGGTTTGGAATGACTGTGCTAATTGCGCCACCGCGCTCTCCCATTGTGGGCGCTTGGATTATTCACATTATAATTCCTTCTTTACACCGATCCCACATCTGGTTGATTTATCCTTTGTTTCAGCGCCTTGGAGTATTGCTTATAGGTGAGATACGTGCGCTATACTAAGACTTCGTTATTAGTATTATTATTAATACCAAAGCTTATCCCTTGTGAGTTTTGATGAAAATGTTTTTGGTGAAAATCCAAGTAAATTTGTCTGGTCATATTAGGAAATTTGTGTCGGTAAATTTACTAGCAAAATATTTTGCTTCCCACGCAACCTCTCGATATCAAGTCTTTGCAAATTATGTGTTAGGGTTAGTGTTAGGAGTTAGGGTTAGGGTTAAGGGTTAGGGTTAGGGTTGCATTTCCAGGTTGTTCAGGGTTAGGGTTAGGGGATACACTTAGGGGTTAGGGTTAGGTTTACGGTTAAGGGTTGCATTCAGAGTTAGGGTTAGGGTTAGGGTTTGACTGAGGATAAAGCTAAAAAGGATACCTCCTTCTGATATTGATAGAGAGAGGAGAGAAAAACTAAGACTTACCCTTGTATCGATAATATTTTGTTTTCATCTCAAAATCACGAAAATATATGTCATTGGACAAACTTACACTTGTGATTTTGGTAAAAACAAAAATATATAAATACAAAGCTTAGGCCCCTTGTGATTTTGATGAAAAATATGTTATAAATACAATGCTTTCCCTTGTAAATTTCGATGGAAACAAAAATAAATAAATACAAAGAAAAGTTTATCCCTTGTGAATTTTTGATGAAAATGTTTTGGGAAAAGGCTCCAAGTAAATTTAATCAGGTCATATTATAGAGTTGTGTCGGTAAATTTAAGCTAACAAAATATTTTAGCCAACCAACTCTGGGTTAGAGGTTAGGTAAGGGGTTAGGGGGTTAGGGTTAGGGTTAAGGTTAGGGTTAGGGTTATACAGGTTGAGTTGTTAGAGAGTTAGGGTTAGGGTTAGGGGTTGACTTGGGGTTCAGGGTTCAGGGTTAGGCTTGAGGACTTAGGGTTAGGGTTAGAATGGGAGCGGGAGGTTGGAACTTAGGGATTTATGGTTTGACTTTAGAGGATAAACTAAAAGAGGATACCCTCCACTTGTGATATTGACAGAGTGAGGGAGAAAAAACCAAAATATATAAATAAAGCTTATCCCTTGTGATTTTGATGAAAGAAAATGTATTTGAGGAAAAACCAAGTAAATTTGTACTGGTCATATTAGAGTTGTGTCGGTAAATTTACTATCAAAATATGTTTGCGCCCACCAACTCTGATATCAGTCTGCAAATTGGATTAGGGTTAGTGTTAGGGTTACGTTAGTGTTAGGGTTAGGGATAGAGTTAGGGTTAGGGTTAGGGTTAGGATTGTTCGGGGTTACGGTTTGGGTTGTTCAGAGTTGAGTATTTAGGAATTGGGGTTTATGGGTTAGGTTAGAGGTTAGGCTTGAGGTTAGAAGTTGAGGTGAGTTTAGACTTAGGGTTGGGGTTTTGACTTTAGGGATAAACTGAAAAGGGGTACCTCCCTTGTGATATTGACGAGAGAGGGAGAAAAAACTAAAAGACTTACCCCTTGTATCGATATATTTTTGTTTTCATCAAAATCACAAAAATATATAATTACAAGGCTTACCCCCTTGTGATTTTGATGAAAAATATGTATAATTACAATGCTTTCCCTTGTAAATTTTGATGGAAAAATGAATAAATACAAAGCTTATCCCTTGTGATTTTGATGAAAATGTTTGGCGAAAAAACTCAAGTAAATTTGTCAGGTCATAATAGTTGTGTCAGTAAATTTACTATACAAAAAATATTTTGCGCCAACCATTATCAATAATGTTAGGGTTAGGGTTAGAAGTTAGGAGTTAGGGTTAGGGGTTGAGGGGTTATGGGTTAGTGTTAGGGTTAGGGTTAGAGTTAGGTTTAGATTTAGCGTTAGGGTTTGACTTTAGGGATAAACTCAAAGGATACCTCCTTGTGATATTGACGAGAGAGGGAGACAAAAACTAAAATATATAAATATGGAGTGTCGTGGCCGAGCGGTCTAGCGCACCGAACTGAAATTCTGGTGTTGCCAGCAGCAGGGTGTGGGTTCGAGTCCCGGTCGTGACACTTGTGTCCTTGAGCAGGGTACTTAACCATAATTGCCTCGTCCTTCGGATGGGACGTAAAGCCGTGGGTTCCCCGTGTAATGTTGTGTAGTGCACGTAAAGACCTGGGATACTTATCGTGAAAGTGTTTCTGGTTTGATGGTTGGCTGCAAAATTGCGCCACCGCGCTCTCCCATTGTGCCAGGCGCTTGGTTATTATTCAGTTATAATTCCTTCTTTACAAATCCCACATCTGGTTGTTTATCTTTGTTTCAGCGCCTTGAGTGTACCACTTATGAGAGTAGATACGTGTGCTATATAAGACTTCTCGTTATTAGTATTATTATTAGCCTAGAAACTTATCCCTGTGATTTTGATGAAAAATGTTTGAGGAAAAAACCAGTAAATATGTCATGTCCATATTAGAATTGTGTCATAAATTTACTAAAGCAAAATATTTTACGCCTACAACTCTCTGATATCAGTCTACAAATTGGGTTAGGGTTAGTGTTAGAGATAGGGTTGAGGAGTTAGGGTTGGGTTAGGGTTGTTCTAAGGTTGTTCAGGTTAGGGTTAAGGGATACAATTAAGAGGTTGGGGTTCGGGTTACACTGGGGTTGTTTCAGAGTTAGGGTTAGGGTTAGGGTTGAGCTTAGGAAGCAGTTAGGGTTGTAGGGCTAGATTGTTGGGGTTGGGTTTAGGGGATACACTCGGGGGTAGGGTTAGGGTTACAGTTAGGGTTGTTCAGGTTACGGTTAGGGGTTCGGGTTGGGTTAGGATTAGGGTTGGGGTTGGGTTGGGGTTTGATTTTAGGAATAAACTAAAAGGATACCTCCTTGTATATTGACGAGAGGGAGAAAAAACTAAAAGACTTACCCTTGCTATCGATATATTTTTTGTTTTCATCAAAATCAAAATATATCATTACAAGGCTTACAGTCTGCAAATTGGGTTGAAGTGTTAGGGTTAGGGTTGAGAGGGTTAGGGTTGGGTTAGGGTTGTTCGGGTTAGGGTTAGAGGATACACTTAAGTTAGGGTTATGGTTACGGTTTGGGTTGTTCAGGTTGGTTAGGGGATAGGGTTTGGGTTAAGGTTGGGGTTCCAGCGGGTTAGGCTAAGGCTTGGGTTAGAGTTAGATTTAGACTTAGGGTTGGGGTTTGACTTTGGGGATAAACTAAAGGATGCCTCCTTGTGATATTGACGAGAGAGGGAGAAAAAACTAAAGACTTACCTCTGTATGTCGATATATTTTGTTTTCATCAAATATATCATTACAGAGCTTGCTTTGTGATTTTGATAAAAACAAAATATATAATCTGAAACACCTAATGATTTTGAAGTGAAAATATGTATAAATACAATACTTTCTCTTGTAAATTTGGATGTGAAACAAAAATAAATATACAAAGCTTATCCTTGTGCAGTGATTTGATGATACTGAAAATGTTTGGGGAAAAAACCAAGTAAATGGGTTGTCAGGTCATATCGTAGAGTTGTGTCGGTCAGTAATTTAACTAGCAAAATATTTTTTGCGCCCCAACTCTGATATCAGTCTGCAGAATTGGGTTAGGAGTTAGTGTTAGGAGTTAGGGTGTGGGGTTAGGGTTAGGGTTAGGGTTATGAGAGTTGAGTGTTAGGAGTTAGGGGGTTAGGGTTAGGGTTAGGAGTTAGGCTTAGGAGTTTCAGGGTTGAGGTTGGGCTTAGGGCTTAAGGTTAGCAAGTTAGGGTTAGACTTAGGGGTTATGGTTTGACTTTAGAGGATAAACTAACAGGATACTCTCACTTGTGATATTGACGAGTGAGGAGAAAAACCAAAATATAAATACAAAGCTTATCCCTTGTGATTTTGATGAAAATGTTTGGTTTGGGAGTTGGGGATTTGGGAGTTAGTTAGGTTGTTAGGGTTAGGGTTGTTCCGGGTTGTTCAGCGGGGTTAGGGGTTAGGGATTACACTAGGGGTTAGGATTAGGGTTTACAGTTAGGGTTGTTCAGGTTAGGGGTTAAGGTTAGGAGGTTAAGTTTGGGGTTAGGGTTAGGGTTAGGGTTAGGGTTGTTGATTTTAGGAATCAGCTAAAAAGTATACCTCCTTGTGGAAATTGACGAGAGAGGGAGAAAAACTAAAAGACTTACCCTTGTATCGGATATTTTTAGTTTTCATCAAAATCACAAAAATATTATCTGGTTTGATTGGCTGGCTTACTGGAATTGCCACCCGCGCTCTCCCATTGTGGGCGCTTGGATTATTCAACAAAAATATATATTCCTTAGCTTTCACAAACCCACATCTGGATTTTGTTGAAAATATCTTGTTTCAGCGCCTTGAGGTACCTTATAGGTAGATACGTCCCATATATAGTTTCGTTATTAGTATTATTATTTAATATGAGCTTTATCCTTGTGATTTGATGAAAATGTTTGGTGAAAAACCAAGTAAGTTTGACGTCTCTGGTCATATTAGAGTTGTGTCGGTAAATTTACTATGCAAAATATTTTTGCGCCCACCAACTCTGATATCGGTCTGCAAATTAGTGTTGGGGTTAGTGTTAGAGGTTGAGGGTTAGGGTTAGGGTTAGGGTTAGGGTTGTTCAGGTTGTTCGGGTTGGGGTTAGGGATACACTTAGGGGTTAGGGTTAGGGTTACGGTTAGGGTTGTTCAGGTTAAGAGTTAAGGTTAGGGTTAAGGTTATGGGTTAGGGTTAGGGTTGATGTTTGATTTTGAGGATCAACTAAAAGTATACCTCATATTGAAATTGACAGAGAGGAGAAAAACTAAAGACTTACCCACTTGTATCGATAATATTTTTGTTTTCATCAAAATCACAAAAATATATCATTACAAAACTTGTCACCCCTGTGATTTTGATAAAAACAAAATATATATAAATACAAGGCTTAAACCCTTTGTGATTTTGATGAAAAATATGTATAAATACAATGCTTTCCTTGTAAATTTTGATGAAAAATATGTATAAATACAAAGCTTATCCCTTGTGATTTTGATGAAAATGTTTGGCGAAAAACCAAGTAAATTTGTCAGGTCATATTAGAGTTGTGTCAGTAAATTTACTAGCAAAATATGTTTGCGCCAACCAACTCTGGGTTAGGGTTAGGGTTAGAGTTAGGGTTAGGGTTAGGGTTAGGGTTATGGGTTAGGGTTAGGGTTAGGGTTAGGGTTATGGGTTAGTGTTAGGGTTAGGGTTAGATTTAGGTTTAGATTTAGCGGTAGGGTTTGACTTTAGGGATAAACTCAAAGGATACCTCCTTGTGATATTGACGAGAGAGGGAGAAAAAACTAAAATATATAAATACAAAGCTTATCCCTTGTGATTTTGATGAAAATGTTTGGGGAAAAACCAAGTAAATTTGTCTGGTCATATTAGAGTTGTGTCGCTAAATTTACTAGCAAAATATTTTTGCTTACCAACTCTGATATCAGTCTGCAAATTGTGTTAGGGTTACGTTAGGTTAGGGTTAGGGATGTTAGGGTTAGGGTTCTTGTTGTTCCGGGTTAGGGTTAGGGATACACTTCAGGGGTTAGGGTTGGGTTTACGGTTAAGGTGGTTAGGCTTGTTGGGGATTAGGGTTGGGGTTGGGGTTTGACTTTGGGAATAAACTAAAAGGATACATCCTTCTGATATTGATGAGAGAGCCAGAAAAAACTAAAAGACTTACCCCTTGTATCGATAATATTTTTGTTTTCATCAAAATCACAAAAATATATCATTACAAGAACTTACCCCTTGTGATTTTGATAAAAACAAAATATGAATAAATACAAAGCTTATCCCTTGTGATTTTGATGAAAATGTTTGGGAAAAACCAAGTAAATTTGTCAGGTCATATTAGAGTTGTGTGGTAAATTTACTAGCAAAATATTTTGCGCCAACCAACTCTGGGTTAGGGTTAGGTTAGAGTTAGGAGTTAGGGTTAGGGTTTTCGGTTCAGGTTAGGCTTGGCTTAGGGTTAGGTGGGGTTAGACTTAGGTTATGGTTTGACTTTAAGGGATAAACTCAAAGGATACCTCCTTGTGATATTGACGAGTGAGGAGAAAAAGCTAAAATATATAAATACAAAGCTTATCCCTTGTGATTTTGATGAAATGTTTGGGAAAAACCAAGTAATTTGTCTGGTCATATTAGAGTTGTATCAGTAAATTTAGTAGCAAAAATATTTTTGCGCCTACCAACTCTGATATCAGTCTGCAAATTGTGTTAGGAGTTGATGGTGGGTTAGGGTTAGGGTTAGGGTTGTTCAGGTTGTTCAGGTTAGGGTTAGGGATACACTTAGGGGTTAGGGTTAGGTTTACGGTTAGGGTTGTTCATGTTAGGGTTAGGGTTAGGGTTTGACTTTAGGAATAAACTAAAAGGATACCTCCTTCTGATATTGACGAGAGAGGGAGAAAAAACTAAAAGACTTACCCCTTGTATCGATAATATTTTAGTGTTCATCAAAATCACAAAAATATATCATTACAATGCTTACCCCTTGTGATTTTGATAAAAACAAAAATATATAAACACAAAGCTTACCCCCTTGTGATTTTGATGAAAAATATGTATAAATACAATGCTTTCCTTATAAATTTCAGAAGGAAACAAAAATAATAAATACAAAGCTTATCCCTTGTGATTTTGATGAAAATGTTTGGGGAAAAACCAAGTAAATTTGTCAGGTCATATTAGAGTAGTGTCTGTAAATTTACTAGAAAAATATTTTTGAGACAACCAACTCTGTGTTAGGGTTAGGGTTAGAGTCAGGGTTAGGGTTAGGGTTAGGGTTAAGGTAAGGGTTAGGGTTATGGGATAGTGTTAGGGTTAGGGTTAGGGTTAGGGTTAGGGTTAGGGTTAGGCTTAGGGTTAGGCTTAGGGTTCGGGTTAGGCTTAGGCGTAGGGTTAGAGTTAGGGTTAGACTTAGGGTTATGGTTTGACTTTAGGGATAAACTAAAAGGATACCTCCTTGTGATATTGACGAGTGAGGGAGAAAAAACCAAAATATATAAATACAAAGCTTATCCCTTGTGATTTTGATGAAAATGTTTGGTTTAGGGTTAGGATTAGGGTTGTTCGGGTTGTTCGGGTTAGGGTTAGGGATACACTGAGGGGTTAGGGTTAGGGTTACGGTTAGGGTTGTTCAGGTTAGGGTTAAGGTTAGGGTTAAGGTTATGGTTAGGGTTAGGGTTAGGGTTAGTGTTTGATTTTAGGAATCAACTAAAAGTATACCTCCTTGTGAAATTGACGAGAGAGGGAGAAAAAACTAAAAGACTTACCCCTTGTATCGATATATTTTTGTTTTCATCAAAATCACAAAAATATATCATAACAAGGCTTACCCCTTGTGATTTTGATAAAAACAAAAATATTTAAATACAAATCTTAAACCCTTTGTGATTTTGATGAAAAATATGTATAAATACAATGCTTTCCCTTGTAAATTTTGATGGAAAAATGAATAAATACAAAGCTTATCCCTTGTGATTTTGATGAAAATGTTTGGCGAAAAACCAAGTAAATTTGTCAGGTCATATTAGAGTTGTGTCAGTAAATTTACTAGCAAAATATTTTTGCGCCAACCAACTCTGGGTTAGGGTTAGGGTTAGAGTTAGGGTTAGGGTTAGGATTATGGTTATGGGTTAGTGTTAGGGTTAGGGTTAGAGTTAGGTTTAGATTTAGCGGTAGGGTTTGACTTAGGGATAAACTCAAAGGATACCTCCTTGTGATATTGACGAGAGAGGGAGAAAAAACTAAAATGTATAAATACAAAGCTTATCCCTTGTGATTTTGATGAAAATGTTTGGGGAAAAACCAAGTAAATTTGTCTGGTCATATTAGAGTTGTGTCGGTAAATTTACTAGCAAAATATTGTTGCGCCCACCAACTCTGATATCAGTCTGCAAATTGTGTTAGTGTTAGGGTTAGGGTTAGTGTTAGGGTTGTTCTTGTTGTTCGGGTTAGGGTTAGGGATACACTTAGGGGTTAGGGTTAGGTTTACGGTTATGGTTGTTCAGGTTAGGGTTAGGGTTAGGGTTTGACTTTAGGAATAAACTAAAAGGATACCTCCTTCTGATATTGACGAGAGAGGAGAAAAACTAAAGACTTACCCTTGTATCGATAATATTTTTGTTTTCATCAAAATCACAAAAATATATCATTACAAGGCTTACCCCTTGTGATTTTGATAAAAACAAAAATATATAAATACAAAGCTTATCCCTTGTGATTTTGATGAAAATGTTTGGGGAAAAACCAAGTAAATTTGTCAGGTCATATTAGAGTTGTGTCGGTAAATTTACTAGCAAAATATTTTTGCGCCAACCAACTCTGGGTTAGGGTTAGGGTTAGAGTTAGGGTTAGGGTTAGGGTTCGGGTTCGGGTTAGGCTTAGGCTTAGGGTTAGAATTAGGGTTAGACTTAGGGTTATGGTTTGACTTTAGGGATAAACTAAAAGGATACCTCCTTGTGATATTGACGAGTGAGGGAGAAAAAACCCAAAATATATAAATACAAAGCTTATCCCTTGTGATTTTGATGAAAATGTTTGGGGAAAAACCAAGTAAATTTGTCTGGTCATATTAGAGTTGTGTCGGTAAATTTACTAGCAAAATATTTTTGCGCCCACCAACTCTGATATCAGTCTGCGAAATTGGATTAGGGTTAGTGTTAGTGTTAGGGTTAGTGTTAGGGTTAGGGTTAGAGTTAGGGTTAGGGTTAGGGTTAGGTTTGTTCGGGTTGTTCGGGTTAGGGTTAGGGATACACTTAGGGGTTAGGGTTATGGTTATGGTTTGGGTTGTTCAGGTTAGGGTTAGGGTTAGGGTTTGGGTTAAGGTTATGGTTCGGGTTAGGGTTAGGCTTAGGCTTAGGGTTAGAGTTAGGTTTAGACTTAGGGTTAGGGTTTGACTTTAGGGATAAACTGAAAGGATACCTCCTTGTGATATTGACGAGAGAGGGAGAAAAAACTAAAAGACTTACCCCTTGTATCGATATATTTTCGTTTTCATCAAAATCACAAAATTATATAATTACAAGGCTTACCCCTTGTGATTTTGATAAAAACAAAAATATATAAATACAAGGCTTACCCCCTTGTGATTTTGATGAAAAATATGTATAAATACAATGCTTTCCCTTGTAAATTTCGATTGAATCAAAAATAAATAAATACAAAGCTTATCTCTTGTGATTTTGATGAAAATGTTTGGGGAAAAACCAAGTAAATTTGTCAGGTCATATTAGAGTTGTGTCGGTAAATTTACTAGCAAAATATTTTTGCGCCAACCAACTCTGGGTTAGGGTTAGTGTTAAAGTTAGGGTTATAGGGTTAGGGTTAGGGTTAGGGTTATGGGTTAGGGTTAGGGTTAGGGTTAGGGTTAGGGTTAGGGTTCGGGTTCGGGTTAGGCTTAGGGTTAGACTTAGGGTTTGACTTTAGGGATAATCTAAAATGATACCTCCTTGTGATATTGACGAGAGAGGGAGAAAAAACTAAAATATATAAATACAAGGCTTATCCTTTGTGATTTTGAGGGGAAAAATACAAGGCTTACCCCTTGTGATTTTGTTGAAAATGTTTGGGAAAAACCAAGTAAATTTGTCTGGTCATATTAGAGTTGTGTCGGTAAATTTACTTGCAAAATATTTTTGCGCCCAGCAACTCTGATATCAGTCGGCAAATTGGATCCACACACCCCCAAAATGCCTTCGATACACCACTGGCTCTACTGAACCTCCCCCAACTGACACCGTCTTCTCGGTCTATTAATCCCAACATTTGTTACATGTTTTGAGATGGAATAGTCCTCATTTGTGAAGTAAATTTTGATGGAAACAAAAATATATCATTATAAGGCTTACTCCTTGTGATTTTTAGAAAAACAAAAATATGTAAATTACCTCTTGTAATTTTGATAAAAACAAAAATATCATTACAATGCTTGTAAATTTTGATGGAAACAAAAATAAACTAGACCTCAATTGTATTCGTGAACGAATACCCAGCTGTTTCGCTATTTTTTATCATATTAACTTCCACTTTGAGCCGTGAGGACATTTGAAATGTTATGACATCATTGAATGGATTGTGATACAAATAATTAGCTACAAGATGACACAAAGATTGTTAGTTATAAGCATTACTTGTAAAGCTCAAATAAATGTCAAATTTTGAAGCATGTACTACATTTACATGCACTGCTTACTTCTGGTGACAGTGCATGTTTTGTTTGTATCCCTATAATGTCACCATTCAACACCGGATGCAAAATATATACAACTGATGAATTGTTTAGTTGCATAATACATATGCAGGTTAACTAAAATGTAATGTCCAGTAGCTTTATTACTTCAATGTTACAGACTTCCACAAAATACCATACTTTCTAGAGTACCTTCTTTTTATATTTGTACAGTTGGGATTATGGAGACTGTCAGTTTTAGTCGAAAGAGACAGTTGGGCATGAGAGTGCACTGCCTACATGACGGTTAACATGTTTTGCATCATGTGCGAGTAGTTCTCAGTGACAGTATAGACAATGTGCCCTCTGACGTCACACCTAAACTAAAACATTATGTTTCTGCCCTGCGGTATACGCGCGCATCATGTTTTTGAATAAATTAGGTTTGGGAGTGAAGTCGCAGGTCATGTTGCATTGCTATATTTGAACTTCTGGTTTCGACCGGAAGCAAACGTCACAATAAGGTCATATTTGCACGAATTATCAAGTGGATAACGACCTATAATATGGCTCAAAGATCATAATTATAGCTATTGTGGTTCAAAAGTTATAAATTTTTAAATAGTTTTTCAATATTAATCTTTAACTTAGTGTAACTTGACACCTGATGACGTCATAATGACGTAATTTGTTTTGGTATTTAAGTTGATTCATAAGCTACAATATGACATATCATTTGTGGTAATGTGACATTGGCAAGTGTACAAGTGAAAATAACGTCTTTTTAACCTGTCATAGAGGCGCTCTTGCATATGATGACGTCATCAAACCTACTATGCAAAAGAGTACACCCTACTGATGATTACATACACAGAAATCATAGCATTATTTTACATCATATTAGCTAACAGAGCTCTTTAAACTTGAACTTCGGTTTGGACCGGAAGCTAAGGTCAAAATAAATTAATATCTGTGCACGAAATACGGAGTGGGTACCGACCTACAATATGCCACATAGATGAAATTGATAGCATATGTGGTTCAGGAGTTATTAATTTTTTAATGTTTTTCATTATTAATCTTTGATTTAGTGTAACTTGACACCTGATGACGTAATTATGACGTCATTGCAATATGCACACTATTGCACTATTGCCTTTGGTCCCCTTAAGTTTCATTGCAATCGAATTTATGGAACACTGCAAAAAGGCGTTCAGAATGAAACATGTGTTATTGCAATGCACTTCCGGTACGGAAAGCGCTGAAAAAGAAAAAGAAAAAAAACTTTAACAAAAACTAGAGCTGTTTCGCTGCGCTTCGCTGCGAAACAGCTAAAAATACACGGCTTACCATTTGTGATTTTGATGAAAACAAATACATATAAATACAAGGCTTACCCCCTTGTGATTTTGATAAAAACAAATATATATATACACAAGGGGTAAGTCTTTTAGTATTTTCTCCCTCTCTCGTCAATCTCACAAGGAGGTATCCATTAAGTTTATCCCTAAATTCAAAATCAAAACGTGTTTAGCCTTGTAGTTTAAAAATACTTCTTAAAACCCACGTCGTTTAGAAATTCTTAAAATTCACATTGAGTAAGCCTTCTATGTTTATATATTTTTATAATTTTAGTTGTCTTCAAAATCAAGGAGTAAGCCTTGTATTTTTCCCTAAAAGTAGTAAGTTCCCACTATCAACATGCAATAAGCCAAATCATCTCACTAAGCTGCAGTAAAGATAATTTCAAGAAGTCCCCTGTCTCGCAATCTATTCAGTGGCAATAGAATAAGCACGACATATTTTTCCAATAACAAAATCATCAAAATCACAATGAGTAAGCTTTTAAAAAATATTTTATTAAAATCATAAGGGGTAAGCCATGTTGTAGTTTGTCAGTATTTGTTGGGGAATGCAATAAAACAGCTGTATGTTAATAAGGGACAAAACGTAAAGTGACATGTTTTGTGAGTGAGTCAATTTGAAAACAAAATTATAGTAATATTTTTTTTAATTTTTTTTCAAAACTAATGTCTGCAGAAAGTTAGTCAGAGGTAATGACCAGGCCATTGGGGAGCGTTGAATCTTCTAGGCGAACCCAGCGTGATAACCACCTGAGCACCCTTCTGGGGGAATCGGCAGACCCCCGGTCCCTCCTTTACTTTCTCGCACCGTAACCAACTATCGAATAGGGCAGAGACATGGCGGCCCCTAAACCGTTGCTGCTGCCGCAGCTGCCATGTCCCTGAATCAGGTCTGTTCTAGGGCTTCGAACCGGTGCGTCCCAGCTCTGGAAGCCCCGCGATTGACACTTCCAGTGGTCCGGCCAACGTGCTGCGCTATCTGGACCATGTTGGTATTAGACAGGCCAAATTAAACCTACTTAACTAAAGGGTTTGAATTGTATCACTACACAATAAAAGAAAGAAACTAGATATAAGTTTTTGTCACAACAAAAACTAGGTGTTCGGTTGAAGTTAAAATGGTGACGTCATCAATTCGAAGTGTTGGAGAAAGTCAAATGTTAACGTCTGTTGAAGTTCTCGCGAGAAGTTTATTTCAATACAATACAATACTGAATTTAGAAATTATTTTAATATTAAACTTTGACTTCCGTTTTGGACTGGAAGTAAAGGTCAAATTGGGGTCACTCACAACTCGTGTTTCATCTACTTGTTAAGTTCTAAGTATATGCCAAGTTTCAAGTTCATGTGAAGTTTGAAGTATGTGTTTGTTACCGGACAGTTATTGGGGAGAAGAAGAAGAAGAAGAACTTGTCAATTTAGTTTGATTTTTGTAAGGCTGCCTACATTCAATTTATTAAAATAATAATTGTGTGTGAAAGAAACTAAGAAGTATTGAAAATGTATAACATTAGTTGTTCGGCATGGTATGTCTTATTGTATTGGTAGGTCCCTACACACCTTTCCAATATAATGCATACCATGCCTAACGACTAACGTTAATGAGGAAAATATTTTCAATAATTTTTAGTTTCTTAAATTTACACAAATAATTAATATAATGATGAAAGTTGCACACCAATAGCATCATGGACGTCTTTGCAAGGGATTAGATTAATATTTCTTTTTTAAATGAATGTTACTACACACAAGGTCAGTCACTAACAGTCATAAGAATCTGACTTCCTTCCTCAATTATTAATAATAATATTGAATTGAAGTACATCATTCACTATGTGTATGTGTGGTACTGCCTACTGGTAAGCCTACATTTGTACAAACTACAGAAGTAAACTCATCAAAAACTAACTAGCCCCATATCAAATTTCTCCAAATCAACATGTCAACAAACGCCGATTTGACTGTGAAGCAATGTCATCGGAAGGGTATACCGTCGCGTACATGTATGTAAGCTTGTTTACAAAAATCATCAACTTTGACCAATTTTTTAAAGTAATTTCCAGCTGTCTTCACTTTTTACTTACACCATAGTAAGAAGCACTAATCAGGTGTCTGCAGATGACTTCAATGTTCTTGTGAAAACTTTGAATCAGTAGAAAAGTGGAATTTTCGTTACCTTTTACAGCGATGCTCCACAAACGCGTTATAAGTTTATAAATATATGCGATGATCAGCGCCACCAAGTGACCACTAAAAGTTTTGAAATTCAACAAACTCAAATAAAAATAATTATTAAAAGGCACACAAATCAGTAAAGCACGTGCCCAGGTGGACATCTCTCGGTGAAGCCCCCTCTTCCATTCCATGTCCACTATTAAGCAATCCGAATAGCGTAACGGGAAACTTCACGCTGAACTTGACTTAGGAGCCTTGCGCTCGAATGATAGGAATAAGACGAATTAATTTCTTCTGCACTGATGATTGTAAAGACCACTAAAGTTGTATAGCGCCCTCTATAGTTAGAATTTCTAACGCACAGTGAACATACACTGAATGTAGGTCATTACGTATGTGGGCTTGACGTCATCATGACGTCACTGTTGCGGTTTCCTGATCATCATGACGTCACTAGGTTTCATCTACAAGTTAAGGTCTAACTATGTGTGAAGTTTGAAGGTTTTTAAAACTTGGCAAGTATGTTTTTGTTTGCGGACAAGATGGGGGAGAAGAAGAAGAAGAAGAAGAAGAAGAAGAAGAAGAAGAAGTATAAAAAAAAAACGTACAAAAACAATAGGTGTTTCGGGCACATACCCGAACACCTAAAAATACACGGCCTACCCTTTGTGATTTTGATGAAAACAAATACATATAAATACAAGGCTTACCCGAACACCTAATAAAAACAGACGGGACTCGAACTGGGATAGCCTGCGCGGATATCAAGCATCTAATCCATTGACTGTTTGCAATGAAAGGAGATTCATCTTTGTACGCGATGGAAAAATAAAGGGGCTGTCCAACAACAATGGTTTCCACACGTACACATGTGTATAGTAAACTCTTTAACAAAAGGGACAATAGATCCTCGGTCAGAACAATTGAGGAGAACAAAAGGAGGTCCTTGGTCAACACCAACTAGTCTCAAACTGTGATCCAACGTGATAATTCAGTGGAGCCCATGGTTATGGGTTCTTATCCCACCCCTCCCCCAAAAAAAATTAAAAGGAACAAAGAAAACAAAACCAAACAAATTAACAAGACAAGAGTTACTTCATGAGATATGAGTTTTTATAATATGTAATTAAAATAACATATAATGTGCTACAATCAATCCCATATAATTTTTCCAACCGTAAGTTCCGGTTTAATCACGTGACGTCATTCGTACTTCACAAAATTGTTCCTCATAATATGGGTGTCAATTGTGCCAAATTGTGCAGATCCCACTTACCATAAAAACCCAGAATGTTTTTTTTTTCAAATACCCTTTCAGATTTACGTCAATTTATAACTGCTTTTTAAACTTGAACTTCCAGTTTGGACTGGAAGTAAGGGTCAATAGGGTCATGTCTTTGTATCATGTCGAGTCCTCTATGTTCTGTATGATTATGAAGGATCAATAAATTATCTATTGTGGTTCACGAGATATAAAATATATCGTTTTAATTATAATTATTTACGTAATAATTCATTAGATGACCTCACCATGACGTCACAACGTTACCTGAAAGTATATGTTAATGTCTAACTATTTGTTAAGTTTTAAGGTTCTTTGAACTCCGCACCTATGTTTTGGCTGTACAAATACATTTACAGATTATTATACAGTCCATTTTCGTAGTTTACAGAGCGCCTACGTTCGTACAGAGAAGGTACAACAATGAAATGTAACATGGTTTTATATTCATGAGCAATCGAATAGCCAATAAGAACAATATAAATTTGTTACTATGGAAATCTATCCAATCACGATGCGCAGAAAGAGTCACGTGATCCTCAAACACTTCCTGGACACATTGCCCACACAGCCATCATCAGCACCACTCGGTCTCACAGCTGTGAATAGAAAGTCTAAAAGTATAACAATAATAAACGTTGACTGGTGTAAAAATACGTCAAGAAGGATTGTACACTATGAGCTAGCATTAATTATCTGGAAACATCAACACTAAACTATCGATAACGGTCCATAATGACACAATTATTCATGATCATGACAAAATAACTTTAATAGTTTGGTTCAGTTTCTGAGATGGGGGCGCTGTGATCTGTGATGATGTCATGAAAATGTTTTTGGAAAAGTCACTAGTCACTTTATGAATGAAGAAACCCTTGCTTTTACAAACACCACAGTAATGCTTAAAATGTTTAAGCCTTAATCTTTTTATTTATTTATTTATTTTTGCTGCTTTTAGATATATATCAAAGACTAAAAATATAATGAAACATATCATTTGGTTGTTGCATAAATTAAAATGAAAAAAAACCTGCACTAACTATTTAGAAATTTGCTAACCGGCTAACCAAAACCAATAATTAAAAATAAACACCCAACAATTTTGGAAAAGTTACTAACCATTTTTTTGTTCGAGACGCTTTTTCTACCACATTGGTTATTAAACAATCATTGTTGGAAGTTGCTGATGTTTTTCGTTTAAAAACTATACACAATATTCCATTTGCAAAATTAAATTTAATTAAGTTGATAAAATAATAAAAAGAAAAGAAATGAAATACATAAATTAAAAGAAGATCTGGATCTGTTGTATCAAAATCAAAATCAATTGATTTTGTATTTAAATTAACGCCAGTGCCTGAAAACCTTTTGTCAAGGGCGCATTGGAAAATTCTTACCATGAAATTGATTGCCCATAAACGAAAGCAAAAATAACAAATACATTCTGTAACTAGAGGTATTGAGTTTGTTAAAAACAAACTCAGGGTGTTCGAGTGTGCATCATATGTGATGACGTCATCACCTAAATTTAAAAAAAAAAAAACCTTTACTTCAGGAGATATGAGTTTTCATAATATACAATTAAAAAAACATATAATGTGCTATCTTCTTGGTTTTACTACAGTGTCGAATTGTTATTAGGCCCTATGTATAATCTTAGCCATGAAATCTTCATTACTAAACTTTAGTCCTGGTTTCAGTGTCCACAATTAAGTTCTATAATTACTGTGTTGAGGATTGAGTGAGACGCTTATTGAGGCCAACATATGGATTGAATTTCTGTCCCTCGCCATGTTGGTTTTCTTCCATTCTATATAATTTTGTTCTCTTAAAACTGTTCTCATGTCTTCTCAGAAAGTCCCTCTAGGAAATATGTGTGTGATTAGTAAATAAAAAAAAAGAGTTAGCCGTCTTTACCACAGTATGGGATGGAATGTGGACACGGGTGATAATGAACCAAGCCGAAGTCCAATATCACCCACGGACACAGTCCCAGAGGTTGTCCTCAAGTATAACGAAAATGACGTCAGGGCACCGTAACAATGACGACGTCTGTATAGGGCTATAATATGGAGGTCGAAAAGCGGACATCTGCTTTTCAGTAGGTGAAACTGAAAAGCAGAAAAGAGAAAAATAGATGTTACCAAAATGCTCAATCTACTTTTTAGGTGGAAGAAAAGCAGAAAAGTACAAAAACTAGCCAACAACGTTAGATCTGCTTTTTCATTATTTAGAAAGCTGAAAAGCAGATGTCCACTTTTCGACCTCCATACTATAACCATGGGCAATGATGATCGTCTCGCGCGGCGTGGTGAAATAGGATGAGGATTGAGGCTGCGATTCGTATTGGACGTTTTATTTTGTTTCCGTAAGTTACTACACGCACACAGTACAGTATTTAAGACTACCCACGCTCTATGTCCACTGTCATAGAGAATATGAAGTCTGTGCGCGCGCTGCTATACATCTATACATAGACCTACAGGTTATATATGTATGTGGTTGTCCTGTAGTGAAAACTCCAAGATAAAAATGATCCATGATAAAATCTTATTACATGTATTTGTTATCAAACATTTATAGCTGAAACTGCCTGATGTAATTACCATTTACAAAAGTGTGCCCGAGTCAGCAGGATGCTAAACAACTAATGAACAAATAAAGACACTGTACCATGTATTTGTATTGTCCATATGTAGGACTGCGTTCAAGTTGTCAACGGTGGAGTTGACATTACCACTGCTCTGTTGAAGGAGAAGTATGATCACATTTTGTACACTGGTAGTGGTGTTGTAGGAAAGATCATCTTGGAGGCAGCAGCAAAGCATCTGACTAAAGTAACCCTTGAGCTGGGAGGCAAAAGGCCAGATCAAGAATTGCATGGAAAAATAGAAAAATAGAAACCAAACCATTAGGGTTTAATAACCCATGGTAAAAACCCTGAGAGAAACTGAACAGTTTATTGTCGAAAAGGTTACTTGGTTTTAAAATGGTGATGGAACCAAACATTTCTAGTATTATTCAATCTTTTCTAATTTATAAATTCAACTTTATTTTAAAAAAAATTCAGGGGGATCCAGGGGGACATAAAAGGGGTCTATCCCCCATAAAAAATAAATAAATAAATTAGGGGGACGAAAAATTATATATTGTGGCTTTGTGCTTGCAAGTCAGCCCCTTAAGCATTTGGCCTCCCGAATGTTTGTTTACTAGATCCACCCTTGTTTTTCAGTCACTTAGTTAAACTGTATTGTTGTACCTTTTCTAGTTTTGTATAGTGTTCAGCGATTTTGCGATCTGACAGGGTGTAATTTTAAAGATTATATTGAATACAAATTAAAATATGAACTGGATCACCGGCCGGTGATCCATTTCCACATGAGAATGAATACAATATATCTTGGTTCTTATGAAGTATGGATGCATTTACACATATATCCTACAAACTTCTGACACAAAACTTGACAAACTAACATCACGCTATTGATCAGTAGTGACGCGCCCTCAACAGTTTATGCACAGAGTGGTTTAAGAGGGTTAGCATATTTTTTTCTTCCTGTGGTATTGGAAGTAGTTTTTCAACTTTGTATCTTTTGGTTGTACTCGATCTGTACTAGATCATAGGCATGTATTGTGCCTGACTATGTGATGTGTCAGCACAATATGAATGACAAAAGTAACTTATGAGTATTATGGGGAAGTGAGTTCCTGCAGTATCATGTGAATGCAGCAAACGAAGCAATGGCCAATTCAATTACCTAAACGGAAAAATGCTCACAAAAAATAATATATGGAAAATATTATTGCCAAACTTCTATATGAGTTGTCTGGGAATTTAGGGGCGTTTCTATAAAGTCCCAAACCATGTGTACAGTCCATGCTTCATTGATGAAAATGTTGACATAAATACATTAGTTCATCGACTCTTATGGGGCAAGCTGATGAATGCTGGACAGACATGTATTGCACCTGACTATGTGATGTGTAAGCGCTCTATGAATGACAAACTGCTAAGTGCCATGTCAAAGACAATTAAGGAGTTTTATGGCGAGGTGAGTTCTTGCTCTATATAGGTGTACGTTCTTTCTGTCTAATAAACAAGCGCCATTTTAATGACAATTCTAGCCAGTCCAAGTCCTAGTCCATATCGAGGTTTGAGTCTAAGCTTTATTTTGGGTAGTTGATTCCCTAGTTATTTGGCCTGAGTTCTTAAGCGTTTTTTAAGTTTAAGTTCAAGTCTTTTATATTCTAGTCCAAGTCCAACACTGGTACCCTAACGTGTTAACATTCAGTTCAACACTTGTTCACAGAACCGGTCATTATCCTGCGGTAAAGATCAGTTGTTAAACTTCTATTCTCATTAATGAAACTTTTCAAACATTTCAAATTGATGAATTTGAAAGGGAAAAAACAAATAGAAATGGGCACTTTCACGTGTTAGGGATACATGAAACGCTTCAAAGTGCGCTAGACAGAGTTAGAAATAAACTTAACCACTCTGATTGGTTAAATTCTGCGTCACGTGCACGTTTAATGTAGCTGGCAAGGGTTGCCCTGGAAACCTATGTGCTGCTCTGATTTGTATAAACCCGTCTTTACTAGATGTATGCCCCCACGTGATCAAGTTTCATCCAATCAGATTGTCTGAACTGTTTCGGGTATTTATGAATATATACATGTATTATTCTACTCACAGGACCCGAAGAAATCCCAAGACTATGGACGCATTGTTAGTGATAGACATTTTCAGTAAGTATGAGGTTTTGGTGTTTTGGAGATTTGTTGCCATGGGCACATCACAGTGCTTACGTACATGCAGCTTAAAAACTTCCTTTCTGCTCTCTTAATGTAAAAGAGTGAAAACCACTCTTTTAAAGAGCTATATGGCGGACAAGTCTTTTTAGAGTGAAACTCACTCTGATTCGATTGAAAAAATACAGTAAAATGCTATCAATTCACTCTTTATAGACTATACTAATTTTACTCTTTATCCATTCCAAAAAGACTTGTCCGCCATATAGCTCTTTGAAAGAGTGGTTTTCACTCGTTTACGTTAAGAGAGTGGGGAGCTTACAACTCAATAGCCATGCCTATCCTACATACCCTCTTCATTTTAAATTTTATGGGACCAGGTTCCCAGCCAACGTGCATTCGTATACATGTATTATTCTATTCACAGGAATATGAGCTAAAACGTGTGGACGAGGTGGGCTACCCAACTGGACCTAAATAAGATCTGTCCGCCGGTCCCTGTAGGGTCCCACACGTTTTATCCTATGTAATTTGTGTATAGGCTCTGTGACTGGGGCCTACACGGGTCCCACGTGGAATAAATACAGGTTTTGATTATCGGGGCCTCATCTGGGATGCCCAAGTAGGTCCCACCTTATTAGCTCCATTTGGGCTAACCAAAAACAAAGATGCCTGTGCACCCCCTCTCAGAATTCAGATCCCTAAGAAGGGCTTGTAAACAAAAGTTTGCCTCGTGTGCCCCTCCAACTGAACTAACCCTATGTAGTTGGGCAGTTGCGTATTCATATATGAATTACATATGAATTCAGCCTAGCCGAGATGAAGCCGTAGTCTTTTACAACAGTTGAAATTTACTGCACTTACAGCTGATAATTAGTCTTGAGCACAGTCTTGAGCTACCCCCTTTCAAAGCTGGAACACATAACAGCTATGGACTATACGCGCGTGTCAAAAACAGGCTTCGCTCAAACATAACTGCATTGTTTAACATTGTTTAACGTCACTTCCGAGACGTAATTGACTAATAATTTGATAGATTGTGCTGATTCGTCACTTGAATGATTCTCCTCTTAAAAACATGTAAATATATGATTGAATAACCAGTAGAGATGAACATTTACACATTTACACGACAAATTACGCTGTCAGGATAAATTATTGATTGTTTATTGACTATTTTGATAGATTGTGGTGATTTGTCACTTGAATGATTACTGCACTCAAAACCATGTAAATGTATGATTTAATATATGATAAATAATTATATGATATGTGAATATTTACACTTTTAAATTCCTAAAACAAAATAGCCGATTCGTCACTTCGTTAGCTATGGGATGATATGTGGTGCCGGCCGACAAAATCTCTCTTGCCGAATGTCCCCGTTGGGTAGACCATTAAAATGGTGCCCACAAGGGCTATCCAAATGAGACCTATTTTGGGCAGCACAAATAAAGACTACAGTTTACTATATAGGCCTAACCATTTACATTCGAACCCATCACAATTTTATGTGGGACCAACGTGATTTTGTATTTAGTTCTCACTTGGGCAAGCTCTCTCAGAAAGCACTGTATTAAAATACGCATGCTCAGCCCACCAAATTTCCATATTGGAACCTTTTGTATATAGCACAGCTTTTACTCATTTACATTCGAATGGGTTCTAACCACTGATCTCTATACTAACTGGATAGGAGATCGCACCGATTGGCTGGAGCTCATTGTTCGCCATCTTTCTTCCCCCAAGAAAGAAGGCGCGTGCGTGACGGCTGGACACAGGTTTACTGCTACACGACCGACGACAATGCCAAGTGCTGCTGAACTGGTTGTTGTTATTGTCTGTATGCTAACATGACATTTGACTCTTGACCTTTTGGGGGAACCAACATGGCGGCCAGTTACTTCAACTTTTTATAGGCAATCAGCGCCCATCTCCTATCCATCTCCTATCCAACAAGCACACACATTTCACTTTGGGCAAGCCCTCTCAAACATTAAGTATTCTGCATGGAGCCCAGCTTTTACCCATACATTTAAGTTCGAACTCATCACAATCTTAGGACCAAAGTGGGTTAGGTCAACTCGTTTGGGCAAGCCCTCTCAGAAAGCATGTTAATAATGCATGCTCATCATCTGACCCAATTCCCATATTGGACCTAAAACTGCAGCCAAGCCCATATCCATGCTATTTTGAACCATCCCAATTCAATGTGGGTGCTTCACAAGCCATCTTAAAAGCATGGGTAAGCCCTCTTAAAATGTAATGTACATACTGCAATGTACAATATTCATGCAATGTACATTTCCCACATTGTACCTACTGTACATGTATTCTGGCAGATCATCCCCTGACCACGCAATTTTAAACTCATCGAAACCCCATGTGGTACCTACATAGGTTCTGAACGATCCTACATCCAACACCCAAAGGGTCCAATCTGGACAAGCCCGCATTTTTGAATGGGTTTTGAACGGGCCCGTTCAAAACCCATTCAAAAATAAATTTAAAATAAATAAATAAAAGCCACTAAATATCCACATTTGGCCCACACAGACAACCCACGCAAAACCTATACCCACTTTACACCCAACAACTTGCCGTCTTTGGGCCCGCATAAGACAACCCACACCAGGCCCACCAAAACCATTAATATCCCACATGGGCCCCACTTGGGTGTGTTGGCTGGGTTAGCGGTACTTTCCTTGCCTTTTACCTCTCTGGACCCTTGTTTGAATCCAACTCAGACCCTGAACCAACATGTGAATTTTGCTGGTATTTACTGAGCCTGACTACATATATGTATGGCAAGATAACGATACGTGACCACAGTGATGCAGCCCAACGTTACAGCTCATATAATTAACTCCATTGTACCCTATCCCATTATCCCATCAAGGCGTGTACTGAGCCTGACTAGGAATGGCAAGGTAGCAATCGGTGGCGATAGTGATACTGCCCAACGTTACATATCTCCTATATTTAATCCATTACCCTATCCCCTTGTCCCATCTAGGCGTGTATTGAGCCTGATTAGGAATGGCAAGATAGCAATCGATGGCGATAGTGATGCTGCCCAACGTTACATATCTCCTATATTTAATCCATTACCATATCCCCTTGTCCCATCTAGGCGTTTATTGAGCCTGACTAGGAATGGCAAGATAGCAATCGGTGGCGATAGTGATGCTGCCCAACGTTACATATCTCCTATATTTAATTCATTGCCATATCCCCTTGTCCCGTCTAGGCGTGTATTGAGCCTGACTAGGAATGGCAAGATAGCAATCGGTGGCGAAGTGATGCTGCCCAACGTTACATATCTCCTATATTTAATCCATTACCATATCCCCTTGTCCCATCTAGGCGTGTATTGAGCCTGACTAGGAATGGCAAGATAGCAATCGGTGGCGATAGTGATGCTGCCCAACGTTACATAGCTCCTACAGTTCTGGTAGATGTGAAGGAAACTGATCCTGTTATGCAAGATGAGGTAATTATTTCATCATGCTTTCAAATAAAGTTGCTGTGCTGTATTGACTTCTCCAATGATCAGAAGAAAAACACAATTCCTTTTAACGAAAAATTTAAGAAAGTTAGTGCCATAGTCAAGTGCTTTAGTGTTATCGGCTGAGTCGTCATAATGTGGGTTTGAATCCTGGCTGCAATCGTGATGCTTGTGTGTGTGTGTCCTTGATTCAGGACACTTTACCATAATTGCTTCTCTCCACCCAGTAGTAAAATGGGTACCTGTGAGGACAGAGTTGGTTGTTGTGTTTTATTATAGCCATTATTATATGCCCCTAAAATGATTTTTTCCCTATGCTATCATTGTATATTGTTTGTAATTCATGTTTTTCTTTGTGTCCGCGCCTTGAGCGCCCAGCAGGGTGGATATGTGCGCGCTAAAAATCTTTATTATTATTATTATTATTATGGCTTCGATTAAGCTGTATAATCACCAGGGAGCTGAGATGGTTTCAGGAATGAGTTATCAGCCTAATGAGCAGGGGTAAAAACAGCACAGTGAATAGTTTACTAGATTCCAGCGCTTTATAAGTCTTTATTATAGTTTATTATTATCGCCACATCTTTCCAATGGTAAAAATGTCTTTCCTGGAATTAATTGTGTGGTTTATTTTCAACACCAGCCAATGTCAGTAAATGACAACACAGTGGCATCTATTGACAGTCTCTGTTCACAGATTTAGACATTATTAAAAGCTGCATTGAAATTGTCACCATGAAAACACCTCACTTTGTTTTTGTCTGTGTCAAATAACAGATCTTTGGGCCTGTGCTTCCCATCTTCAATGTTGACAGTTTGGATGAAGCTATTGAACTGATCAACAGAAAGTAAGTATTTATACATGTTTTGTATTTAACTGGGTTGCCATGACAATCAGTGATATACATTGGTCTCCCATGGGTCCCAGTATACATAAGAAGACAAACAACAATTTCAAACAAATTACAAATTATCCCCTTTCAAAAAGTGATTATACCTTGCTCAATGCAAAAACATACATCAAGTGTGCAACATTACAAGAACCATCATCAAGAACAAAAGATCTTATGTTCTCTCTCAATACAACAAGATTTAACAGATTTATACTTTTGTTGCATTCTGTTGCGTTCTGCTTGAAACTAAATTAACTGACATTTTGATGTAAAGGAATTACTTGATAAAATAACAAAACCGCTAAAATTGAGGGACTGAAGAAGAAAAAGCATTGGTGATGATTCAAGTACAATAAACAATAATCAATAGAAGTTATTTCCATTTTGTTGTAATTTTGTTCTTTGTCAAAGAACAAGGATATCTTTTATTTGGACTGTTGACACATTTTTTTAATTTTAAAGTATATTGACTATGGAAATAAATGTAAGATTGAATTGAATTGAATAGACCATATGCAATATGACGTTGCAAACAGAATGTATGCGCGCTGTGCGTATACGCACGCACAGCGCGCATATATGAACCAATGAGTGACCTTCTCTAGCCTCTGATAGAGGGTGATATTCAGTTTGTGACATCATATGCATAAGGTCTATTGAATTGATACCATAATCAACTTTACCCCAAGTAAGTTACACTTTACAATTGAAACACTTGGTTATTTTTAATGCCCATTTTATACATTGTTATTTGTTTTTAATTTGAAGTGATATGTGTGAAGTTATCATAAACTGTGTACATGTGGTAATATTATATGTTGTTTTGCATTTGACAGGTCCAAACCACTAGCACTGTATGTCCTTTCTAACAACAAAGAAGTCATCAAGCGTTTTACTGAGGAGACCTCAAGTGGTGGGATGGTATCTAATGACTTCCTGCTTCATGCTGGATGTAATATTGTACTTTATTTTGTTATAAATTTGTAGTTATGGTTATATTGAACTGCGCATAAGTTTCATGTTATCCAGGTTAGGCCTTTGTTTTCTTTATAACTTGGATTTTTAATACGGACCCGCCACCAAAAATATCAGATTTTTGGAAAATAATGATCGCCGCCATAAAATCACAGTTCTTGAGGGGAAAAATTAATAAAATAAAACACGAGCAAGCTGTATTGTGACTCCCCGTGCATACCGTCTTTTCGTCATGTACAGTGTAATTACACATACGACGTATATCGCACTGAACCTCGCTTCCACCAAACCTTATACCTGCTTGAACATTTTCACAGTCCAAAATACCTCGCTGTACCTCGCTTCCAAGCGGTACATGGAAATTCCCACCGTCCAAAATACATAATACGTGTCTGGTTGGTATTCATCGAGCCCAGAAGCATTGGTGCCAGCTTGCATAGAAGGATGGTTCTCATTATTGAAGGCAAGAGGAGAATATACATATTGAATTTACTATATACAGTGAGATCGACCAGGCTGCATCATTGTCTTTTATTACAATTTAGCCATAATACAGCCAAAGGTTTCTTTGACATCCAAGCGTGTACCGATTGGACCTATTGGTAGAAGTTTCAATCAAGATAAAAGTACCATGAGCCATAATAATGTTAATTTACTGATTTCTTTCAAGAAGGACACAATTTTGATACACCGATCCAGCCTGTCATTCAAAAAGCAAAGATTGACCAATTAGGTTACACTAATTACTGTATGGCTACTGCCATTAAAGGTAATATACACGTATAGGATTGGTAAGCATGTCCAAGATTTTCAATGAGAGCTGCTTAGGTTGGGCGGGGACTATTATGAGAGTAATACGCCAATCCAGCCTGTCAATCAAACGGATAGGGTTAATTCAACTGATACCAACTGTTAGTACGTCTGTCAAATGCCTGCCTTTTTATGCAGATGGTGTGACCGAATTTCAGCCTTGGTAAGGTTGGGCGGAGATTTTATCGCGGTATCAGGATCAGTGATATTCAGTATTTTCATGGTTGCTTCAGAAATGTTACATGTGATCACGGGATAGTTAAGTCCTGAAAAGTAAAGAATACCCGGGCTTAAAAACAAATTGTAGGCCTAAAGTTTGAGGCAATCCAATTTCATTAAAAATAGGCTGTGAATTGACTGATTATTTACCATCAACATTTCCACCTATAGAAGGGGTTATTTCACCATTACCACCGACAAAGCATGGCCAGGGTTATAGGCCCTACATGTAGGCAGATGGGGAAAAACACATTCCTGAAAATGATGGTTTTTAGGCTGTACAACTTTAAACATTGATGCTGTTATATTGTAAATGTGCAGTATTATTTGTTATATTTTTATTCCCAGTGGATACTCTTCCATTTGGTGGTGTAGGAGGGAGTGGAATGGGATGTTATCACGGACATTTCTCGTTTGAGACATTCTCACACAAACGTGCATGTTTGAATGCAAACCCAGGAATGGAAAAACTACTCAGGTCAGTTAAATATTATAAATAGACTAGTCACAGCCCTTTGTGAATGTAGGAATGACATGTTATAACAGTCATTTCGCATTTGGGACATTGTGACATAAACGTGCATGTGTGAATGTAAACCCAGGAATGGAAAAGCTACTAAGGTCAGTTTCATATCAATAGACTGATATTAGATTTGAAGATTTGCATGTAATATCGCTGCTTCCTATCAACTCAAGGATATCTTTCGTTAAGCCAGTATCAAGATCACGGCCTCACACAAGGATATCCCCACACCCACAAAGACAAGCAGGATCCCAAATAGCCTTGGCCAAGGCGCGTCGGAACGGTTTGGTCGCATAATGTTGCCCCATTTAGCTACAGCGCACATGCACACATTGTGCGGACTCATTATACCTTTATACATCTATATGTACATAATGTATGTATACACTCTACATTATTGTACATAATAATAATAATAATGTATAGATTTATATAGCGCACGTATCCACCAACTAAGTGGCGCTCAAGGCGCATTATAGTATTATCCCTGCTCATAAGGCTCATAAATCATTCCTGAAAACCATCTCAGCTCCCTGGGGAGTATACAGCTCAATTGCTGCCATTTCTAGCGCATATAGAGCAAACCATCTCTGCCTTCACAGGTACCAATTTAACCCCTGGGTGGAGAGAAGCAATTATGGTTAAGTGTCTTGCTCAAGGACACAGGTGTCACGGCCGGGGCTCGAACCCACACTCTGCTGCTGGCAACACCAGAACTTGAGTTCAGTGCGCTGGACCGCACGACAATCCACTTTACGTGCATTATACAACACACGGGACCTACGGCTTTACGTCCCATCCGAAGGACGAAGCAATTATGGTTAAGTACCTTGCTCAAGGACACAAGTGTCACGACCGGGGCTCGAACCCACACCCTGCTGCTGGCAACACCAGAACTTGAGTTCGGTGCGCTAGACCGCTCGGCCACGACACAGCCATACAGTGACCATTCGTCGTCGCGCCTTGATGCTTCTGCACATGCAGAAATTTAAGGCGGAGCAATGCTAATAGGCATATACCAAATTCATAAACCAAAGAACTATTCTCATTGGTTGCTGGTTGGCCCAGCAACTGCATACACTTAAGCTTTCGGTTACTGAAGGATCATGGTTGTTGTTTGAGTTCGGACGCTTACGAGGTCGCAATACACAACCATATCCACAACTGAGTTATTGATCACCCTGTACGGTGTCCGGGGTCAGGGACGGCGCGCCGTGTGTTTGTGGTCTGAATTTCTGGGGCTAACAATCGGTACGGGCCGGGGTTGGGAATACCGTGGTAAGTGCGCACTACGACAACGGCCTTGGTCAAGGCTAGATCCCAACACCCATCCGGAAGTGTGTATATCCCCTGTGACTTCAGTAAGGTTTAACTAGGAGAAACAGGCTGCAACCTCCCCATTAGGGTCAAGGGAACTTGATAATATGGATGATGGATTTCGACAAGAAAACCATCGTCAAACACTCCATCAACACAGGTCATGGGTCATGCTCCGTGCCGTTCCCCTACCTCCCCATCCCCCAATACACCCAAATTATCTTCTTTATCAATTGTACTCCAGCCCACCCCCTCATTATTGGGTCATACAGACTCCATTCCCCTTCCCCACTTCCAATTATGCGCTTATTCTCAACTGACACAGTTCAGTGAGCACACACACACACACACACACACACACACCCTCACGCACATTGATTTGTGGGGTATTCCTTTGTTCGTTCTATTATCCCTTTTCCATAGAATTCTCCTGTGGGGTACAAGATTTTCTATAGTTACCTTGTGGGGTACCATTGTTCCATTGTGTTTTGGACCCCACAACGAATGGTGTGTAAGCCCACACGCACACACCCTCACCTGTGGGGTATTCCTTTGTTCGTTCTATTATCCCTTTTCTATAGAATTCTCCTGTGGGGTACAAGATTTTCTATAGTTACCTTGTGGGGTACCATTCTTCCATTGTGTTTTGGACCCCACAACGAATGGTGTGTGTGTTCACACACACACACACACACACCCTCACGCACATTGATTTGTGGGGTATTCCTTTGTTCGTTCTATTATCCCTTTTCCTTATAATTCTCCTGTGGGGTACAAGATTTTCTATAGTTACCTTGTGGGGTCCAATTGTTCTATTGTGTTTTGGACCCCACAACGAATGGTGTGTACGTTCACACACACACACACACACACACACACTCACATGTAAACACCTGCAATCGGGGACATCCTTTGTCAAATTTCTTTGTCCAAAAATACGGGGACATATTGTTCTCCATTGTGATAGCAACCGGGGACCATTGTCCCTTTTGTTATATGTCCCCGGTTTGAATGCGCTCACACACGCAAACACACACACACAGTCACACACACGAGTATAGGATTTGGATACAGAGCTTCTGAATTTGTTATTCTTTGAAAGATAGGGTGCATGTCCAAATATTTAACGTGTGCATGTTTATTATAACCAAAATAAAACAGCGTGTCCAAAAGACACCCAAGGGTGATGCATGGCTAATATGCACCTCATGCACACCACCTGGACTAGTATCCAGGTCCAGTTTCCCACCCTCATTCGCCATCACGGTTATAGATATTCAATAATTATAAACAGTTACACAGAGTTCCTTGTGAAAACTAACTTTTCAGCATAGTTTTACCTCAGTCCGGAATCTAAGTCTTGAGAAAAGTGTGAAAAAGCAATACAATTTTGTCAAGATAATTTTTACCATCACCAAATTCACATGAAATTATCTTTCAGATATTAATAATTTTGTAATACGGTAATTACTAATATTTAATTACAGCTTAACAAAATTACAGCTTACAAAATAGTTTTTTTTTAATATAAACATTTTACTGAACAATGCTTCTGGCTCTGATTTTTCATGATGAATCGTATTATGTTTACATGTTTATATACCTAATATTTTAGGTTTTTCTTTAGGTTTTTAGCAATGCTTATTGCAGCTTATGGATGTTCATTTTATCTTTATTTAGCATGCGGTACCCACCTTTCACGGCCAGGAAACTTAATGTGATGCGGTGGGTTATGGGCAAAAAAAGGAAAAGTGGATTTCTTCGTTTTACCTTCACCATGGCTCTCCTTGGTGTGTGCGCTGCCATTTTGTTTACGGTATAAAAAAAAATCCTTTTTACTATAAATTTACGGTCATATGTAAACTCCATCCAAGAATATAGTGCACATTCCCCTAAGGAAATATTCAGAGTTGTTGACTCAAGTCAGTGACTCAGGCTGGAGGTTGTTTTTTAATCCAACCGTGGCACAACTAATAGTTCTAGATATAGATGATCACTTTTCAGGTGGAATCACAGCAAAACAAAACTTGTCGTCGCGAATAGTGTATTACTATTCATAGCGTCTAATACATGTACATACCTGACTTGACTTGAGGACAAATTACTCGTGACTTGACTTGGCTTGAGAACAAATTACTTGTGACTTGACTTGGTAAGTTGAAGACAAATTACTTGTGACTTGACTTGGCTTGAGGACAAATTACTTGTGACTTGACTTGGCTTGAGGACAAATTACTTGTGATTTGACTTGGCTTCAGCAAAATGATTTAGTTACAATTCTGCTAATAATCTCCTAATATTAAAACATTCTTCCAACAGGCTATATAAGGTAGGATTTAGAAGTAAAGCGGCAAATGTGTAATTCTTTTAAAAAACTGGGTGTCCAAAAGATTAACTTACAATACTTTTGCATACAAATAAAATAGGATGTCCATTAGCAAAGTGGGTGCACAAAAGGGTACCAAAGGATATATAGCTGGCTAACACTATGGGGACTGTTTATCCCACAATTAGCCTTACAATAGAGCTACAAATCTTTATTATTATTATTATTATTATTATAGAGCTAATCAGGCCCTTGCTATAATGTAACCAATCATACCCTTATGTAATTTTGACTGGCCAGTGTATGCCTATAGGCCAGGCCAAAGTGCAGCATGCAGCCAGACTGGGCAACGTGTAGTCAGGTCAGGTCAGCATGCAGCCGGGTTTGGCCAACGTGTACTAAGGTCAGACCCGCATGCAGCAAAGCTGTGACGACATGCATTCAAGTGTGGTCAACATGTGGTCAAGCCAGACCATCATTATACAGTATCAGTCCAGTCGAGTGAGCATGCAGCTAGGCCAATATGCTCCCAGACAAAATATAGTCAGGCCAAAGTGAACTTGACGTCAATCCAGGCAAACATGTTGTTAGGTCAGCCCAAAACCAGTAGGCCTTGCCAACTTGTTGTCAGTTCAACATTGAGGCATTCTGCAGCCAACATTCAGCCAGGCCACTTTTGAAATTGCTTTACCAGTATTTAAAGGCAGCGTTCACCATTAGTAATTATCCTATTGCCAAATTACAGAATTATAATCTAAAAACGTAATTGATGAAGTTGATGATCGCACTTAAATTTCTGATAAATTATTACGTCCGACATGCTGTAATTTTTGCGAAAACGTCCAGGTAGTTTAAATGAACACATGGACATTATCCATTTTCCGCATACGAATGCGTACATAAACATCTGCTTAATGCATTTGCACTATTTTTCTCGTTAACGACAATGAATTCAGGTGAAACATCCTCAGTTTAGTTTCTGTACATTTCTCTTGAACCGTAATAAATATAGATGCATACAGGCATTTTACCAGATGTGATTTAAAGGTACACTCCTGAACCAACCGTTTAAAGTGTACCGGTACTCTATTTAAATTATTCCACTCATGTAAGTATCATCTAATCACTATTTAAGTTTTTTATTTTTTTCATACATGTATATACAGGTCTTTGATGGCAGCAGGTTTTTCAAGTAACTTCAAAATAAGTCCCAAAAGGAGAGCTAAAATGCCTTTTTTCCAAATTTAATTAATTTCGGTGGCCAGTTAATAGGCCTAATCACTATTTTGTATACAAAATGTGTATATATATATATATATACATATCTATATATATATATATATATATATATATATATATATATATATATATATATATACTATATGCTTAAATGTAGCGGTCTATCTTGGAAACAGAGTGCTCAATGCCACATAGACAGAGCGTAATATACTTGTAGTAAAACTAGTGGAACGCTGGTAGTTGTAACTCGAGTTTCACGCGTTATGCGATCATCATGATGATCGCATAACGCGTGAAACTCGAGTTACAACTACCAGCGTTCCACTAGTTTTACTATATATATATATATATATATATATATATATATATATATATATATATATATATATATATATATACAATGGGCTTCCGAGGACAGCTGTGAAGCATTCAATAGAGGGCGTTGCAATGTTTGATGGGGCCAACATCTATAAATTGTTGAATAATTATACAGTTAATTAAAAATAATTCAAAATAATTATACAGTTTGTTCACGCCGTTCATGCCAAAGTCTAAAAAGATATTAAGGTGAAGCTTAGTGAGATTTTAGTGAATAATTTCTTATTAATTCCAAATGGTTGTTAGGCCAAAAAAGGGCTCCGGTTTCTGGTTATCTGTCAGCTTCAAAATCGGTGAGGTGACGCACTTTTTTCGGCCATCTCCTTTGGGGGGGGGGGGTGGATACGTGTTACATTGTATACGCGGGGACCAAATTGTCCATATAAAAAGTATGGTGGCTAAGAGAAGCCTCAGAAATTGGGCAAACGCTCAAGTGAAAAAGTCGTTTAAAGCACAGCACGGCAGAATTTTAGCTGCAATGAAACCGGAGACTTCTTTGTTTGGCCTAAGGTAATGATAAACGGTACTAACTTTAAGGGAAGGTAATTACCATACTGTCAAATTAAGTAATATCTAAAAAAAATATATAAAAGAAAAAACAAAAACAAAAAAATATATATATATATATATATATATACTTTGTGTATCATCCTAAGAAATGATTTCTTCTGAAGTGCTAAAGTAAATTACTTTTGTTGACACATCGTCTGTACATTAACTAATTTGTTGCCTCAATTCACTCTGAGTATTCTATTAAAGCTTTCAGCACTTCTACAGCGCTTTGTAAGATGGTCATCTCGCACAAATTCTACTATGCAAATATTGGTACATGACTGTTTCGTGGCAAAAAATCATTGTGCCTCTTAAACACCCACTTGTTGTATTCTTCTCACCATCCCATTGTATTTATAATTATATAGGCCCAAGTTTCCATTAAATGGAAACATTTCAGAAATAAACTCTTAATGTGCCTTAGGAAGATAACATCCATCACTGCGTTGTGATAATTAGTTAAAGGCTCTATGAAATAGGAATTGTTTTACTTATAAAAATTTTACTTGTATACACACCTGATTCTATTTTAATATCACTTTTTTCTAACTTTTAACCACCAATTTATGGGTGTTGTCATAGCGGACTCAGATGCGACATTATAGATTTGTGCATAACAGCTGACTGAATTACTTGTATTTTCAACAGTTAGTTCTCCAAATTGTGCTTGTGATGTCTTGTTAATGAATTGTTTAGTTACCTGTCAGTAAAAGTTAACCACTGATGTCCATTATGTTTAAACTGTCCAGAAGCATGGATTAATTTTGCTTAGAAATGTACCTACATAAAGTTGCATTTGAAAGTTTCTTTAATACACGATGGACCATTGTAACATTAGACATAGCCTCAGCTGGTCGTGGTCATACTAGATTTCATGCACGAGTAACGAAAGCCAGTCTATTTTACCTTCTAGTCTCTATTTTGTTATGTTGATTTGTATGGAACAGCACCTGCCAACGGCAACCTCTTTCAATGTTTTATCATGCTTTCTCATTGGATTAACGAAATTGCAAACGGGATCGGATAATGTGTTAACTTGATGTTGGTAATAGTACCAATAATCCTAGCCTGGAAATTACTTTGCTAAAGTTATCTCATTGCAAAGAAAGCACGTATAAATTTGTACATTTTGAGCAAGTTCCAAGGTGGTAAAGTTGCAATTGTTTTCTATAAAAACTGTGAATGCTTTTTCACATTTTTCTCACGACTAAAACTCTGCATTGAGCTAAACCTTTCACAGGTTAGTTAATTTATGTATCTTGATTTAAAGAAACTAACAATACTTATAGAAGCAGTTTTGCCAATATAATCAATGTTGTATTTTCCTTTTTAATAATTTTCAGATGTATTTAACGGTTAAATCCTAGTCTTGGGGCTGTCATACCAAAGACGCTAAAAAAGTTGAGTTGGGAAATGACTGTAACCAAAGATAATGCCCACCATTAATGCCCAGATGAATTAGGCTTCGACAACAAGGTTTTGTGAGTTAATGGCAATTGCATATTTAATTTTGAAATCTCAGACTTGGTACACTAATGCTATATCACATGAATAGTGTTTTTATGACAATGACACAGAATTTGTTTACACATCAAAATAATAATATAGTATGATAGTATATGTAAATGATGAACAAATCTTGACAAAAAGAAAATTGTACATTATTTTATTTGATAATTAATGTAATTTAATGTTTTAAGGTATTTCAAAATGTGTAATTTAAAGAAATAAGCAAAAACAACGAAAGTTAAACTGGATTCTATCAGCTTTTTAGTGGTAAACACTATGTATCCTGATACGTGGCATACCCCTAATGACGTCATAGAAACGCGCTAGTCGGTTGATGTAATCACCCATCGCTGAGGTATCAGAAGAGATCCTTGAATATGGGGTAGTATGTCAAAAAGTTGCAAATTTTGTATTGTGGGTTTGCACTCTCATAATATAAGAATCTCTAACAAGCGCTCGTATGGCAACACAGATGTCCGCTGGCGCGATCCTGTCGAACTTGTACTAGGCCTACTTCCTATAGTATATATTTATATACTTAGAATTTATTGATGCACTATAATTATTTGCAATTTAAAAAAACAACATTAAATTTCACGAAAAAATGTCACAGAACTTAAAATTCAATGTATGGCACCTTCTCTCATGGGCTCATGGCTAAAAAAAAAAATGGAAATCTGCAAAAATAGCCCGGGTGTAGCCATTTGAGCGGTAATTGCGCAGTCACGACAAGACTACAGAACTAATTAAGAGGTTGTTAAATATACGTGGTGTTCAGAACATTAAATCCTAAAACTTACCCAAGATAGCATTGGGTACCTTGACATAAAAAAAACTAAACATAACTGACTTCTGAAAAGACCAATAATTCATTCAACTTTGATGTGCTAACTATTCATCTGTTGCCACAATGACATGATTTGCTCACTAATATACTGTAATGTTTGTTTTAACCTATTCCTTAAGCGCACGGGTAGCGTGATAGGCTTCTAAGCAATAGGTTCCTGCGGTGGTGGATCGCAGCTTCCAAGTCAATGAATGCAGCTCTGAGTTGTTCACAGTGAGGATCCCATGTAGATCATAGTGAGGATCGCATGCAGATCTTACACAGTGAGGATCCTATACCAATAACAGTGAGGATCGCGTGAGGATCGCGTGAGGATCGCGTGAGGATCCCATACAGATAACAGAGAGGATCCCATACAGATAACAGTGAGGATCCCATACAGATAACAGTGAGGATTCCATGCAGATCACAGTGAGGATCCCATACAGATAACTGTGAGGATCCAATACAGATAACAGTGAGGATCCCATGCAGATCACAGTGAGGATCGCATGCAGATCTTACACAGTGAGGATCCTATACCAATAACAGTGAGGATCGTGTGAGGATCGCGTGAGGATCGTGTGAGGATCCCATACAGATAACAGTGAGGATCCCATGCAGATCACAGTGAGGATCGCATGCAGATCTTACACAGTGAGGATCCTATACCAATAATGCATGATGTAAACATAAGTGACTAGAGCGGAATGTTCCATTGTGTAAAATGGTGATAAATATTGCAGGGTGAACTCAGATAGGACTAAAATCATGGATCATTACATTACCCCCTACCAGAATTTTCAGTCTCTGAAAAGTATACGACTATAGAATTTTCATCAAAAAAACAAAACACCTTTTTTTCAAAACAAAGTTTACTTAACAACACTGTAAAAATACTTTCGCATTAAAACATGAACGAAACCAAAAACTAATGCTCAATGGGGAATCCTTCCATGAACCAGATTAACTTAAGCAAAACCGTTAAGTGACAAATCTTCGCATAAAACACCAAAATAACTTGAACAAAAACTAATAAACAATGAAAAGCCTTTCAAAACAAGGTTTATCGAACCAAATCCGTTAAATACACTTCATAGACTTTTGTGTAATTGACATCAAGATAATCTAAACAAAACTAATAAACAATGAATATGTTTTCACACCAAGGTTTACTTATCTAAACCCGTTCAGTAACACTCTTTTGCAGAACGTAAAATAACTTAACAAAAATAATGATCAATAGAAAGGTACCATTTCCACCTTTCTTTCAAAACAAGCATTATCATTAACTTTAAAACATTATTACAAAAAAACTGTGTAACTTATCAAAAGTGGCAGAGTTGAATGAATGCAATTTAATTTAACAAAATATAAATGTTCCATAGTTCTCCATGGCTTGATCAGCATCATTAAAGTCATTAAAGTCTTAACACGAAGGGATGCGTAGACGTCCTTCCTCCATCGGCCAAGTCAATGAGGGGAATCATCAGGGTAAGTTTTCCGGGAAGTCCATTTTCCTCGGGGTCAGCTGGGACGTGTCATTTGGGGCGGGGAAAAGGGAGTTGGTGCGTCTTCATCAGGGTCAGGTGGGGTGGATTCATCTGAGGAAACTAGGGCATGTTCATCGGAGGAAACTGGGATGTGTTCATTGGAGGAATCCATCGGATGAAGCTGGGGTGTGTCCATCAGATGGAGCTTAGGTGTGTTCATTGGAGGAAGCTGGGGCGTGTCCATCAGAGGAAGCTTTGGCAAGTTTCCTGTTGGGGATCGCACCTCTTGACATTTCTGTCGTGACAAACTGTAGGTGTAAGTTGTTCCCCGCTTGCTGTTTCTCCTCTTCGTCAATGAAGTGTTCATTATGTGTAGTGTACTCCATCCCGGCTGGTTAAATCCTTCCACTCTTGAAGTCGCCCCTGCTATTGGAGTCGCCCGCTGTCCCACGGTCGCACTCCATCCCAGCTGGTTAAATCCTTCCACTACTGAAGTGGGCCCTGCTATTGGAGTCGCCGGCTGTTCCACAGTCGCACTCCATCCCGGCTGGTTAAATCATTCCACTACTGAAGTGGGCCCTGCTATTGGAGTCGCCTGTGGGCTCCTATCCACACATAACGACCATCCACTGCGGGCTCCTATCCACACACAGCGACCATCCACTGCGGGCTCCTATCCACACATAGCGACCATCTACTGCGGGCTCCTATCCACACATAGCGACCATCCACTGCGGGCTCCTATCCACACATAGCGACCATCCACTGCGGGCTCATATCCACATATAGCGACCATCCACTGCGGGTTCCTATCCACACATAGCGACCATCCACTGCGGGCTCCTATCCACACATAACGACCATCTAACATAATATATAAATAATTACTATTATGATACCAAATACTGTTTTACTGAAAACTCCCTTTGTCCAAATTATTCAAACTGAAGATTAAAACAATTATTTTCATAGATAAAATATAAAATAATATCCACTTTGAAAACGACCCATCATTTAGTTTCAACGTATACACAATATTTAGTGTTTCCAAAGTTTCTACAATAACCCTCTTCAACTGACTGACTACCTTAATTCATTTCCAAATTACATTGTTGTCACACCAATCTGTTACAGTTCGGATACTTCTTTATAATAAAATTAATATAACATATAATCATTAAAAGACAGGGCTATTGTATAGTGGGTCAATCTTAACATCACATTGAGGCTGCTGTGCGTGAAATGGACCGGAGGGGCCATGTTTTATGTCCACGATTATGCTGGATATTTTGGCTGACGGGGTTGCCAAAATCTCGCTTTATCATAGGGACTGCATATGGACTGAATTTCCACTTTGATCTTTCTACTTGAATATAGCTTTGATCTTCTGATTTCAGGTCACTGAATCTGCTTACAGTTTTACCGGTCCTAAAATATTAGCACATTCTTGTTCTCTCACTCTCGATGTTCCCTCGCAGATTGTTTGATATCGCCCCCCCCCCCTCCTTCTTCACACATTCTCAGTTAATCAAACAAAAATATTGCTTTGCTCCTTAGACGTAGGCTTCGCTTGAAAAAGTAAAATGTTTTGCGAACAATAACCATGGCCAAAAATAGTGTCTAAAATGGGTAGACCGCGGCTGGGAACTAAAAATATCAATATTGGACTAAAACTTCGACTACACAATTTTCAAAACAGGTGCGAAAAGCGAACTAAATTAAAGTGAGTACGGACAAGAGCTACGTAAGAAATATTGGACAAACACGGTTGATATGTTACCCAACACTGGTCAACATATCAACAGGTTACACAGTTGGTTTACCATTGCCCAATGTTGGAAAAAAATTGCCAAAATATGTGAACAGTTGTGGTAAATACTGACCAATTCTGGGAGAAATAACCTTACCCAACCCCATGTTGCCCAACGTTTTTACAGTGTATACAAACCGGACGATACACTATTGGTAAAAAATAATAAGGAAAATTGTGACACTGCAAAAATAACATCTCTTTGGGTCTATGTTTATATGCCACTGATCCATTATTGCATTAACATCAATATTTAATTAAATGTTTTTGTTTTATTTATTGCAGCCTCTGTTTGAAAGTTGTACCTATGAGATTGATTTTACCAAAAATGAGATCATCACTGCTCTCGACAACCTGGATGATTGGACGAAACCACAAAAGGTAAATAAGGGTTAAATGTGCACTAAAAACTCTGCATGAAAGGGAAGGTATTTTGCGTCTATGCGTATAAAGCAGACTTTTTTAAAATAAAGAACCAATCTGTGAAAGTTTCAGATAAATGTGGAGTCGAAGTCATGAGAAAAGTGTAACAACAAAAATATTCTCATATATTTAATACATAAGACAAGTTGTAAAGCGATATAAAAACGTTTCAATTCAATAAATAGCTTAATTAAAGGAAATCTCGAATTTAATAGTAATGACTGTAAAGTAATGACTACCACGGATGTGTTTTTGTCATTTATCGTTTATCACGTATCATTTATCGCCCCCAATAACGGAGAAGGAAGCAACGCTGACACCAGTACCATGGGAAAAGGGAATTGCTCTTCTCGGTATTCGGCCATAGCATTCTATAAAACAACACACACTTTACCGGTATACTGTATCTGTGAGAACAACTGTAAACAAGAGCCCCAATGAACAATCAGTAATTTATCCAGACAGGATAAATTACTTTACACCAAGCAATACCAAATACCAAGGATAATCTTTCGCAAAGCTTGCGAAGTGATGAATCCGTTATTTTGGTGGTTAATAAGCCAGTGGCTGCATGTAATGAGCCCATGAAGATGTATTTATGATATTGTACACAGTACATGTACATAATACATGTACATAATACATGTACATAATACATCAGTCATGGTAATGACATCTGGCGCGCCATGTTATCTAGGCCATTGCGTGCTTGTGGGGTATTATTTTCAGTCACTGGGTTCATCTGAGTTCATCAAATCTATCAGTTCTATCAGTTCTATCATAAGGTTTCAAACGTGAAAGCGGAAATCAAGGTCAGTTTTTTGTAAAAATTATTTGACCAAGATTTGCGAAATTGTTTCCAATTTACAAAATGTAAACCAAGCTTTTATTAAGTCAAACCATATTCAATGGATGAAATTTATTAAAACAGCTCAATAAAGTTCTTTTCATAAACCATTTGCACACAATACACGTTGTAAATGCTATGTGAGGTGCCCAGAAGTCAAGATTCTCGCGAAAACTCGTACGTTCTCGAGGTCAACTTACACAGTCAAATTGTATTTACTGAAAGTTATTTCTGAAATAAAATTGTAAAAATCGCTACAAAAGTGTCAGTCTTAACGATTCAATACAATGTATCAAACAGTTTGAAACAGAAAGTGTGTGGAAACTGTCCACAAAGGCTTTATCAGAGTTGAATCTCTTCTTGAGCAATAAAATTGTGTGTAAATGTCTAAACATTACATTGTTCAAGAGTCACAGATTTCAGTGCGCATTACTAAAATATTAAGTCTAAAAATTTAAAAGTCGTGTACGGGTAAATTGCAACCGAAAATGAAAATGGAACCGGATAATGACAGTTTCGGTCGGGTATCCGGATACCGGCACAACCTTAAATTATTTCCAGTTTTAATTTAAAAATATATAATATACAAAGAACTGTAATCAATATGACAAAACTAGCCTGATCCAGTGGTAGTTGTTTTTTGTCTGCAAAATGAAAAAAGTCAGTAGCCCCTGTAACTTTTCAACTAACAAAAAGCAAAAAACAAAAATAAAAACAAAAATGTGTCATCAATTGCACAATTTACTGAATGCACTTAGCATGTATCCACGAAACCACACTTCCAATCAGACACAAATGGCAAGTTTGACAAAAATATAAAAGGTTTCTTGTTACGTGTTTTCTGATAATGTTGGAAAAGCTACTCAGTGATTCTACGAGTATAATTACTATCTTGGATTAAAATATACATTAAACAACTAACCTGTGAATAATTCAGCTTATTACGTTTTGCCAGTCACAAGAAATTAGTGAATATTTATTTGTGTAAGCATTCTAATGTGGTATTTATTTGAAATAAAAATTATCGAACATCTTGAAATTATACAACATTTTGAAATTGAAAGTATACACAATCATTTCAATGAAATCATAAGCGCAAGTTTCACATTACAAATCAATGAATTGGATATATTTTTGAATTACCAATCCTTAGCTTTAAATTAAATCAATAAGATATTTTTCTCAAAGGCCTTTTTACACTTTTGTTGACTGCCCCAGACCAAGATTCAAGTGATCCAAAGTAACACTACTTCAATAACAATTCATATTAAATAATAGTTTATAACAATTACAATGAGTTATAAAGAAATTGATAAGAAAATCACATTTAGCACTTGTTTTCTTGTTCACCCCAGAACTATATTATATTAAACTGTCTTTCATTTCCATTTCATTTTCATTTTAGAAACGTTTATTTCCTCGTAATGGCAAAATCACTTGTATCTAGGTATAATGGAATGATTATAAGAAACAGCTATAAACAGCTATTAAGCAGATATTAAGAAAGGTATGGCTTCGTGGCAGAGCGGTCTAGCTTACCGGTCTCAAGTTCTGGTGTTAGCAGCAGAATGTGGGTTCGAATCCCGGCCGTGACACTTGTGTCCTTGAGCAAGACACTTAACCATAATTGTTTCTCTCCACCCAGGGGTTAAATGGGTACCTGTGAGGGCAGAGTTAGTTGATTAGCCCTATATGCGCTGTAATGGCAGCAATTGAGCTGTATACTCCCCAGGGAGCTGAGATGGTTTCAGGAATGATTTATGAGCCTTATGAGCCTTATGAGCAGGGGTAATGATATAATGCGCCTTGAGCACCACTCAGTTGGTGGATACGTGCGCTATATAAGTCCACACATTATTATTATTATTAAAACAAACATTTAGACAACAGATTACAGACAGATCCAGGGCTTGTAATATTTCAGAGGACAAAGGTCTCATAAGGAGATTTAAGTAAAGTACATTTTCATCTTATGCTTTAATATATTAAATAAGCCAGAGTTTTTAAGTGACAATGGGTATTCCAGGTTTTTGGACTAGAGAATTAATGCTATGTTGGAATGCAGACGTTCTATGATGAGGTAAATGAAAATATAAATTAGCAGACACACATGTGGTATGTAATTTACAATCCAGCATAAACATGCCTTGCATAAAATGAGGAAGCATATTATTCAGGTACTTGTACACTGTAAAAAAAAATCTGTATTTTTACAGAGAAAATTTCACAGACACAGGATGTTTTTTATTTTCACAACACTTTAAATGTAAAAATACATTTTTCTTAGATTTCAAATAACAAATTGCCTGTATTTTTAACATATGGATGTAAAAAAGAAATTAAGATTTGTGTAAACTATAAAAGAAAATTGGGGCGTTATCGTAAAAAAACAAAACATCTGTATTTTTACATCAAAGTATCTGGCGATGCTGCTGCCATCACTTTTGATGTAAATTTACAGAATTTGTTTTTACAGTGTACATAAAGAAAGATTGCTGATACTAGGTTCACAATATCGAAAAAATAGATTGATGTCTCTTGAATCCTTGTTGGTTGAGGTTTGATGGGTGGCCACTCAATAATTGTTTATGAGAAGTTTGTCACATCATATCACAAAAATTTGTGTTTTTTGTTAGCATCTAGTCCTGCCTCACAATTGCTATCATCAGCTATAGTATGTCTGTGTGATTGTATGATCTGGTTGAAACATTGCTTGCACCATGCGACTGCTGATGTTTTGGATATTCTCTGGTATCATCTACATAAAGCAACAAGAACAACATATAAAATATAAAGAAATTAAATTCTAAATGGGGAAAAGGCCAACGTTTGTACTCCATTCTGAATGTTGGTGGTACGCATTTTTTGTTTATTTTCCAATTAAAACTCATAAGTATTAACTCATCCCTCTGCAGTTTTTTTTCTTCAATTATTATTTTTCATGCAGGCCCTTCTTTTTCTCTCTTTTTATGTTACAAGACCATCTTTTTCTTCAAAGCGTACCTAAAGAGGAATATAATTTTTGTGCTGAATAATAATATCAACAATTTTAAAAACAGATTTTTAGCCAGTAAATAGCAGACAGGACAGTAACACACGAATGTACAAGAGTTACAAAACGAAGCAATTTGCAACGGATACTCTTTTGACTTTGACTGCATGGCGTAATTAAATTTGAACTATTTCTGGACAATATAGCATCTATTTATGCCCAGTCATTATCCTTGGATAAATTAATTAACATCAAGCAGGTACACTACAAAAACAGGGAAAGAGTAGACCCAATATAGTTTTCACGTAATAGATGCAGTACTACGGTTTCGTCCGTCATGAACATCTATTTGGTTGTGCATGCAATAATTATGTCTATACGATAGGCCTACTTTACAAACGCACATTCTAGGCCAATATACCTCTAAATAATGTCTACTTACCTCTTAATAATGCAATATCATTTCCTGTTTCTCAGTAACCATTTCTTGTATTTCGCTTTAGAGTTAAAAACAGCGGCAAAATTGTTCAGTATTATTTCATGCAACCGAGAACTAAATGGACGCCACCAAACAGTTTTGCTAGTATAAAATGTCGTGACAGATTGCCTCAAATTAGAAAGCCAGTCTAATCAAAAATTAAGTTGCCTTCGTGTTGCCGTTTCATTGCTACTGGATTGCGCGAAATGCTACACAAGACAATCTCTGAGCAATCTTATTGCCAGCAACTTTTATTGCTTGAAACTTGCCCGAAAGTGACAAGGTCTTAAAAGTGTAAACGTTCATCTCTACTGGTTTTTCAATCATATATTTACATGGTTTTTGAGAGCAGAATCATTCATTGTAGATTTTAGTTGCTGACAGAATGACGAATAAGTTTGAAAGCTTGTATTAAGAAAATAAAAACTTATACTGCTTCATATACCAATTCAACCATTCAATAAAAAAAAACAATACGCACTGCCAAAATTAGTCCAACTTCAAACGCATTTTTCTTGGAACAGCATTTCTGGCGATTCGTCACTTTGTGCTATGCGATAAATTGTATGCAACAGAAAAACACGTAATTATATACTTTTAAAGTAGATTTTAGATTATTTATTTTATTTTATTTATTTTTTAAGGTTGATAAACCAATACACTTCACAGGAGTTCCGGCATACATTCAACACCAGCCTTATGGGGTGATGCTGGTTATTGGCGCCTGGAATTATCCCTTTCAACTGACACTTATGCCACTGGTTGGTGTGATCGCTGCAGGTTAGTTTGTAAATATTGACTGAAATGACGGGCTTAGAAAAAACTATCGTCCAAAGGTAAACCCTGCAGTGTTCAGTTTTCACAAGGCATGAGTGGAAGGAAGAAAGAATGTTTTCGAATGTTAAGAATGTTCTCTAATTTAGATGTGATAGTTTTAGGGTTATGACAGAGAAGACCCTCAGCTGTAAATGATCTTTCCATTATTATTTTTACACAGGTAATACAGTAATCATCAAGCCGTCAGAGATTGCTCATGAATTTGCTACTGTGTTGGCAGAGATTGTACCCCAGTACTTGGATAATGTAGGTTTGACACACTGATTGTAAATTATTCTTTAAATTGCAAGAATCATTCCTACAGAAGCGTTGAGGGAACATCGTAATAAATAAAATTACTCGGCTTAAGTCATAATTATGACTTAGTATAAGTCTAAGTTCAATTATGACTTATGCTAAGTCATAATTATGACTTAAGTGGAGTAATATTTGTTTCGCTTCTGTACATTTCTGATTGTTTAACCAAAACAATTGTTTTGTGCTAGAAGACCAAGTATAACTAGAGGTATTGCGTTTGCCTCAACGAACTAATCATCCAGTATCCTGTCATCGCGTAATCCTCCAGCAGCCAACTTAAGCAGCCGCATTTCCCAGAGTTCGGCATTCTCCTGAGGACGATCAGAGCACACTGATCGAAACGTCGAGTTGTACCTCCAGTTCTTTTCATAACTAATTACTACTCAGTTGAGAATTTCACATGGTGTCACCGCAATTAGTCTTACTTATCCTCCTCACCATGCAAAGCTACAAGGTATTAGACAGGTTAAATTAAACCTACCTCAAGTTAATAAAGGGTTTGAATTGTATTACTACATAATTTCCCAATTAAACGAGTGAAACGAAGTTTGATTGGGATTCTGCCGAATCTTTTACCGAAATGAGGAATCACGTGAGACTGTATTGTCTGGTAGGAACATACCACGCATTTAAAGCATAACAAAGCAAAGTGATTACGACCCTATGCTATATAAGCACTCTCCCCGCACAATCTCGCCAGTGTTTAAAGCTAATAGTATAATCATTACACTGGCCCCACCGAAAACAAAATAGGGTGGGTTCCATATGCAACCTCTTTAATTTGTGCCAATATACTGCAAATGCATGTATTCAGTCTAGTAAAGTCGGGAGGGTGTCACGTGATTCCTCATTTCGGTAAAAGATTCGGCAGAATCCCAATCAAACTTCGTTTCACTCGTTTAATTGGGAAATTCTACCTCACAATTACCTCCATTCGGAACACGTAAGATTTTAAAGTTGGCCAGTGTAATGTGCGTTAGGAAAACAAATTCATACACACCAGAAAATAAAATCATTGTCATGACTTGTTAATTTCAAGATAGTGTAACACACATCGAGAAAGATAAAATCCATTCAAATCATGGAGATCAAATCTGGAGGTACTCTGCACCTCATTGGTCGATTTACAGTCACTTTACATAAGTTTGATAGATTCAACTACTTTTGAATCAAACAAATTAAAAGAAAATATACATATATATATATATATATATATATATTTTTTTTTTTAAACCTTTTTAAGTTTACATAACTCGTTTTCGACTCAACTTTGTCCAATGACCTTGGACCAATCAACCATTGTTGAATATCAGCATATCTTAACTTGTAGATTCAAATCATATCTCATTTATTCAATTGACTGATACATTTCTATATATTTAAATCAACTTAACATTTTACACCACCTGTGATTTAACTCCATGGCCATGGATAGTTGATGTCAGTAAATTTGCCTCTGTTTTGTTGCCCTGCAATTAATAAGTTATAGAGGTTAATTGTTATTTAACACTGCCTTTGCAAAGCTCGTTTGTGGTTCCATGTGATTGATAGAACTACTTCTATTATAAAATTTAGCAAAGGTTGTCGTCGTTGACCAACCTGCCGTCTGTAAAATAAAATCCACTGGGACCCCTTTGTTAGCAGCTGCAGACGTTGAAGCAGACCGTAAACTATGTGCCTTAAAAACCCAAGTATCTATACCTGCTTCTGTTAAGCACAGTTTCAACCATCGAGCAATGGTAGAAGGACCCACTCCTTGATGCGGAGTGACAAAACTTATGAAGAGCTTATTACTCCTACGAATAGGATTTGTACGTTTTAAATACTCTAACAGTGTTCTGATTACACAGTTTGTTATCCTGTGGGTATGCTGAAAGTATTAAAACTGGCTGAGGCTTGCCTGGTTTAGAAGTCTTTATTGGTTTTGTGATGTTAATCTTAACCTGTTTATTTGAAAGCACCATGTTGGAAACCTCACATAAGGACAACGTTTGTGTCCTCTGACCTGTGGTTAGTGCAACTAAACAAATAAGCTTAAAGGTCAAAAGTTTGAGACTTATTGATTGTACAGGTTCTAAACTACCTATATAAGCAAGTAATTGACCAACATCCCAAATGTGGGAATATCTAGGTAGTGGTGGTTTAAGGTTAAATACCCCACGCATAAAGCGTACCACTAATTGGTGAGACCCAAACTTTATAACCGAGTCTGATGTTGACCATAGTAAAGCTGATAATGCACTTCTTGCTGTGTTTACAGTACTGTACTGTACACCCTGATCCACCAATGAAGCGAGAAAGTCCAATGCCGAGCTTAAAGGGGCATGAATTGGATGCAATGTCCATTGAGCGCAGAAGTGAAGCCATTTGGATATGGCTGAATAGTATTGTTTTTGCGTACTTGGTTTCCAGGCCTGCATGATGATGTTAATAGTTCTTTGTGAAAGGCCTCTTGTCTCGAGCGATCGCCAGACAAGACAGCAGCTGTCATTACTAGTTTTTTTAACGGATGTGGACGCTCTGGAGCGTGTGGTAGGTAGAGCAGTCTTGGCTCTCTTGGGATGATTACTGGATGTGTTATCAGTAATCTTAATAACCTTGGGAACCAGTGTTGCGTCTGCCAGAGCGGGAATACCAGAATACCGGTAGCCTTGTCGTGCTCTAATTTCTGCAGTACTCTGTCAATGAGAGCAAATGGAGGAAAAGCGTAAATTATTTCATCTTCCCAAGAGAATGAAAATGCATCACAAGTTACTGCCTCAGGATCAGGGAACCATGATACATATGGCTTGAACTGGTAATTAGTTCTCGATGCAAATAAATCATTTGTGGGTGTAATTTTCAATCTTAATGAAATGTTCTGGAAGACTCGACTATTCAACTTCCATTCAAAGTGGTCATCTGTTGATCTTGATAAAGAATCTGCTTGAACATTCTTTATGCCAGGAATGTGACATGCCATAAGCCATGAGCCCTGTTGTAAACACCAGAGCCATAACTGCTTAGTCAAAGTATTGAGTGTTGGAGAGTGGCAACCTCCCATATGGTGTATGCCACAGCAGTGGTATTATCTACATGTACAGAAATAGTTTTGTTCTGTATGTGAGTAGCAAAGGATTTTAGTGCATAAAAGACTGCCAATAATTCCAGATAATTTATGTGGAAAGTTGCTTCAAATGGGGTCCATTTCCCTTTGGTGTGCAGGTTAACTGCCGGGCAATCTGCTCCCCAACCATTGAGAGAAGCATCAGTATACACTTGAATATCACCAACCCGAGGCATAATTGGGCGGTATGAACAAGTTAAATTTTGCATCCACCATTGCAGTTCGAAAATGGCCTCTTGAGGCAAAGATATTTTGGCGTGAAAATTTCCACCATGTTTCTTGAGCGCTTCATCTTTTGCTCTTTCTAAATTTCTGTAAAATAGTGGGCCTAGTGGCACTGCAGGAAAACATGAGACTAGTTTGCCTATTATTCGTGCTACCATAAAAATGCTTGAATTTTTGTGATTGGCTAGATGTCGACATGCATTAACAATAACAGATATCTTATTAGTCGGCAAACGGACTGTCATTTCTACTGTATTTATTACAAAACCCAAAAATTCTATACTTTGAGAAGGGTTAAGACGTGATTTGGTCTGATTGATCACAAAACCGAGTTTGGTCATAAGTGCACATCTAGCTTGAATATTATTTGTACATTCATTCATTGTGTCCCCAACGAGAAGGGAATCATCAATATAATTGGCATATATATATAGCCAATGTTGCGTAGAGCTGCAACCGCTGGTTTCATGACCTTGGTAAATATGCGTGGTGCGCTTGACAGGCCAAAACACAAACAAGTAAATTGCCACAACTTGTCTCGCCATCGGAATCTAAGAAATGTCTGATGTTCAAAGGCCATTGGAATGGTAAAATATGCATCTTTGAGATCTTCCGATGCTAAAAAGCAATGGGACGAATGAGTGCAAGTGCAAACTCTAGCGTCTCCATTTTAAAATGGTGATATGTGACAAATTTATTCAAAAGTTTCAAATTGATGATAGGCCGCATAGAGCCATCCTTTTTCATTGTCAGAAAAATATTGGAAAGAAACTGCCCTCGACAGGACTGTGCTTCGACAATGGCACCTTTTGTGCACATCGAATCTATTTCTTTATCTATCATTTCAGCTTCAGAAACTGAAAAGTGTATTGGAGTTGGGGCATTGTACTGAATTGGCGTTTTATGGAATTCAATATGGCAATGTGCCACCGTGTCTAAGACCCACTTGTCAGATGTGATATTGGTCCAGGCCGAGACAAAGTGCTTCAATATTCCGCCAAAAGGGGTTAATTTTTGAATGGTGTACTTACTCACGGGGTTAGTACTTTCTGCATCTAGTCATGCTGTCGGCTGTTTGTTTGTGCTCGAAGAGCTACTGCTGCCTGGCCGTGACTGGCTCTGCAGTGAGTATGGGTACCGGTTGTTGAATGGCCGGGTTCCTAACCCTCGACCTCCTCGGTAATAAGGCGCCCTCAATCGGCGGTTATAACCTCTAACGGAAGACCCGTAACGCCAAACGCCCAAAGAGCGTGGCAGGTTGCGTGAATAGCTTCTTTTGTTTGCGCTATCAGATCGCCGTACCTGTACTTTAGATCCAATTCTATTGGTATTCTGAATACTTTTGCATGAATAAGCCAAGTCGTCCCCAAACAAAAGGTTTGTACATGGGACTTGTGACGAACAAAGGGGAGCAAAATTCGGGCTCAAATCTGGGCGAATTGCGTCACGTCGACGCAAATTTAACAAAGAATTGCCATTCCCAAGAATTGCAATTGCATCAACCAGAATGCGTATTAGTTTGGCCGAATCAATGTTGGCCTCTGACTTATTGTTATGGGCTTTCAGGAGCTCATCTGCTACCATGGAAATGGCTACAGATCCGTGAACAAAAGAATTTTGAATCTTTTGTAACTTGGCATCATATGACCGTGTTGCCGGTTTCAGAATTGACCAGATTTCTGGATTAACTCGAGTAAGGCACATGTTTGTACAGTTTTCTGGCTTATTATAAAGTTTCAACTTTTCGTTGAGCTTTTCAGATTGAATTTTGCCTCTGATTAAGGCGTTCACAGTTTGAGCCAATGTTCATTAATGGCTGGGCCCACTTGTTCGTCATTTTTGGTCAGGGCAGCCAAATCATTTAGCAAGTGATCACTCTCTTGCCCAAGAAAGAGGGCGTCAACATAGCGATCTGAAAATTGTTCGTCCCTTTCGGGTACGGTGCCGTAAAAACCACCATTGCCCCTTTCGGGTACCAGGTTGTCAAACATTATTGACTCAAGGTCTGAAATTTCGCCCTCTTCAGCTTCTCCTAGATGTGCCACACTATTAGTGGCCTGAGCGCTGTTGCTGAAGCAATTGAACGCATTTGCTAGAGAAGCAACCGTTTCTTGCAGCTGGCTTAGAGTGGCTCGCAAATTACCGTCCGGTACAGTCGGCGATGGGTCAAGCGCCGAGGCATGGCTCGAAGCAGCAGATTTGCGTTTAGTGACGCGCTTTCGTGCAATCTTAGTCGGCATTTTGGAGCTAGTGCTTGCCTGCTGTGCAACCGCAATATCCTTCTCTAACTGCGTGAAAAAGGATTCGTCCTCAGAACTTGAATGACGGCCTCGTCCACCATTGCAGCCTACAGTGAAAAACAACGCTAAAGCTGCGGTAATACAAGAAAAATTGCGCTGCGAAGCGTGACCTACGCGCGTAGTATGCACCAGAAATACACTGGCGAGATTGTGCGGGGAGAGTGCTTATATAGCATAGGGTCGTAATCACTTTGCTTTGTTATGCTTTAAATGCGTGGTATGTTCCTACCAGACAATACAATCTCACGTGTTCCGAATGGAGGTAATTGTGAGGTAGAATAAAAGAAAAAGAAAAACACAGAAGGGACGAGACTCGAACTGGGATCTCCTGCAATGAAAGGAGATTCATCTTTGTACGCGATGGAATAATAAAGGGGATGTCCAACAACAATGGTTTTCCATATGTACACATGTGTATAGTGAACTCTTTAACAAAAGGGACAATAGATCCTCGGTCAGAACAATTGAGGAGAACAAAAGGAGTCCTTGGCCAACACCAATTAGTCGGGAACTGTGATCCAACCTGATAATTCAGTGGAGCCCATGGTTATGGGTTCTAATTCCTACCGCACCAACCCCCACCCCCCAAAAAACGGAACAAACAAAACAAAACAAAATATTAAAAGAAATTATCACGTTGGATTACGGTTCGAGACTAATTGGCGTTGACCAAGCACCTCCTTTTGTTCTCCTCTATTGTCCCTGTTGTTCACTGTACACAAGTGTACGCGTGGAAACCATTGTTGTTGGACTTAGAAACCAACCCAGGACATAACTGACAATAGAGAAACTATTGTTTCCTTTTGTTAAACGAATATGTACTGGTAACATGAATAATTGAAAATGAATTAAAAATACCTACAAAATCAATGAGCATTCCCTTTATTTTTCCATCACATCAAATGATGATTAATCTCCTTTCATAGCAAACAGTCAGGCGAAGTGGTGGTCTAATGGATTAGACGCTTGACACACATGCAGGCGATCCCGGTTCGAATCCCGCCTGCGTCTTTTTTTGTCTTTTGTTGTGTAGCAATACACTTCAAACCCTTTATTTAAGTAGCTTTAATTTAACCTGTCTAATACCAACATGGTCCAGATGGCGCAGCACGTTGGCCGGACCACTGGAAGTGTCAATCGCGGGACTTCCAGAGCTGGGACGCACCGGTTCGAAGCCCTAGAACAGACCTAATTCAGGGACATGGCAGTTGCGGCAGCAACAACGGTTTGGGGCCGCCATGTCTCTCCCCTATTCGATAGTTGGTTACGGTGCGGGAAAGTAAAGGAGGGACCGAGGGTCTGCCGATTCCCCCAGAAGGGTGCTAAGGTGGTTATCACGCTGGGTTCGCCTAGAAGATTCAACGCTCCCCAATGCCTGGTCATTACCTCTGACTAACTTTCTGCAGAAATTAGTTTTGAAAAAAATATATATAATAATTTTCTTCTTCTTCTTCTTCTTCTTCTTCTTCTCCTCCTCCTCCTCCTCCTCCTCCTCCTCCTCCTCCTCCTCCTCCTCCTCCTCCTCCTCCTCCTCCTCCTCCTCCTCTTCTTCTTCTTCTTCTTCTTCTTCTCCGGATCGATTGTCTAAAGAAAAAACATACTTGCAAACTTCACATGAACTTCAAACTTGGCATATACTTAGAACTTAACACGTAGATGAAACATAATTTGTGACGTCATGATTAGGTCATCAGATATCGAATTACGATAAATCAAAGTTTAATATTTAAAAAATTCTCAACAACCACAAGGGGTAAATTCACAATTTTTGTATATTTACAAAAAGATGACCCCAATTTGACCTTACTTCCTGTCCAAACCGGAAGTCAAATTTTAATATTAAAAGAAATCATATCTCAACCACAAGAGGTAAATTCAAAAGTTTTGTACCATTGGACAGATCGTTGATTGTCAAAAAGTATTTACAAAAAGATGACCCCAATTTGACCTTACTTCCTGTCCAAACTGGAAGTCAAAGTTTAATATTTAAAAAAATCCTATCTCAACAACGACAAGAGGTAAATTGACATTTTTTGCACCATTGTATAGATTGTTCATTGTCGAAACATATTTACACAAAGGTGACCCCAATTTGACCTTTCTTCCTGTCCAAACCGGAAGTCAGATTTTAATATTTAAAAAAGTCATATCTGAACAACCACAAGAGGTAAATTCACAATTTGTGTACCATTGTACAGATCGTTAATTGTCAAAAGTATTTACAGAAACATGACCCGAATTTGACCTTTACTTCCTGTCCAAACCGGAAGCCAAAGTTTAATATTAAAATAATTTCTAAATTCAGTATTGTATTCTATTCAAACAACCACAAGAGGTAAATTGAAATTTTATACACCATTGTATAGATTGTGAATTGTCGAAACATATTACACAAAGGTGACCCCAATTTGACCTTACTTCCTGTCCAAACTGGAAGTCAAATGTTAATATTTAAAAAAATCATATCTGAACAACCACAAGAGGTAAATTCACAATTTTTGTACCATTGTACAGATCGTTAATTGTCAAAAAATATTTACAAAAAGATGACCCCAATTTAACCTTACTTCCTGTCCAAACCGGAAGTCAAAATTTAATATTTAAAAAAATCCTATCTCAACAACCACAAGAGGTAAATTGACATTTTTGCACCATTGTACAGATCGTTGATTGTCAAAAAATATTTACAAAAAGATGACCCCAATTGGACCTTACTTCCTGTCCAAACCGGAAGTCAAATTTTAATATTAAAATAATTTCTAAATTCAGTATTGTATTGTATACAAATAAACTTCTCGCGAGAACTTCAACAGACGTTAACATTTGACTTTCTACAACACTTTCTACAACAATTGATGACGTCATCATTTTAACTTCAACCGAACACCTAGTTTTTGTTGTGACAAAAACTTATATCTAGTTATTATTATTATTATTATTATTATTATTATTATTATTATTAATATTATTATTATTATTAACATACAGCTGTTTTATTGCACACGCCAACAAATACTGACAAACTACTACACGGCTTACCTCTTGTTATTTTGATGAAATATATATATTTTTAAAACCTTACTCATTGTGCTTTTGATGATTTTGTTAATGGAAAAACATGTCGTGTTTTATTATCTGCTGCTACTGAATAGATTGGAGACGGGGGACTTCTCAAAATTATAATCACTGCCGCTTAGTGAGATGATTTGGCTTATTACGTGTTAATAGTAGGAACTTACTACTTTTAGGAAAAAAATACAAGGCTTACTTCTTGATTTTGAAGACAAAAAGGCTTTACTCCGTGTGATTTTGAAGACGTGGGTTTTAAGAAGTATTTTTAAACTACAAGGCTAAACACATTTTGATTTTGACTTTAGGGATAAACTAAAAGGATACCTCCTTGTGATATTGACAAGTTTTTATCAAAATCACAAGGGGTGTTAAGCTTTGTAATGATATATTTTTGTGATTTTGATGAAAAGAATATTTGTCTTAAATACAAAGCTTATCGCTTGTGATTTTGATGAAAATGTTTGTGGGAAAAACCAAGTAAATTTGTCTGGTCATATTAGAGTTGTGTCGGTAAATTTACCAGCAAAATATTTTTGCGCCCACCAACTCTGATATCAGTCGGCAAATTGGGTTATCGGTAGGGTTAGGCTTAGGGTAAGGGTTAGGGTTAGGCGTAGGGGTAGTGTTAGGGTTAGTGTCAGGGTTAGGTTTAGGGTTAGGGTTGTTCGGGTTGTTCGGGTTCTTCGGGTTAGGGATACACTTAGGGGTTAGGGTTAGGGTTAGTAAATTTGTCTGGTCATATTAGAGTTGTGTCGGTAAATTTACTAGCAAAATATTTTTGCGCCCACCAACTTTGATATCAGTCTGCAAATTGGGTTAGGGTTAGGGTTAGGGTTAGGGTTAGGGTTAGGGTTAGGGTTGTTCGACTTGTTCGGGTTAGGGTTAGGGATACACTGAGGGGTTAGGGTTAGCGTCACGGTTGGGGTTGTTCAGGTTAGGGTTAGGGTTAGGGTTCGGGTTAGGGTTCGGGTTAGGGTTAGGGTTAGGGTTAGGGTTAGGGTTAGGGTTTGATTTTAGGAATAAACTAAAAGGATACTTCCTTGTAATATTGACGAGAGAGGGAGGAAAAACTAAAAGACTTACCCCTTGTATCGATATATTTTTCTTTTCATCAAAATCACAAAAATATATCATTACAAAACTTACCCCTGTGATTTTGATAAAAACCAAAATATTTAAATACAAAGCTTATCCCTTGTTATTTTGATGAAAATGTTTGGGGAAAAACCAAGTAAATTTGTCTGGTCATATTAGAGTTGTGTCGGTAAATTTACTAGCAAAATAGTTTTGCGCCCACCAACTCTGATATCAGTCTGTAAATTGGGTTAGGGTTAGGGTTAGGGTTAGGGTTAGGGTTGTTCGGGTTGTTCGGGTTAGGGTTAGGGATACACTTAGGGGTTAGGGTTAGGGTTACGTTTAGGGTTGTTCAGGTTAGGGTTAGGGTTAGTGTTTGGGTTAAGGTTAGGGTTCGGGTTAGGGTTAGGCTTAAGGTTAGGGTTTGACTTAAGGGATAAACTAAAAGGATGCCTCCTTGTGATATTGACGAGAGAGGGAGAAAAAACTAAAAGACTTACCCCTTGTATCGATATATTTTTGTTTTCATCAAAATCGCTTACCCCTTTGAGATTTTGATAAAACAAAAATATATAAAATAAAACTTACCCCCTTGTGATTTTGATGAAAAATATGTATAAATACAATGCTTTCTCTTGTAAATTTCGATGGAAACAAAAATAAATATATACAAAGCTTATCCCTTGTGATTTTGATGAAAATGTTTGGGGAAAAACCAAGTAAATTTGTCAGGTCATATTAGAGTTGTGTCGGTAAATTTACTAGCAAAATATTTTGCGCACCAAACTCTGATATCAGTCTACAAATTGGTTAGGGGTTAGTGTTAGGGTTAGGGTTAGGGTTAAGGTTAGGGTTAGGGTTATGGGTTAGTGTTAGGGTTAGGGTTAGGGTTAGGGTTAGGGTTAGGCTTAGGGTTCGGGTTGGGGTTAGGCTTAGGCTTAAGGTTAGAGTTAGGGTTAGACTCAGGGTTATGGTTGGACTTTAGGGATAAACTAAAAGGATACCTCCTTATGATATTGACGGGTGAGGGAGAAAAAACCAAAATATATGAATACAAAGCTTATCCCTTGTGATTTTGATGAAAATGTTTGGTTTAGGGTTAGGGTTAGGGTTAGGGTTAGGGTTGTTCGGGTTGTTCGGGTTAGGGTTAGGGATACACTTAGGGGTTAGGGTCAGGTTTACGGTTAGGGTTGTTCAGGTTAGGGTTAGGGTTAGAGTTTGACTTTAGGAATAAACTAAAAGGATACCTCCTTCTGATATTGATGAGAGAGGGAGAAAAAACTAAAAGACTTACCCCTTGTATCGATAATATTTTTGTTTTCATCAAAATCACAAAAATATATCATTACAAGGCTTACCCCTTGTGATTTTGATAAAAACAAAAATATATAAATACAAGACTTAGCCCTTGTGATTTTGATGAAAAATATGTAAAAAAACAAATCTTTACCATTTAAATTTCCATGGAAACAAAAATAAATAAATACAAAGCTTATCCCTTGTGATTTTGATGAAAATGTTTGGGGAAAAACCAAGTAAATTTGTCAGGTCATATCAGAGTTGTGTCGGTAAATTTACTAGCAAAATATTTTTGCGCCAACCAACTCTGGGTTAGGGTTAGGGTTAGAGTTAGGGTTAGGGTTAGGGTTAGGGTTAAGGTTAGGGTTAGGGTTATGGGTTAGTGTTAGGGTTAGGGTTAGGGTTAGGGTTAGGGTTAGGCTTAGGGTTCGGGTTCGGCTAAGGCTTAGGCTTAGGGTTAGAATTAGGGTTAGACTTAGGGTTATGGTTTGACTTTAGGGATAAACTAAAAGGATACCTCCTTGTGATATTGACAAGTGAGGGAGAAAAAAACAAAATATATAAATACAAAGTTTATGCCTTGTGATTTTGATGAAAATGTTTGGGGAAAAACCAAGTAAATTTGTCTGGTCATATTAGAGTTGTGTCGGTAAATTTACTAGCAAAATATGTTTGCGCCCACCAACTCTGATATAAGTCTGCAAATTGGATTAGGGTTAGTGTTAGGGTTAGGGTTAGTGTTAGGGTTAGGGTTAGAGTTAGGGTTAGGGTTAGGGTTAGGATTGTTCGGGTTGTTCGGGTTAGGGTTAGGGATACACTTAGGGGTTAGGGTTATGGTTACGGTTTGGGTTGTTCAGGTTAGTGTTAGGGTTAGGGTTTGGGTTAATGTTAGGGTTAGGCTTAGGGTTAGAGTTAGGTTTAGACTTAGGGTTAGGGTTTGACTTTAGGGATAAACTGAAAGGATACCTCCTTGTGATATTGACGATAGAGGGAGAAAAAACTAAAAGACTTACCCCTTGTATCGATATATTTTTGTTTTCATCAAAATCACAAAAATATATAATTACAAAACTTACCCTTGTGATTTTGATAAAACAAAATATATAAATACAAGGCTTACCCCTTGTGATTTTGATGAAAATATGTATAAATACAATACTTTCCTTGTAAATTTCGATTGAAACAAAAATAAATAAATACAAAGCTTATCCCTTGTGATTTTGATGAAAATGTTTGGGGAAAAACCAAGTAAATTTGTCAGGTCATATTAGAATTGTGTCGGTAAATTTACTAGCAAAATATTTTTGCGCCAACCAACTCTGGGTTAGGGTTAGTGTTAGAGTTGGGGTTATAGGGTTAGGGTTAGGGTTAGGGTTAAGGTTAGGTATAGGGTTAGGGTTAGGGTTCGGGTTAGGGTTAGGCTTAGGCTTATGGTTAGAGTTAGGGTTAGACTTAGGGTTAGACTTAGGGTTAGGGTTTGACTTTAGGGATAATCTAAAAGGATACCTCCTTGTGATATTGACGAGAGAGGGAGAAAAAAACTAAAATATATAAATACAAGGCTTACCCTTTGTGATTTTGAGGGGAAAAATACAAGGCTTACCCCTTGTGATTTTGAGGGGAAAAAATACAAGGCTTACCCCTTGTGATTTTGATAAAAACAAAAATATATAAATACAAGGCTTACCCCTTGTGATTTTGATGAAAATGTTTGGGAAAAACCAAGTAAATTTGTCTGGTCATATTAGAGTTGTATCGGTAAATTTACTTGCAAAATATTTTTGCGCGCAGCAACTCTGATATCAGTCGGCAAATTGGATCCACACACCCCCAAAATGCCTTCGATACACCGCTGGCTCCACTGAACCTCCCCCAACTGACACCCTCTTCTCGGTCTATTAATCCCAACATTTGTTACATGTTTTGAGATGGAATAGTCCTCATTTGTGAAGTAAATTTTGATGGAAACAAAAATATGTCATTACAAGGCTCACTCCTTGTGATTTTGATAAAAACAAAAATTTATAAATTACCTCTTGTAATTTTGATAAAAACAAAAATATAATTACAATGCTTGTAAATTTTGATGTAAACAAAAATAAAAAATACAGGGCTTACCCTTTGTGATTTTCATGAAAACAAATACATATAAATACAAGGGGTAAGTCTTTTAGTATTTTCTCCCTCTCTCGTCAATCTCACAAGGAGACAAAGACAATCTCTGAGCAATCTTATTGCCAGCAACTTTTATTGCTTGAAACTTGCCCGAAAGTGACAAGGTCTTAAAAATGTAAACGTTCATCTTTACTGGTTTTTCAATCATATATTTACATGGTTTTTGAGAGCAGAATCATTCATTGTAGATTTTAGTTGCTGACAGAATGACGAATAAGTTTGAAAGCTTGTATTAAGAAAATAAAAACTTATACTGCTTCATATACCAATTCAACCATTCAATAAAAAACCAATACGCACTGCCAAAATTAGTCCAACTTCAAACGCATTTTTCTTGGAACAGCATTTCTGCCGATTCGTCACTTTGTGCTATGCGATAAATTGTATGCAACAGAAAAACACGTAATTATATACTTTTAAAGTAGATTTTAGATTATTTATTTTATTTTATTTATTTTTTAAGGTTGATAAACCAATACACTTCACAGGAGTTCCGGCATACATTTAACACCAGCCTTATGGGGTGATGCTGGTTATTGGCGCCTGGAATTATCCCTTTCAACTGACACTTATGGCACTGGTTGGTGTGATCGCTGCAGGTTAGTTTGTAAATATTGACTGAAATGACGGGCTTAGAAAAAACTATCGTCCAAAGGTAAACCCTGCAGTGTTCAGTTTTCACAAGGCATGAGTGGAAGGAAGAAAGAATGTTTTCGAATGTTAAGAATGTTCTCTAATTTAGATGTGATAGTTTTAGGGTTATGACAGAGAAGACCCTCAGCTGTAATGATCTTTCCATTATTATTATTTTTACACAGGTAATACAGTAATCATCAAGCCGTCAGAGATTGCTCATGAATTTGCTACTGTGTTGGCAGAGATTGTACCCCAGTACTTGGATAATGTAGGTTTGACACACTGATTGTGAATTATTCTTTAAATTGCAAGAATCATTCCTACAGAAGCGTTGAGGGAACATCGTAATAAATAAAATTACTCGGCTTAGACTTAGACTTAGCTCGACTTAGACTTAGTGTAAGTCTAAGTTCAATTATGACTTATGCTAAGTCATAATTATTACTTAAGTGGAGTAATGTTTGTTTCGCTTCTGTACATTTCTGATTGTTTAACAAAAACATTGTTTTGTGCTACAAGACCAAGTATAACTACAGGTATTGCGTTTGCCTCAACGAACTAATCCTCCAGTATCCTGTCATCGTGTAATTCTCCAGCAGCCAACTTAAGCAACAGCATTTCCCAGAGTTCGGCATTCTCCCGAGTTCTTTTTATTATTATTATTATTATTATTAATCAACACTTATATGGCGCTCTTCAAAGAGCACAGCGCCTTACAAAATCACAAGCAAAAAAATGTAAGCAAGACAAGTAAACAACAAAACATCTAATTTTTATACAAATTACTACTCAATTGAGAATTTCACATGGTGTCACCGCAATTAGACTTACTTATCCTCCTCACCATGCAAAGCTACAAGGTATTAGACAAGTTAAATTAAACCTACCTTAGTAAAGGGTTTGAATTGTATTGCTACATAATAAAGAAAAAGAAAAAACACAGAAGGGACGAGACTCGAACTGGGATCTCCTGCACGGATGTCAAGCGTTTGATCCATTAGACCACGGCACTTCCCTTGACTGTTTGCAATGAAAGGAGATTCATCTTTGTACGTGATAGAACAATAAAGGGGATGTTCAACAACAATGGTTTCCACACGTACACGTGCGTATAGTGAACTCTTTAACAAAAGGGACAATAGATCCACGGTCAGAACAATTGAGGAGACCAAAAGGAGGTCCTTGGCCAACACCATCTGTGATCCAACCTGATCCAACTGTGATCCAACCTGATAATTCAGTGGAGCCCATGCTTATGGGTTCTTATCCCTACCGCACCAACCCCCACCCCCCAAAAAAACGGAACAAACAAAACAAAACAAAATAAAAATAAAACATTATCACGTTGGATTACGGTTCGAGACTAATTGGCGTTAACCAAGGACCTCCTTTTGTTCTCCTCTATTGTCCTGTTGTTCACTGTACACAAGTGTACGCGTGGAGACCATTGTTGTTGGACTTAGAAACCAACCCAGGACATAACTGACAATAGAGAAACTATTGTTTCCTTTTGTTAAACGAATATGTACTGGTAACATGAATAATTGAAAATGAATTAACAATACCTACCAAATCAATGAGCGTTCCTTTATTTTTCCATCACATCAAATGATGATTAATCTCCTTTCATATCAAACAGTCAGGCGAAGTGGTGGTCTAATGGATTAGACGCTTGACACCCGTGCAGGTGATCGGTTCGAATCCGCCTGCGTCTTTTTGTCTTTTGTTGTGTAGCAATACACTTCAAACCCTTTATTTAAGTAGCTTTAATTTAACCTGTCTAATACCAACATGGTCCAGATGGCGCAGCACGTTGGCCGGACCACTGGAAGTGTCAATCGCGGGACTTCCAGAGCTGGGACGCACCGGTTCGAAGCCCTAGAACAGACCTAATTCAGGGACATGGCAGTTGCGGCAGCAGCAACGGTTTGGGGGCCGCCATGTCTCTCCCCTATTCGATAGTTGGTTACGGTGCGGGAAAGTAAAGGAGGGACCGGGGGTCTGCCGATTCCCCCAGAAGGGTGCTAAGGTGGTTATCACGCTGGGTTCGCCTAGAAGATTCAACGCTCCCCAATGCCTGGTCATTACCTCTGACTAACTTTCTGCAGAAATTAGTTTTGAACAAAATATATATAATACTTTTTATTACTATTATTTTATTTTAAAATTTACTCACTCACAAACCATGTCACTTAACGATTTGTCCCTTAACGATTTGTCCCTTATTAGTGCCATGGTCGAGCGGTTTAGTGCATCGGATTTGTGTTGTGATGGCTGAGTCCTCAGAATGTGGGTTCGATTCCCAAACGTGACCGGGGCACTTGTTTCATTATTATTATTATTATTATTAGGTGTTCGGGTATGAACCCGAAACACCTCTTCTTCTTCTTCTTCTTCTTCTTCTTCTTCTTCTTCTTCTTCTTCTTCTTCTTCTTCTTCTTCTTCTTCTTCTTCTTCTTCTTCTTCTTCTTCTTCTTCTTCTTCTTCTTCTTCTTCTGACATTTACTTCCTATCCAAACCGGAAGCCAAAGTTTAATATTAAAATAATTTCTAAATTCAATATTGTATTGTATTCAAACAACCACAAGAGGTAAATTGACATTTTTTGCACCATTGTATAGATTGTTAATTGTCGAAACATATTTACACAAAGGTGACGCCAATTTGACCTTACTTCCTGTCCAAACTGGAAGTCAAATTTTAATATTTAAAAAAATCATATCTGGACAACCACAAGAGGTAAATTCACAATTTTTGTACCATTGTACAGATCGTTAATTGTCGAAACATATTTACACATAGGTGACGCCAATTTGACCTTTACTTCCTGTCCAAACCGGAAGCCAAAGTTTAATATTAAAATAATTTCTAAATTCAGTATTGTATTGTATTCAAACAACCACAAGAGGTAAATTGACATTTTTTGCACCGTTGTATAGATTGTTAATTGTCGAAACATATTTACACAAAGGTGACCCCAATTTGACCTTACTTCCTGTCCAAACTGGAAGTCAAATTTTAATATTTAAAAAAATCATATCGGGACAACCACAAGAGGTAAATTCACAATTTTTTTACCATTGTACAGATCGTTAATTGTCAAAAAATGTTTACAAAAAGATGACCCCAATTTGACCTTACTTCCTATCCAAACCGGAAGTCAAAATATAATATTTAAAAAAATCCTATCTGAACAACCACAAGAGGTAAATTGATATTTGTTGCACTATTGTACAGATTGTTAATTGTCAAAAGTATTTACAAAAACATGACCCCAATTTGACCTTTACTTCCTGTCCAAACCGGAAGTCAAAGTTTAATATTAAAATAATTTCTAAATTCAGTATTGTATTGTATTCAAATAAACTTCTCCCGAGAACTTCAACAGACGTTAACATTTGACTTTCTACAACACTTTCTATAACAATTGATGACGTCATCATTTTAACTTCAACCGAACACCTAGTTTTTGTTGTGACAAAAACATATATCTAGTTATTATTATTATTATTATTATTATTATTATTATTATTATTATTATTATTATTATTATTATTATTATTATTATTATTATTATTATTATTATTATTATTATTATTATTATTATTATTATTATTATTATTATTATTATTATTATTATTATTATTATTATTATTATTATTATTATTATTATTATTATTATTATTATTATTATTATTATTATTATTATTATTATTATTATTATTATTATTATTATTATTATTATTAACATACAGCTGTTTTATTGCACACGCCAACAAATACTGACAAACTACTACACGGCTTACCTCTTGTTATTTTGGTGAAATATATATATTTTTAAAACCTTACTCATTGTGCTTTTGATGATTTTGTTAATGGAAAAACATGTCGTGCCACTGAATAGATTGGGAGACGGGGGACTTCTCAAAATTATAATCACTGCCGCTTAGTGAGATGATTTGGCTTATTACGTATTGGTGTGGGGAACTTACTACTTTTAGGAAAAAAATACAAGGCTTACTCCTTGATTTTGAAGACAAAAAGGGTTTACTCCATGTGATTTTGAAGACGTGGGTTTTAAGAAGTATTTTTAAACTACAAGGCTGAACACATTTTGATTTTGACTTTAGGGATAAACTAAAAGGATACCTCCTTGTGATATTGACAAGTTTTTATCAAAATCACAAGGGGTGTTAAGCTTTGTAATGATATATTTTTGTGAAAAATATATAAATACAAAGCTTATCCCTTGTGATTTTGATGAAAATGTTTGTGGGAAAAACCAAGTAAATTTGTCTGGTCATATTAGAGTTGTGTCGGTAAATTTACTAGCAAAATATTTTGCGCCCACCAACTCTGATATCAGTCGGCAAATTGGGTTATGGTTAGGGTTAGGGTTAGGCTTAGAGTTAGGGTTGTTCGGGTTGTTCGAGTTAGGGTTAGGGATACACTTAGGGGTTAGGGTTAGGGTTAGTAAATTTGTCTGGTCATATTAGAGTTGTGTCGGTAAATTTACTAGCAAAATATGTTTGCGCCCACCAACTTTGATATCAGTCTGCAAATTGGGTTAGGGTTAGGGTTAGGGTTCGGGTTAGGGTTAGGGTTAGGGTTAGGGTTAGGGTTAGGGTTAGGGTTAGGGTTTGATTTTAGGAATAAACTAAAAGGATACCTCCTTGTAATATTGACGAGAGAGGGAGAAAAAACTAAAAGACTTACCCCTTGTATCGATATATTTTTGTTTTCATCAAAATCACAAAAATATATCATTACAAGGCTTACCCCTTGTGATTTTGATAAAAACAAAAATATTTAAATACAAAGCTTATCCCTTGTGATTTTGATGAAAATGTTTGGGGAAAAACCAAGTAAATTTGTCTGGTCATATTAGAGTTGTGTCGGTAAATTTACTAGCAAAATAGTTTTGCGCCCACCAACTCTGATATCGGTCTAGTGTTAGAGTTAGGGTTATAAGGTTAGGGTTAGGGTTACGGTTAGGGTTATGGGTTAGGGTTAGAGTTAGGGTTAGGTTTAGGGTTAGGGTTAGGGTTCGGGTTAGGGTTAGGCTTAGGCTTAGGGTTATAGTTAGGGTTAGACTTAGGGTTAGACTTAGGGTTAGGGTTTGACTTTAGGGATAATCTAAAAGGATACCTCCTTGTGATATTGACGAGAGAGGGAGAAAAAACTAAAATATGTAAATACAAGGCTTACCCCTTGTGATTTTGAGGGGGAAAAAATACATTGTGATTTTGATAAAAACAAAAATATATAAATAGAAGGTTTACCTCTTGTGATTTTGATAAAAACAAAAATAAATAAATACAAAGCTTATCTCTTGTGATTTTGATGAAAATGTTTGGGGAAAAACCAAGTAAATTTGTCAGGTCATATTAGAGTTGTGTCGGTAAATTTACTAGCAAAATATTTTTGCGCCCACCAACTCTGATATCAGTCTGCAAATTGGGTTAGGGTTAGTGTTAGGGTTAGGGTTAGGGTTAGGGTTAGGGTTGTTCGGGTTGTTCGGGTTAGGGTTACGGATACACTGAGGAGTTAGGGTTAGGGTTACGGTTGGGGTTGTTCAGGTTAGGGTTAAGGTTAGGGTTAAGGTTAGGGTTAGGGTTAGGGTTAGGGTTAGGGTTTGATTTTAGGAATCAACTAAAAGTATACCTCCTTGTAAAATTGATCGAGAGAGGGAGAAAAAACTAAAAGACTTACCCCTTGTATCGATATATTTTTGTTTTCATCAAAATTACAAAAATATATCATTACAAGGCTTACCCCTTGTGATTTTGATAAAAACAAAAATATGTAAATACAAATCTTAAACCCTTTGTGATTTTGATGAAAAATATGTATAAATACAATGCTTTCCCTTGTGATTTTGCTGAAAATGTTTGGCGAAAAACAAAGTAAATTTGTCAGGTCATATTAGAGTTGTGTCAGTAAATTTAGTAGCAAAATATTTTTGCGCCAACCAACTCTGGGTTAAGGTTAGGTTTAGAGTTAGGGTTAGGGTTAGGGTTAGGGTTAAGGTTAGGGTTAGGGTTATGGGTTAGTGTTAGGGTTAGGGTTAGAGTTAGGTTTAGATTTAGCGTTAGCATTTGACTTTAGGGATAAACTCAAAGTATACCTCCTTGTGATATTGACGAGAGAGGGAGAAAACACTAAAATATATAAATACAAAGCTTATCCCTTGTGATTTTGATGAAAATGTTTGGGGAAAAACCAAGTAAATTTGTCTGGTCATATTAGAGTTGTGTCGGTAAATTTACTAGCAAAATATTTTTGCGCCCACCAACTCTGATATCAGTCTGCAAATTGTGTTAGGGTTAGGGTTAGGGTTAGGGTTGTTCGGGTTGTTCGGGTTAGGGTTAGGGATACACTTAGGGGTTAGGGTTAGGTTTACGGTTAGGGTTGTTCAGGTTAGGGTTAGGGTTAGGGTTTGACTTTAGGAATAAACTAAAAGGATACCTCCTTCTGATATTGACGAGAGAGGGAGAAAAAAAACTAAAAGACTTACTCCTTGTGTCGATAATATTTTTGTTTTCATCAAAATCACAAAAATATATCATTACAAGGCTTACCCTCTTGTGATTTTGATAAAAACAAAAATATATAAATACAAAGCTTATCCCTTGTGATTTTGATGAAAATGTTTGGGGAAAAACCAAGTAAATTTGTCTGGTCATATTAGAGTTGTGTCGGTAAATTTACTAGCAAAATATTTTGCGCCCACCAACTCTGATATCAGTCGGCAAATTGGGTTAGGGTTAGGGTTAGGGTTAGGCTTAGAGTTAGGGTTAGGGGTAGGGGTAGGGGTAGGGTTAGGGTTAGGGTTAGGGTTAGGGTTAGGGTGAGGGTTAGGGTTAGGGTTAGGGTTAGGGTTAGGGTTAGGGTTAGGGTTAGGGTTAGGGTTAGGGTTAGGGTTAGGGTTAGGGTTAGGGTTAGGGTTAGGGTTAGGGTTAGGGTTGTTCGGGTTGTTCGTGTTGTTCGAGTTAGGGTTAGGGATAGGCCTACACTTACGGGTTAGTGTTAGGGTTAGTAAATTTGTCAGGTCATATTAGAGTTGTGTCGGTAAATTTACTAGCAAAATATTTTTGCGCCCACCAACTTTGATATCAGTCTGCAAATTGGGTTAGGGTTAGGGTTAGGGTTAGGGTTGTTCGGGTTAGGGTTAGGGTTAGGGTTCGGGTTAGGGTTAGGGTTAGGGTTAGGGTTAGGGTTAGGGTTATGGTTTGATTTTAGGAATAAACTTGTAATATTGACGAGAGAGGGAGACAAAACTAAAAGACTTACCCCTTGTATCGATATATTTTTGTTTTCATCAAAATCACAAAAATATATCATTACAAGGCTTACCCCTTGTGATTTTGATAAAAACAAAAATATTTAAATACAAAGCTTATCCCTTGTGATTTTGATGAAAATGTTTGGGGAAAAACCAAGTAAATTTGTCTGGTCATATTAGAGTTGTGTCGGTAAATTTACTAGCAAAATAGTTTTGCGCCCACCAACTCTGATATCGGTCTGCAAATTGGGTTAGGGTTAGGGTTAGTGTTAGGGTTGTTCGGGTTAGGGTTAGGGATACACTTAGGGGTTAGGGTTAGGGTTACGGTTAGGGTTGTTCAGGTTAGGGTTAGGGTTAGGGTTCGGGTTCGGGTTAGGGTTAGGGTTAGGGTTAGGGTTAGGGTTAGGGTTTTATTTTAGGAATAAACTAAAAGGATGCCTCCTTGTGATATTGACGAGAGAGGGAGAAAAAACTAAAAGACTACCCCTTCTATCGATATATTTTTGTTTTCATTAAAATCGCTTACCCCTTTGAGATTTTGATAAAAACAAAAATATATAAACACAAGGCTTACCCCATTGTGATTTTGATGAAAAATATGTATAAATACAATGCTTTCCCTTGTAAATTTCGATGGAAACAAAAATACATAAATACAAAGCTTATCTCTTGTGATTTTGATGAAAATGTTTGGGGAAAAACCAAGTAAATTTGTCAGGTCATATTAGAGTTGTGTCGGTAAATTTACTAGCAAAATATTTTTGCGCCCACCAACTCTGATATCAGTCTGCAAATTGGGTTAGGGTTAGTGTTAGGGTTAGGGTTAGGGTTAGGGTTAGGGTTGTTCGGGTTGTTCGGGTTAGGGTTACGGATACACTGAGGAGTTAGGGTTAGGGTTACGGTTGGGGTTGTTCAGGTTAGGGTTAAGGTTAGGGTTAAGGTTAGGGTTAGGGTTAGAGTTAGGGTTAGGGTTTGATTTTAGGAATCAACTAAAAGTATACCTCCTTGTAAAATTGACGAGAGAGGGAGAAAAAACTAAAAGACTTACCCCTTGTATCGATATATTTTTGTTTTCATCAAAATTACAAAAATATATCATTACAAGGCTTACCCCTTGTGATTTTGATAAAAACAAAAATATGTAAATACAAATCTTAAACCCTTTGTGATTTTGATGAAAAATATGTATAAATACAATGCTTTCCCTTGTGATTTTGCTGAAAATGTTTGGCGAAAAACCAAGTAAATTTGTCAGGTCATATTAGAGTTGTGTCAGTAAATTTACTAGCAAAATATTTTTGCGCCAACCAACTCTGGGTTAAGGTTAGGTTTAGAGTTAGGGTTAGGGTTAGGGTTAGGGTTAAGGTTAGGGTTAGGGTTATGGGTTAGTGTTAGGGTTAGGGTTAGAGTTAGGTTTAGATTTAGCGTTAGCATTTGACTTTAGGGATAAACTCAAAGGATACCTCCTTGTGATATTGACGAGAGAGGGAGAAAAAACTAAAATATATAAATACAAAGCTTATCCCTTGTGATTTTGATGAAAATGTTTGGGGAAAAACCAAGTAAATTTGTCTGGTCATATTCGAGTTGTGTCGGTAAATTTACTAGCAAAATATTTTTGCGCCCACCAACTCTGATATCAGTCTGCAAATTGTGTTAGGGTTAGGGTTAGGGTTAGGGTTGTTCGGGTTGTTCGGGTTAGGGTTAGGGATACACTTAGGGGTTAGGGTTAGGTTTACGGTTAGGGTTGTTCAGGTTAGGGTTAGGGTTAGGGTTTGACTTTAGGAATAAACTAAAAGGATACCTCCTTCTGATATTGCCGAGAGAGGGAGAATAAAAACTAAAAGACTTACTCCTTGTGTCGATAATATTTTTGTTTTCATCAAAATCACAAAAATATATCATTACAAGGCTTACCCTCTTGTGATTTTGATAAAAACAAAAATATATAAATACAAAGCTTATCCCTTGTGATTTTGATGAAAATGTTTGGGGAAAAACCAAATAAATTTGTCTGGTCATATTAGAGTTGTGTCGGTAAATTTACTAGGAAAATATTTTTGCGCCCACCAACTCTGATATCAGTCTGCGAATCGGGTTAGGGTTAGTGTTAGGGTTAGGGTTAGAGTTAGGGTTAGGGTTAGGGTTAGGATTGTTCGGGTTAGGGTTAGGGATACACTTAGGGGTTAGGGTTATGGTTACGGTTTGGGTTGTTCAGGTTAGGGTTAGGGTTAGGGTTTGGGTTGTTCAGGTTAGGGTTAGGGTTAGGGTTTGGGTTGTTCAGGTTAGGGTTAGGGTTAGGGTTTGGGTTAAGGTTAGGGTTCGGGTTAGGGTTAGGCTTAGGCTTAGGGTTAGATTTAGGTTTAGACTTAGGGTTAGGGTTTGACTTTAGGGATAAACTGAAAGAAAACCTCCTTGTGATATTGACGAGAGAGGGAGAAAAACTAAAAGTCAATATCAGAAGGAGGTATCCTTTTAGTTTATTCCTAAAGTCAAACCCTAACCCTAACCCTTAGCTGAACAACCCTAACCGTAAACCTAACCCCTAAGTGTATCCCTAACCCTAACCCGAACAACCCGAACAACCCTAACCCTAACCCTAACCCTAACACAATTTGCAGACTGATATCAGAGTTGGTGGGCGCAAAAATATTTTGCTAGTAAATTTACCGACACCCTAACCCTAACCCTAACCCTAACCCTAACCCTAACCCGAACCCGAACCCTAACCCTAACCCTAACCTGAACAACCCTAACCGTAACCCTAACCCTAACCCCTAAGTGTATCCCTAACCCTAACCCGAACAACCCTAACACTCACCCTAACCCTAACCCAATTTGCAGACCGATATCAGAGTTGGTAGGCGCAAAACTATTTTGCTAGTAAATTTACCGACACAACTCTAATATGACCAGACAAATTTACTTGGTTTTTCCCCAAACATTTTCATCAAAATCACAAGGGATAAGCTTTGTATTTAAATATTTTTGTTTCAAAATCGTAATGATATATTTTTGTGATTTTGATGAAAACAAAAATATATCGATACAAGGGGTAAGTCTTTTAGTTTTGTCTCCCTCTCTCGTCAATATTACAAGGAGGTATCCTTTTAGTTTATTCCTAAAATCAAACCCTAACCCTAACCCTAACCCTAACCCTAACCCTAACCCTAACCCGAACCCTAACCCTAACCCTAACCCGAACAACCCTAACCCTAACCCTAACCCTAACCCAATTTGCAGACTGATATCAAAGTTGGTGGGCGCAAAAATATTTTGCTAGTAAATTTACCGACACAACTCTAATATGACCTGACAAATTTACTAACCCTAACACTAACCCGTAAGTGTAGGCCTATCCCTAACCCTAACTCGAACAACACGAACAACCCGAACAACCCTAACCCTAACCCTAACCCTAACCCTAACCCTAACCCTAACCCTAAACCTAACCCTAAACCTAACCCTGACCCTAACCCTAACACTACCCCTACCCCTACCCCTAACCCTAACTCTAAGCCTAACCCTAACCCTAACCATAACCCAATTTGCCGACTGATATCAGAGTTGGTGGGCGCAAAATATTTTGCTAGTAAATTTACCGACACAACTCTAATATGACCAGACAAATTTACTTGGTTTTTCCCACAAACATTTTCATCAAAATCACAAGGGATAAGCTTTGTATTTATATATTTTTCACAAAAATATATCATTACAAAGCTTAACACCCCTTGTGATTTTGATAAAAACTTGTCAATATCACAAGGAGGTATCCTTTTAGTTTATCCCTAAAGTCAAAATCAAAATGTGTTTAGCCTTGTAGTTTAAAAATACTTCTTAAAACCCACGTCTTCAAAATCACACGGAGTAAACCCTTTTTGTCTTCAAAATCAAGGAGTAAGCCTTGTATTTTTGTCCTAAAAGTAGTAAGTTCCCACAATTAACACGTAATAAGCCAAATCATCTCACTAAGCGGCAGTGATTATAATTTTGAGAAGTCCCCCGTCTCCCAATCTATTCAGTGGCACGACATGTTTTTCCATTAACAAAATCATCAAAAGCACAATGAGTAAGGTTTTAAAAATATATATATTTCACCAAAATAACAAGAGGTAAGCCGTGTAGTAGTTTGTCAGTATTTGTTGGCGTGTGCAATAAAACAGCTGTATGTTAATAATAATAATAATAATAATAATAATAATAATAATAATAATAATAATAATAATAATAATAATAATAATAATAACTAGATATATGTTTTTGTCACAACAAAAACTAGGTGTTCGGTTGAAGTTAAAATGATGACGTCATCAATTGTTATAGAAAGTGTTGTAGAAAGTCAAATGTTAACGTCTGTTGAAGTTCTCGGGAGAAGTTTATTTGAATACAATACAATACTGAATTTAGAAATTATTTTAATATTAAACTTTGACTTCCGGTTTGGACAGGAAGTAAAGGTCAAATTGGGGTCATGTTTTTGTAAATACTTTTGACAATTAACAATCTGTACAATAGTGCAACAAATATCAATTTACCTCTTGTGGTTGTTCAGATAGGATTTTTTAAAATATTAAACTTTGACTTCCGGTTTGGATAGGAAGTAAGGTCAAATTGGGGTCATCTTTTTGTAAACATTTTTTGACAATTAACGATCTGTACAATGGTAAAAAAATTGTGAATTTACCTCTTGTGGTTGTCCAGATATGATTTTTTTAAATATTAAAATCTGACTTCCACAGTTTGGACAGGAAGTAAGGTCAAATTGGGGTCACCTTTGTGTAAATATGTTTCGACAATTAACAATCTATACAACGGTGCAAAAAATGTCAATTTACCTCTTGTGGTTGTTTGAATACAATACAATACTGAATTTAGAAATTATTTTAATATTAAACTTTGGCTTCCGGTTTGGACAGGAAGTAAAGGTCAAATTGGCGTCATGTTTCTGTAAATACTTTTGACAATTAACGATCTGTACAATGGTACAAAAATTGTGAATTTACCTCTTGTGGTTGTCCAGATATGATTTTTTTAAATATTAAAATTTGACTTCCAGTTTGGACAGGAAGTAAGGTCAAATTGGCGTCACCTTTGTGTAAATATGTTTCGACAATTAACAATCTATACAATGGTGCAAAAAATGTCAATTTACCTCTTGTGGTTGTTTGAATACAATACAATATTGAATTTAGAAATTATTTTAATATTAAACTTTGGCTTCCGGTTTGGACAGGAAGTAAATCTCAAATTCGGGTCATGTTTCTGTAAATACTTTTGACAATTAACGATCTGTACAATGGTACAAAAATTGTGAATTTACCTCTTGTGGTTGATCAGATATGACTTTTTTAAATATTAAAATTTGACTTCCGGTTTGGACAGGAAGTAAGGTCAAATTGGGGTCACCTTTGTGTAAATATGTTTCGACAATGAACAATCTATACAATGGTGCAAAAAATGTCAATTTACCTCTTGTGGTTGTTGAGATAGGATTTTTTTAAATATTAAACTTTGACTTCCAGTTTGGACAGGAAGTAAGGTCAAATTGGGGTCATCTTTTTGTAAATACTTTTTGACAATCAACGGTCTGTGCAATGGTACAAAAATATTGAATTTACCTCTTGTGGTTGAGATATGATTTTTTTAAATATTAAAATTTGACTTCCGGTTTGGACAGGAAGTAAGGTCAAATTGGGGTCATCTTTTTGTAAATATTTTTTGACAATTAACGATCTGTACAATAGTGCAACAAATATCAATTTACCTCTTGTGGTTGTTCAGATAGGATTTTTAAAAATATTAAACTTTGAGTTCCGGTTTGGACAGGAAGTAAGGTCAAATTGGGGTCATCTTTTTGCAAATATTTTTTGACAATTAACGATCTGTACAATGGTACAAAAATTGTGAATTTACCCCTTGTGGTTGTTGAGATTTTTTTAATTATTAAACTTTGATTTATCGTAATTCGATATCTGACGTCACAAATTATGTTTCATCTACGTGTTAAGTTTGAAGAAGAAGAAGAAGAAGAAGAAGAAGAAGAAGAAGAAGAAGAAGAAGAAGAAGAAGAAGAAGAAGAAGAAGAAGAAGAAGAAGAAGAAGAAGAAGAAGAAGAAGAAGAAAATTATTATATATATTTTTTTCAAAACTAATTTCTGCAGAAAGTTAGTCAGAGGTAATGACCAGGCATTGGGGAGCGTTGAATCTTCTAGGCGAACCCAGCGTGATAACCACCTTAGCACCCTTCTGGGGGAATCGGCAGACCCCCGGTCCCTCCTTTACTTTCCCGCACCGTAACCAACTATCGAATAGGGGAGAGACATGGCGGCTCCCAAACCGTTGCTGCTGCCGCAACTGCCATGTCCCTGAATTAGGTGTGTTCTAGGGCTTCGAACCGGTGCGTCCCAGCTCTGGAAGTCCCGCGATTGACACTTCCAGTGGTCCGGCCAACGTGCTGCGCCATCTGGACCATGTTGGTATTAGACAGGTTAAATTAAAGCTACTTAAATAAAGGGTTTGAAGTGTATTGCTACACAACAAAAGACAAAAAAAGACGCAGGCGGGATTCGAACCGGGATCGCCTGCACGGGTGTCAAGCGTCTAATCCATTAGACCACCACTTCGCCTGACTGTTTGCTATGAAAGGAGATTAATCATCATTTGATGTGATGGAAAAATAAAGGGAATGCTCATTGATTTGGTAGGTATTGTTAATTCATTTTCAATTATTCATGTTACCAGTACATATTCGTTTAACAAAAGGAAACAATAGTTTCTCTATTGTCAGTTATGTCCTGGGTTGGTTTCTAAGTCCAACAACAATGGTCTCCACGCGTTCACTTGTGTACAGTGAACAACAGGACAATAGAGGAGAACAAAAGGAGGTCCTTGGTCAACGCCAATTAGTCTCGAACCGTAATCCAACGTGATAATGTTTTATTTTTATTTTGTTTTGTTTTGTTTGTTCCGTTTTTTGCGGGGATGGGGGTTGGTGCGGTAGGGATAAGAACCCATAAGCATGGGCTCCACTGAATTATCATGTTGGATCACAGTAGGATCAGGTTGGATCACAGATGGTGTTGGCCAAGGACCTCCTTTTGGTCTCCTCAATTGTTCTGACCGTGGATCTATTGTCCCTTTTGTTACAGAGTTCACTATACGCACGTGTACGTGTGGAAACCATTGTTGTTGAACATCCCCTTTATTTTTCTATCATGTACAAAGATGAATCTCCTTTCATTGCAAACAGTCAAGGGAAGTGCCGTGGTCTAATGGATCAAACGCTTGACATCCGTGCAGGAGATCCCAGTTCGAGTCTCGTCCCTTCTGTGTTTTTTCTTTTTCTTTTATTATGTAGCAATACAATTCAAACCCTTTACTAAGGTAGGTTTAATTTAACTTGTCTAATACCTTGTAGCTTTGCATGGTGAGGAGGATAAGTAAGTCTAATTGAGGTGACACCATGTGAAATTCTCAATTGAGTAGTAATTTGTATAAAAATTAGATGTTTTGTTGTTTACTTGTCTTGCTTACATTTTTTTGCTTGTGATTTTGTAAGGCGCTGTGCTCTTTGAAGAGCGCCATATAAGTGTTGATTAATAATAATAATAATAATAATAAAAAGAACTCGGGAGAATGCCGAACTCTGGGAAATGCTGTTGCTTAAGTTGGCTGCTGGAGAATTACACGATGACAGGATACTGGAGGATTAGTTCGTTGAGGCAAACGCAATACCTGTAGTTATACTTGGTCTTGTAGCACAAAACAATGTTTTTGTTAAACAATCAGAAATGTACAGAAGCGAAACAAACATTACTCCACTTAAGTAATAATTATGACTTAGCATAAGTCATAATTGAACTTAGACTTACACTAAGTCTAAGTCGAGCTAAGTCTAAGTCTAAGCCGAGTAATTTTATTTATTACGATGTTCCCTCAACGCTTCTGTAGGAATGATTCTTGCAATTTAAAGAATAATTCACAATCAGTGTGTCAAACCTACATTATCCAAGTACTGGGGTACAATCTCTGCCAACACAGTAGCAAATTCATGAGCAATCTCTGACGGCTTGATGATTACTGTATTACCTGTGTAAAAATAATAATAATGGAAAGATCATTACAGCTGAGGGTCTTCTCTGTCATAACCCTAAAAACTATCACATCTAAATTAGAGAACATTCTTAACATTCGAAAACATTCTTTCTTCCTTCCACTCATGCCTTGTGAAAACTGAACACTGCAGGGTTTACCTTTGGACGATAGTTTTTTCTAAGCCCGTCATTTCAGTCAATATTTACAAACTAACCTGCAGCGATCACACCAACCAGTGGCATAAGTATCAGTTGAAAGGGATAATTCCAGGCGCCAATAACCAGCATCACCCCATAAGGCTGGTGTTAAATGTATGCCGGAACTCCTGTGAAGTGTATTGGTTTATCAACCTTAAAAAATAAATAAAATAAAATAAATAATCTAAAATCTACTTTAAAAGTATATAATTACGTGTTTTTCTGTTGCATACAATTTATCGCATAGCACAAAGTGACGAATCGGCAGAAATGCTGTTCCAAGAAAAATGCGTTTCAAGTTGGACTAATTTTGGCAGTGCGTATTGGTTTTTTATTGAATGGTTGAATTGGTATATGAAGCAGTATAAGTTTTTATTTTCTTAATACAAGCTTTCAAACTTATTCGTCATTCTGTCAGCAACTAAAATCTACAATAAATGATTCTGCTCTCAAAAACCATGTAAATATATGATTGAAAAACCAGTAGAGATGAACATTTACACTTTTAAGACCTTGTCGCTTTCGGGCAAGTTTCAAGCAATAAAAGTTGCTGGCAATAAGATTGCTCAGAGATTGTCTTGTGTAGCATTTCGCGCAATCCAGTAGCAATGAAACGGCAACACGAAGGCAACTTAATTTTTGATTGGACTGGCTTTCTAATTTGAGGCAATCTGTCATGACATTTTTATCACTAGCAAAACTGTTTGGTGGCGTCCATTTAATTCTCGGTTGCATGAAATAATACTGAATAATTTTGCCGCTGTTTTTAACTCCAAAGCGAAATACAAGAAATGGTTACTGAGAAACAGGAAAATGATATTGCATTATTAAGAGGGAAGTAGACATTATTTAGAGGTATATTGGCCTAGAATGTGCGTTTGTAAAGTAGGCCTATCGTATAGACATAATTATTGCATGCACAACCAAATAGATGTTCATGACGGACGAAACCGTAGTACTGCATCTATTACGTGAAAACTATATTGGGTCTACTCTTTCCCTGTTTTTGTAGTGTACCTGCTTGATGTTAATTAATTTATCCAAGGATAATGACTGGGCATAAATAGATGCTATATTGTCCAGAAATCTGTTTTTAAAATTGTTGATATTATTATTCAGCACAAAAATTATGTTCCTCTTTAGGTACGCTTTGAAGAAAAAGATGGTCTTGTAACATAAAAAGAGAGAAAAAGAAGGGCCTGCATGAAAAATTATAATAATTGAAGAAAAAACTGCAGAGGGATGAATTTAATTTAATTTCTTTATATTTTATATGTTGTTCTTGTTGCTTTATGTAGATGATACCAGAGAATATCCAAAACATCAGCAGTCGCATGGTGCAAGCAATGTTTCAACCAGATCATACAATCACACAGACATACTATAGCTGATGATAGCAATTGTGAGGCAGGACTAGATGCTAACAAAAAACACAAATTTTTGTGATATGATGTGACAACTTCTCATAAACAATTATTGAGTGGCCACCTATCAAACCTCAACTAAAAAGGATTCAAGAGACATAAATCTTTTTTTTTCGATATTGTGAACCTAGTATTAGCAATCTTTCTTCATGTACACTGTAAAAAATAAATTCTGTAAATTTACATCAAAAGTGATGGCAGCAGCATCGCCAGACACTTTGATGTAAAAATACAGATGTTTTGTGTTTTTACGATAACGCCCCAATTTTCTTTTACAGTTTACAAAAATCTGTAAAATAATTTTACATCCATATGTTAAAAATACAGGCAATTTGTTATTTGAAATCTAAGAAAAATGTATTTTTACATTTAAAGTGTTGTGAAAATAAAAAACATCCTGTGTCTGTGAAATTTTCTCTATAAAAATACAGATTTTTTTTTTACAGTGTACAAGTACCTGAATAATATGCTTCCTCATTTTATGCAAGGCATGTTTATGTTGGATTGTAAATTACATACCACATGTGTGTCTGCTAATTTATATTTTCATTTACCTCATCATAGAACGTCTGCATTCCAACATAGCATTAATTCTCTACTCCAAAAACCTGGAATACCCATTGTCACTTAAAAACTCTGGCTTATTTAATATATTAAAGCATAAGATGAAAATGTACTTTATTTAAATCTCCTCATGAGACCTTTGTCCTCTGAAATATTATAAGCCCTGGATCTGTCTGTAATCTGTTGTCTAAATGTTTGTTTTAATAATAATAATAAAAATGTGGACTTATATAGCGCACGTATCCACCAACTGAGTGGTGCTCAAGGCGCATTATATCATTACCCCTGCTCATAAGGCTCATAAGGCTTATAAATTATTCCTGAAACCATCTCAGCTCCTGGGGAGTATACAGCTCAATTGCTGCCATTACAGCTCATATAGGGCTAATCAACCAACTCTGCCCTCACAGGTACCCATTTAACCCCTGGGTGGAGAGAAGCAATTATGGTTAAGTGTCTTGCTCAAGGACACAAGTGTCACGGCCGGGATTCGAACCCACATTCTGCTGCTAACACCAGAACTTGAGTCCGGTAAGCTAGACCGCTCGCCCACGAAGACATACCTTTCTTAATCTCTGCTTAATAGCTGTTTATAGCTGTTTCTTATAATCATTCCATTATACATAGATACAAGTGATTTTGCCATTACGAGAAAATAAACGTTTCTAAAATGAAAATGAAATGGAAATGAAAGACAGTTTAATATAATATAGTTCTGGGGTGAACAAGAAAACAAGTGCTAAATGTGATTTTCTTATCAATTTCTTTATAACTCATTGTAATTGTTATAAACTATTATTTAATATGAATTGTTATTGAAGTAATGTTACTTTGGATCACTTGAATCTTGGTCTGGGGCAGTCAACAAAAGTGTAAAAAGGCCTTTGAGAAAAATATCTTATTGATTTAATTTAAAGCTAATGCAAAGGATTGGTAATTCAAAAATATATCCAATTCATTGATTTGTAATGTGAAACTTGCGCTTATGATTTCATTGAAATGATTATGTATACTTTCAATTTCAAAATGTTGTATAATTTCAAGATGTTCAATAATTTCAAGATGTTCGATAATTTCAAGATGTTCGATAATTTCAAGATGCTCGATAATTTAAAAATGTTCGATAATTTCAAGATGTTCGATAATTTTTATTTCAAATAAATACCACATTAGAATGCTTACACAAATAAATATTCACTAATTTCTTGTGACTGGCAAAACGTAATAAGCTGAATCATTCACAGGTTAGTTGTTTAATGTATATTTTAATCCAAGATAGAAATTATACTCGTAGAATCACTGAGTAGCTTTTCCAACATTACCAGAAAACACGTAACAAGAAAACCTTTTATATTTTTGTAAAATTTGCCATTTGTGTCTGATTGGAAGTGTGGTTTCGTGGATACATGCTAAGTGCATTCAGTAAATTGTGCAATTGATGACACATTTTTGTTTTTATTTTTGGTTTTTGCTTTTTGTTAGTTGAAAAGTTACAGGGGCTACTGACTTTTTTCATTTTGTAGACAAAAACAACTACCACTGGATCAGGCTAGTTTTGTCATATTGATTACAGTTCTTTGTATATTATATATATGGAAATAATTTAAGGTTGTGCCGGTATCCGGATACCCGACCGAAACTGTCATTATCCGGTTCCATTTTCATTTTCGGTTCCAATTTACCCGTACACGACTTTTTAATTTTCAGACTTAATATTTTAGTAATGCGCACAGAAATCTTTGACTCTTGAACAATGTAATGTTTAGACTTTTACAGACAATTTTATTGCTCAAGAAGAGATTCAACTCTGATAAAGCCTTTGTGGACAGTTTCCACACACTTTCTGTTTCAAACTGTTATTGATACATGGTATTGAATCGTTAAGACTGACACTTTTGTAGCGATTTTTACAATTTTATTTCAGAAATAACTTTCAGTAAATACAATAGACTGTGTAAGTTGACCTCGAGAACGTACGAGTTTTCGCGAGAATCTTGACTTCTGGGCACCTCGCATAGCATTTACAACGTGTATTGTGTGCAAATGGTTTATGAAAAGAACTTTATTGAGCTGTTTTAATAAATTTCATCCATTGAATATGGCTTGACTTAATAAAAGCTTGGTTTACATTTTGTAAATTGGAAACAATTTCGCAAATCTTGGTCAAATAATTTTAAAAAAAACTGACCTTGATTTCCGCTTTCACGTTTGAAACCTTATGATAGAACTGATAGAACTGATAGATTTGATGAACTCAGATGAACCCAGTGACTGAAAATAATACCCCACAAGTACGCAATGGCCTATAGATAACATGGCGCTCTAGATGTCATTACCATGACTGATGTATTATGTACACGTATTATGTACATGTACTGTGTACAATATCATAAATACATCTTCATGGGCTCATTACATGCAGCCACTGGCTTATTAACCACCAAAATAACGGATTCATCACTTCGCAAGCTTTGCGAAAGATTATCCTTGGTACTTGGTATTGTTATGTAAAGTAATTTATCCTGTCTGGATAAATTACTGATTGTTTATTGGGTCTCTTGTTTACAGTTGTTCTCACAGATACAGTATACCGGTAAAGTGTGTGTTGTTTTATAGAATGCTATGGCCGAATACCGAGAAGAGCAATTCCCTTTTCCCATGGTACTGGTGTCAGCGTTGCTTCCTTCTCCGTTATTGGGGGCGATAAATGATACGTGATAAACGATAAATGACAAAAACACATCCGTGGTAGTCATTACTTTACAGTCATTACTATTAAATTCGAGATTTCCTTTAATTAAGCTATTTATTGAATTGAAACGTTTTTATATCGCTTTACAACTTGTCTTATGTATTAAATGAGAATGTTTTGTTACACTTTTCTCATGACTTCGACTCCACATTTATCTGAAACTTTCACAGATTGGTTCTTTATTTTAAAAAAGTCTGCTTTATACGCATAGACGCAAAATACCTTCCCTTTCATGCAGAGTTTTTAGTACATTTTAACCCTTATTTACCTTTTGTGGTTTCGTCCAATCATCCAGGTTGTCGAGAGCAGTGATGATCTCATTTTTGGTAAAATCAATCTCATAGGTACAACTTTCAAACAGAGGCTGCAATAAATAAAACAAAAACATTTTAATTAAATATTGATGTTAATGCAAGAATGGATCAGTGGCATATAAACGTAGACCCAAGGAGATGTTATTTTTTGCAGTGTCACAACTTTCCTAATTAGTGTATCGTCCGGTTTGTATACAGTGTAAAAACGTTGGGCAACATGGGATTGGGTAAGGTTATTTCTCCCAGAATTGGTCAGTATTTACCACAACTGTTCACATATTTTGGCAATTTTTTTCCAACATTGGGCAATGGTAAACCAACTGTGTAACCTGTTGATACGTTGACCAGTGTTGGGTAACATATCAACCGTGTTTGTCCAATATTTCTTACGTAGCTATTGTCCGTACTCACTTTAATTTTGTTCGCTTTTTCGCACCTGTTTTGAAAATTGTGTAGTCGAAGTTTTAGTCCAATATTGATGTTTATAGTTCCCAGCCGCGGTCTACCCATTTTAGACACTATTTTTGGTCATGGTTATTGTTCGCAAAACATTTTACTTTTTCAAGCGAAGCCTACGTCTAAGGAGCAAAGCAATATTTTTGTTTGACTAATTGAGAATGTGTGAAGAAGGGGGGAATATCAAACAATCTGTGAGGGAACATCGAGAGTGAGAGAACAAGAATGTGCTAATATTTTAGGACCGGTAAAACTGTAAGCAGATTCAGTGACCTGAAATCAGAAGATCAAAGCTATATTCAAGTAGAAAGATCAAAGTCCCTATGATAAAGCGAGATTTTGGCAACCACGTCAGCCAAAATATCCAGCATCTAATCGTGGACATAAAACATGGCCCCTCCGGTCCATTTCACGCATAGCAGTAATAGTGTACTTTATTTTGTTATAAATTTGTAGTTATGGTTATATTGAACTGCTCATCAGTTTCATGTTATCCAGGTTAGGCTAACAATGATTTAGCAAATCATCTGAGTGCAACCCTCATTATTTTAACTGACTTCAATACATTTCATGACTAAAGTATCTCAACAAGTCGGATGGCACTTTCAGAGCTCCGTATTTGGCACATGCTGAAATGAACGCACTCGATGTGTGTAAAGGTCTACGTGCATGTTTTTAAGTAATATAAAAAACAATAAGAGAAATATTTATTTGTCACCTCTTGACCTTGCAAATAGCACGGATAGGGTTAATTCAACAGATACCAACTGTTAGTACGTCGGTCAAATGCCTGCCTTTTTATGCAGATGGTGTGACCGAATTTCAGCCTTGGTAAGGTTGGGCGGAGATTTTATCGCGGTATCAGGATCAGTAATATTCAGTATTTTCATGGTTGGTTCAGGAATGTTACATGTGATCACGGGATAGTTAAGTCCTGAAAAGTAAAGAATACCCGGGCTTAAAAACAAATTGTAGGCCTAAAGTTTGAGGCAATCCAATTTCATTAAAAATAGGCTGTGAATTGACTGATTATTTACCATCAACATTTCCACCTATAGAAGGGGTTATTTCATCATTACCACCGACAAAGCATGGCCAGGGTTATAGGCCCTACATGTAGGCAGATGGGGAAAAACACATTCCTGAAAATGATCGTTTTTCGGCTGTACAACTTTAAACATTGATGCTGTTATATTGTAAATGTGCAGTATTATTTGTTACATTTTTATTCCCAGTGGATACTCTTCCATTTGGTGGTGTAGGAGGGAGTGGAATGGGATGTTATCACGGACATTTCTCGTTTGAGACATTCTCACACAAACGTGCATGTTTGAATGCACCCCCAGGAATGGAAAAACTACTCAGGTCAGTTAAAAATTATAAATAGACTAGTCACAGCCCTTTGTGAATGTAGGAATGACATGTTATAACAGTCATTTCGCATTTGGTACACTGTGACATAAACGTGCATGTGTGAATGTAAACCCAAGAATGGAAAAAGCTACTAAGGTCAGTTTCATATCAATAGACTGATATTAGATTTGAAGATTTGCATGTAATATCGCTGCTTCCTATCAACTCAAGGATATCTTTCGTTAAGCCAGTATCAAGATCACGGCCTCACACAAGGATATCCCCACACCCGCAAAGACAAGCAAGATCCCAACTAGCCTTGACCAAGGCGCGTTGGAACGGTTTGGTCGCATTATTTTGCCCCATTTAGCTATCCGAACCCCAGCGCACATTCACACATTCACACATTGTACGGACTCATATACCTACTGTATACTGTGACGGAACAGTGGTAGACTTATATGTAAGTTTAGGGCTCTGATCACGCATGCGCTGGCAGCGCGCAGCAAGCATTGCGTGGGGTCCTGTGAGAGCTAGAAAGTGGCGTGATCACGTTTCGCGGGCATTCTGGTTCTGGTTCTGGTGCTGAGTGCTGATGGTGGTGAACGTTCGAGTTATCTGGTTGCTGTGCTGTTTCGTTGAGTTGTTGCGGAGCGAGTTGTGAGTTTATTCCAGAGCTACAGCAGACGTGATCAGTGAGGTTCGTTGTAGATTATTACAATTAGGCAGATTTTAGGACTGTTTGGGGTAGGATTGTTTTGGGGAACGTGAGTGAGCGTGAGTGTTGGACCTATTATTTGGGAAGGCTGAGGAGCATAGGACGGTTGAGGATTACATGCTGTTTGTAGTACACCTCTGGGTGGGATTGACGGCTGGATTGTATTCCTATTATCTTTGTGCTTGCTAACCCGGTGAGGTTCATTGGTTGTAGCGCTCTGGGTTCCTGTGAGGGTTATGGTAATCCTCAGGTGTAATCAACCCCGTTAGATAATCTGTTACCGATATTTCACTTGATATGTATTGTGGTTAATATTATAACCTGTTGTGAGGTATACCTGTTGCAGGGCTAACCTGGCAGTGAGCTAGCCTAGTTGAGGTATACTGGTTTTAAGATTCGTGGTGAGGTTTACCACGAGGTTATTCTCACTGAGGTATATTGTGAGGATCGTGTATATAAAGTTATTGAATTGTATTTAAAGAAGGCAACGAGGTGAGGTTTACCTTATCTTTGCCATTGTAATTTGATACAAGACTTTATAAAAGAATCATTGATCAGAATAAACCATTTAATTACTGTCTTTGGTAACACTGTGTCCGTGTGAGGTTTATTGAGATTACTGGTAATTGCTCTAATTCCATTGAGGTATAATCATTCCCTAGGCGGTGGTACATTTCCACCAAAACGAACTGCCCCTTGGCTTAGTCCGCCGTTCGTTAATTATCCCCCTTGTGTTCGGGTAGCCGCTCACCCGTGCGCAAGGTTAATAAATATTTTTGTTGGATAATAGGCGCTGGTCGGTGGCCCTGGTTCAATAAGATCAGTCCCTTGGGTTTTTCCCCCGGCGTCGAATAATAAAACGCCACAATACATATACATCTATGTACATAATGTATGTATAGCCTACACTCTACATTACTGTACATGTATAATGTCACAGCCATACAGTGACCATTCGTCGTCGCGCCTTGATGCTTCTGCACATGCAGAAATTTAAGGCGGAGCAATGCTAATAGGCATATAGCAAATTCATAAACCAAAGAACTATTCTCATTGGTTACTGGTTGGCCCAGCAACTGCATACACTTAAGCTTTCGGTTACTGAAGGATCAAGGTTGTTGTTTGAGTTCGGACTCTTACGAGGTCGCAATACACAACCATATACACGACTTAGTTATTGATCACACTGTACGGTGTCCGGGGTCAGGGACGGCGCACCGTGTGTTTGTGGTCTGAATTTCTCGGGCTAGCAATCGGTACGGGCCGGGGTTGGGAATACCGTGGTAAGTGCGCACTACGACAACGGCCTTGGTCAAGGCTAGATCCCAACACACATCCGGAAGTGCATAATCCCCTGTGACTTTAGTAAGGTTTAACTAGGAGAAACAGGCTGTAACTCCCCATTAGGGTCAAGAAACCATCCTCAAACACTCCATCAACACAGGTCATGGGTCATGCTCCATGCCGTGCCCCTCCCCATCCCCAATACTCCCAACGGATCTTCTTTATCAATTGTACACCAGCCCACCCCCTCATTATTAGGTCATACAGACTCCATCCCCTTCCCCACTTCCAATGCTGTACTTATTCTCAACTGACACAGTTCAGTGAGCACATACACACACCACATCATCACACACGAGTATAGGATTTGGATACAGAGCTTCTGAATTTGTTATTCTTTGAAAGACAGGGTGCATGTCCAAATGTTTAACGTGTGCATGTTTATTATAACCAAAATAAAACAGCGTGTCCAAAAGACACCCAAGGGTGATGCATGGCTAATATGCACCTCATGCACACCACCTGGACTAGTGTCCAGGTTCAGTTTCCCACCCTCATTCGCCATCACGGTTATAGATATTCAATAATTATAAACAGTTACACAGAGTTCCTTGTGAAAACTAACTTTTCAGCATAGTTTTACCTCAGTCCGGAATCTAAGTCTTGAGAAAAGTGTGAAAAAGCAATGCAATTTTGTCAAGATAATTTTTACCATCACCAAATTCACATGAAATTATCTTTCAGATATTAATAATTTTGTAATACGGTAATTACTAATATTTAATTACAGCTTAACAAAATTACAGCTTACAAAATAGTTTTTTTTTAATATAAACATTTTACTGAACAATGCTTCTGGCTCTGATTTTTCATGATAAATCGTATTATGTTTACATGTTTATATACCTAATATTTTAGGTTTTTCTTTAGGTTTTTAGCAATGCTTATTGCAGCTTATGGATGTTCATTTTATCTTTATTTAGCATGCGGTACCCACCTTTCACGGCCAGGAAACTTAATGTGATGCGGTGGGTTATGGGCAAAAAAAGGAAAAGTGGATTTCTTCGTTTTACCTTCAGCATGGCTCTCCTTGGTGTGTGCGCAGCCATTTTGTTTACGGTATAAAATTATTCCTTTTTACTATCAATTGACGGTCATATGGAAACTCCATCCAAGAATATAGTGCACATTCCCCTAAGGAAATATTCAGAGTTGTTGACTCAAGTCAGTGACTCAGGCTGGAGGTTGTTTTTTTGTTGTTTTTTTATTTTTTATTATCCAACCGTGGCCCAACTATAGTTCTAGATATAGATGATCACATTTCAGGTGGAATCACAGGGGAAAAAATGTTGTCGCGAATTGTGTATTACAATTCATAGCGTGTAATACATGTACATACCTGACTTGACTTGAGGACAAATTACTCGTGACTTGACTTGGCTTGATGACAAATTACTTGTGACTTGACTTGGTAAGTTGAAGACAAATTACTTGTGACTTGACTTGGCTTGAGGACAAATTACTTGTGACTTGACTTGGCTTGAGGACAAATTACTTGTGACTTGACTTGGCTTGAGGACAAATTACTTGTGATTTGACTTGGCTTGAGGACAAATTACTTGTGATTTGACTTGGCTTGAGCAAAATGATTTAGTTACAATTCTGCTAATAATCTCCTAATATTAAAACATTCTTCCAACAGGCTATATAAGGCAGGATTTAGAAGTAAAGGGGCACATGTGTAATTCTTTGAAAAACTGGGTGTCCAAAAGATTAACTTACAATACTTTTGCATACAAATAAAATAGGGTGTCCATTAGCAAAGTGGGTGCACAAAAGGGTACCAAAGGATATAGCTGGCTAATACTATGGGGACTGTTTATCCCACAATTAGCCTTACAATAGAGCTAATCAACCAACCATTTAAAGTGTACCGGTACTCTATTTAAATTATTCCACTCATGTAAGTATTATCTAATCACTATTTATGTTTTATTGTTTTTCATACATGTATTATATACAGGTCTTTGATGGCAGCAGGTTTTTCAAGTAACTTCAAAATAAGTCCCAAAAGGAGAGCTAAAATGCCTTTTTTCCAAATTTAATTAATTTCGGTGGCCAGTTAATAGGCCTAATCACTATTTTGTATACAAAATACATATATATATATATATATATATATATATATATATATATATATATATACCGTATCACAATGGGCTTCCGAGGACAGCTGTGAAGCATTCAATAGAGGGCGTTGCAATGTTTGATGGGGCCAACATCTATAAATTGTTGAAGAATTATACAGTTAATTAAAAAGTATTAAAAAGAATTATACAGTTTGTTCACCCCGTTCATGCCAAAGTCTAAAAAGATATTAAGGTGAAGCTTAGTGAGATTTTAGTGAATAAGTTCTTATTAATTCAAAAATGACCAAATGGTTGTAAGGCCAAAAAAGAGCTCCGGTTTCTGGTCAACCGCTTCAAAATCGGTGACGCACTTTTTTCGGCCATCTCTTTTTTTTGGGGGGGGGGGGTGGATATGTGTTACATTGTATACGCGGGGACCAAATTTTCCATATAAAAAGTATGGTGGCTAAGAGAAGCCTCACAAATTGGGCAAACGCTCAAGTGAAAAAGTCGTTTAAAGCACAGCACGGCAGAATTTTGGCTGCAATGAAACAGGAGGCATTTTTGTTTGGCCTAAGGTAATATTAAACGGTACTAACTTTAAGGGAAGGTAATTACCATACTGTCAAATTAAGTATTATCTGAAAAACCAAACAAAACAAAAAAACAAAAAAACAAAACAAGTAAAATACTTTGTGTATCATCCTAAGAAATGATTTCTTCTGAAGTGCTAAAGTAAATTACTTTTGTTGACACATCGTCTGTACATTAACTAATTTGTTGCCTCAATTCACTCTGAGTATTCTATTAAAGCTTTCAGCACTTCTACAGCGCTTTGTAAGATGGTCATCTCGCACAAATTATACTATGCAAATATTGATACATGACTGTTTCGTGGCAAAAAGATCATTGTGCCTCTTAAACACCCACTTGTTGTATTCTTGTCACCATCCCATTGTATTTATAATTATACATGTATAGGCCCAAGTTTCCATTAAATGGAAACATTTCAGAAATAAACTCTTAATGTGCCTTAGGAAGATAACATCCATCACTGCGTTGTGATAATTAGTTAAAGGCTCTATGAAATAGGAATTGTTTTACTTATAAAAATTGTACTTGTATACACACCTGATTCGATTTTAATATAACTTTTTTCTAACTTTTAACCACCAATTTATGGGTGTTGTCATAGCGGACTCAGATGCGACATTATAGATTTGTGCATAACAGTTGACTGAATTACTTGTATTTTCAACAGTTAGTTCTCCAAATTGTGCTTGTGATGTCTTGTTAATTAATTGTTTGGTTACCTGTCAGTAAAAGTTAACCACTGATTTCCATTGTGTTTAAACTGTCCAGAAGCATGGATTAATTTTGCTTAAAAATGTACCTACATAAAGTTGCATTTGAAAGTTTCTTTAATACACGATGGACCATTGTAAAATTAGACATAGCCTCGGCTGGTCGTGGTCATACTAGATTTCATGCACGAGTAACGAAAGCCAGTCTATTTTACCTTCTAGTCTCTATTTTGTTATGTTGATTTGTATGGAACAGCACCTGCCAACGGCAACCTCTTTCAATGTTTTATCATGCTTTCTCATTGGAAAAACGAAATTGCAAACGGGATCGGATAATGTGTTAACTTGATGTTGGTAATAGTACCAATAATCCTAGCCTGGAAATTACTTTGCTAAAGTGCTCTCATTGCAAAGAAAGCACGTATAAATTTGTACATTTTGAGCAAGTTCCAAGGTGGTAAAGTTGAAATTGTTTTCTATAAAAACTGTGAATGCTTTTTCACATTTTTCTCACGACTAAAACTCTGCATTGAGCTAAACCTTTCACAGGTTAGTTAATTTATGTATCTTGATTCAAAGAAAATAACAATACTCATAGAAGCAGTTTTGCCAACATAATCAATGTTGTATTTTCCTTTTTAATAATTTTCAGATGTATTTAACGGTTAAATCCTAGTCTTGGGGCTGTCATACCAAAGACGCTAAAAAAGTTGAGTTGAGAAATGACTGTAACCAAAGATAATGCCCACCATTAATGCCCAGATGAATTAGGCTTCGACAACAAGGTTTTGTGAGTTAATGGCAATTGCATATTTAATTTTGAAATCTCAGACTTGGTACACTAATGCTATATCACATGAATAGTGTTTTTATGACAATGACACAGAATTTGTTTACACATCAAAATAATAATTTAATATGATAAACATGTTCATAAGTATTTTGACTTAATCATAAGTCCACTTTCCTAATTTTTATGAAATAAATGTTGGTAAATAAAGTCGAATTTAGAAAAATTGCAATAAAATGATAATTTCTTTCATAAAAAATTATGAAATTTAAAAAATTTTCATTTCATTAAAATGAACATTTATTTCATAAAAATTTGAAAAAAAGTGGACTTATGATTAAGTCAAAATACTTTTGAACATGTTGATAGTGTATGTAAATGATGAACAAATCTTGACAAAAAGAAAATTGTACATTATTTTATTTGATAATTAATGTAATTTAATGTTTTAAGGTATTTCAAAATGTGTAATTTAAAGAAATAAGCAAAAACAATTAAAGTAAAACTGGATTCTATCAGCTTTTTAGTGGTAAACACTATGTGTTTATACTGCAAAATATTGAATATGGGGTAGTGTGTCAAAAAGTTTCAAATTTTGTATTGTGGGTTTGCACTCTCATAATATAAGAATCTGTAACAAGCGCACTGTCGTGATATTATTGTATGTACGTCTGGCAACACAGATGTCCGCTGGCGCGATCCGGTCGAACTTGTACTAGGCCTACTTCCTATAGTATATATTTATATACTTAGAATTTATTGATGCACTATAATTATTTGCAATTTAAAAAAAACAACATTAAATTTCACGGAAAAATGTCACATAACTTAAAATTCAATGTATGGCACCTTCTCTCATGGGCTCATGGCTAAACAAAATTGGAAATCTGCAAAAATAGCCCGAGTGTAGCCATTGGAGCGGTAATTGCGCAGTCACGGCAAGACTACAGAACGAATTAAGAGGTTGTTAAATATACGTGGTGTTCAGAACATTAAATCCTAAAACTTACCCAAGATAGCATTGGGTACCTTGACATAAAAAAACTAAACATAACTGACTTCTGAAAAGACCAATAATTCATTCAACTTTGATGTGCTAACTATTCATCTGTTGCCACAATGACATGATTTGCTCACTAATATACTGTAATGTTTGTTTTAACCTATTCCTTAAGCGCACGGGTAGCGTAATAGGCTTCTAAGCAATAGGTTCCTGCGGTGGTGGATCGCAGCTTCTAAGTCAATGAATGCAGCTCTGAGTTGTTCACAGTGAGGATCCCATGCAGATTATAGTGAGGATCGCATGCAGATCTTACACAGTGAGGATCCTATACCAATAAGCGTGAGGATCGCGTGAGGATCCCATACAGATAACAGTGAGGATCCCATGCAGATCACAGTGAGGATCGCATGCAGATCTTACACAGTGAGGATCCTATACCAATAACAGTGAGGATCGCGTGAGGATCGCGTGAGGATCGCGTGAGGATCCCATACAGATAACAGTGAGGATCCCATGCAGATCACAGTGAGGATCGCATGCAGATCTTACACAGTGAGGATCCTATACCAATAATGCATGATGTAAACATAGGTGACTAGAGCGGAATGTTCCATTGTGTAAAAAGGTGGTAAATATTGCAGGGTGAACTCAGATAGGACTAAAATCATGGATCATTACATTACCCCCTACCAGAATTTTCAGTCTCTGAAAAGTATACTACTACAGAATTTTCATCAAAAAAACAAAACACCTTTTTTTCAAAACAAAGTTTACTTAACAACACTGTAAAAATACTTTCGCATTAAAACATGAACGAAACCAAAAACTAATACTCAATGGGGAATCCTTCCATGAACCAGATTAACTTAAGCAAAACCGTTAAGTGACAAATCTTCGCATAAAACACCAAAATAACTTGAACAAAAACTAATAAACAATGAAAAGCCTTTCAAAACAAGGTTTACCGAACCAAATCCGTTAAATACACTTAATAGACTTTTGTGTAATTGACATCAAGATAATCTAAGCAAAACTAATAAACAATGAAAATGTTTTCACACCAAGGTTTACTTATCTAAACCCGTTCAGTAACACTCTTTTGCAGAACGTAAAATAACTTAACAAAAATAATGATCAATAGAAAGGTACCATTTCCACCTTTCTTTCAAATCAAGTATTATCATTAACTTTAAAACATTATTACAAAAAAAACTGTGTAACTTATCAAAAGTGGCAGAGTTGAATGAATGCAATTTAATTTAACAAAATATAAATGTTCCATAGTTCTCCATGGCTTGATCAGCATCATTTAAGTCATTAAACTCTTAACACGAAGGGATGCGTAGACGTCCTTCCTCCATCGGCCAAGTCAATGAGGGGAATCATCAGGGGAAGTTTTCCGGGAAGTCCATTTTCCTCGGGGTCAGCTGGGACGTGTCATTTGGGGCGGGGAAAAGGGAGTTGGTGCTTCTTCTAAAGGGTCAGGTGGGGTGGATTCATCTGAGGAAACTAGGGCATGTTCATCGGAGGAAACTGGGATGTGTTCATTGGAGGAATCTGGGGCGTGTCCATCAGATGAAGCTGGGTGTGTTCATTGGAGGAAGCTGGGGCGTGTCCATCAGAGGAAGCTTTTGCAAGTTTCCTGTTGGGGATCGCACCTGTTGACATTTCTGTCGTGACAAACTGTAGGTGTAAGTTGTTCCCCGCTTGCTGTTTCTCCTCTCCGTCAATGAAGTGTTCATTATGTGTAGTGTATTTCTCCGGTATAGGACAATCTCTCCTATAATGACCCTTTCCGCCGCACTTATAACAAGTAAATTCTTTCTGAGAATTACCACCGTTCCGTGAGTACGTCCACTTGGTTGTTGATTGCGGTCCACTTTTAACTGGAAATCTTTGATAACTGACATCTTTGGTTAAACTTGATATCATTTCATAGAGAGCTTTCAATTGCTCGCACAGTGCACCGGTCCGCTTATCAACTTCATTTTTGGTGATTGTGTCCACTTGTCTGGCATATTTATTAGCTCGCAAGTCCTTTGCAGCACTTTGTTCTGGCTGACGCTGTTTTTCTGAATTGAGAAATGACTCCGTCCCCAATGCTGCCCTTATTGCTTCATTCCAATGTTTTCGGGTGAGCCCTAAAGATGCCAGCCCGCACCTCCCCATTCTGAATGGCATCCAGATAGTGCCCCCGTGCCAGTCTTTCTCTCGAGTCCCTGGGAAGTTCTGGATAAGCTAGCTCCGTCAATCGCCGTATGGCTTGACCAAGTTCTTGTAACGTCTCATTCTCTTTTCTCTTTCTGCCCCGCAATTCAGTCAATAATGTTTCAGCTTGCTCTCCTGGTCCAAAACGCCGATCGAGTCTGGCAGTCAGTTCGTCCAAACTAAGTTTCTCTCCTGCCGATTCATCCCCCAGTACTTGTTGTGCTGCTCCCTTCAAGCTGGCCGCCAAGAAAAACGCCTTTTCTTCCCCTGTCCAGCCGTTAATTACTGCACAAGACCCAAAATGTGCCTTGTAATCACGCCAGGGTATTATTCCTGCAAATCTATCAGGGATGAGACTGGGTTTTCCTTGTGCTCTGTTATGCCTTCCGTCACGTTCAGGTGTAACTGCCATCGGTGAAGTTATCAATTGCTCCAATGGAGTTATTTGCCGTCCCACGGTCGCACTCCATCCCGGCTGGTTAAATCCTTCCACTACTGAAGTGGGCCCTGTCATTGGAGTCGCCTGCTGATCCACAGTCGCACTCCGCCCCGGCTGGGTAAATCCTTCCACTCTTGAAGTGGCCCCTGCCATTGGAGTCGCCGGCTGTCCCACAGTCGCACTCCATCCCGGCTGGTTAAATCCTTCCACTACTGAAGTGGGCCCTGCTATTGGAGTCGCCTGCTGACCCGCAGTTGCACTCCACCCCGGCTGGGTAAATCCTTCCACCCTCGAAGTGGCCCCTGCCATTGGAGTCGCCCGCTGACCCACGGTCGCACTCCATCCCGGCTGGTTAAATCCTTCCACCCTCGAAGTGGCCCCTGCCATTGGAGTCGCCCGCTGTCCCACGGTCGCACTCCATCCCGGCTGGTTAAATCCTTCCACCTTCGAAGTGGCCCCTGCCATTGGAGTCGCCCGCTGTCCCACGGTCGCACTCCATCCCGGCTGGTTAAATCGTTCCACCCTCGAAGTGGCCCCTGCCATTGGAGTCGCCCGCTGACCCACGGTCGCACTCCATCCCGGCTGGTTAAATCCTTCCATCCTCGAAGTGGCCCCTGCCATTGGAGTCGCCCGCTGTCCCACGTTTGCACTCCATTCCGGCTGGTTAAATCCTTCCACCCTCGAAGTGGCCCCTGCCATTGGAGTCGCCTGCTGTCCCGGGGTCACGCTCCTTCCCGGCTGGTTATGATTTGACACCCCTGGTGCAAATTCCGCCTGTGGAGTTACCCGCCGTTCCCCGGTCACACTCTACCCTGGCTGATTAAATCCTTCCACTGCTAAAGTGGCCCCAGCCATTGGAGTCGCCTGCTGTCCCGCAGTCACGCTCCTTCCCGGCTGGTGATGACTTGACACCCCTGGTGCAAATCCCGCCTGTGGAGTTATCCACCGTTCCCCGGTCACACTCCATCCTGGCTGATTAAATCCTTCCACTACTGAAGTGGTACCAGCTATTGGAGTCACCTGCTGTCCCGCAGTCACGCTCTACCACGGCTGGGTAAATCCTTCCACTCTCGAAGTGGCCCCTGCCATTGAAGTCGCCCGCTGTCCCGCGGTCGCGCTCCTTTCCGGCTGGTGATGACTTGACACCCCTGGTGCAAATCCCGCCTGTGGAGTCATCCGCCGTTCCTCGGTCGCACTCCACCCCCAGCTGATGATAACTTGGCACCCCTGGTGCAAATCCCGCCTGTGGAGTTATCCGCCGTTCCCCAGTCACACTCCACCCTGGCTGATTAAATCCTTCCACTTCTGAAGTGGCACCAGCCATTGGAGTCGCCTACTGTCCCGCAGTCACGCTCCACCCCGGCTGGTTAAATCCTTCCACTCTCGAAGTGGCCCCTGCCATTGGAGTCGCCCGCTGTCCCGCGGTCGCACTCCTTCCCGGCTGGTGATGACTTGACACCCCTGGTGCAAATCCCGCCTGTGGAGTTATCCGCCGTTCCTCGGTCGCACTCCACCCCAGCTGATGATGAATTGGCACCTCCGGTGCAAATTCAGCCTGTGGAGTTATCCGCTGGTCTGTGGTAGTACTCCACCCCGGCTGATTATGAATTAGCACCCCTGGTGCAAATCCCGCCTGTGGAGTTATCCGCCGTTCCTCGGTCACACTCCACCCCAGCTGATGATGAATTGGCACCCTGGTGCAAATCCAGCCTGTGGAGGTATCCGCCGTTCCGCGGTCGCACTCCATCCAGCCTGTGGAGGTATCCGGCGTTCCCCGGTCGCACTCCACCCCGGCTGATAATGACTTGGCACCCCTGGTGCAAATCCCACCTGTGGAGTTATCCTCCGTTCTTCGGTCGCACTCCACTCCGGCTGATGATGACTTGGCACCCCTGGTGCAAATCCAGCCTGTGGAGTTATCCGCCGTTCTTCGGTCGCACTCCACTCCGGCTGATGATGACTTGGCACCCCTGGTGCAAATCCAGCCTGTGGAGTTATCCGCTGGTTTGCGGTAGCATTCCACCCCGGCTGATGATGACTTGGCACCCCTGGTGCAAATCCCGCCTGTGGAGTTATCCGCCGTTCCCCGGTCACACTCCACCCTGGCTGATGGTGACTTGGTACCCCCGGTGCAAATCCCGCCTGTGGAGATATCCGCCGTTCATCGGTTGCACTCCACCCCGGCTGATGATGACTTGGCACCCCTGGTGCAAATCCAGCCTGTGGAGTTATCCGCTGGTCTGCGGTAGTACTCCACCCTGGCTGATGATGTCGTTGCTGTTCCTGCTCAGACGAAAGTATTGGTGAGTAAGTATAAGTTAAATTGGGATCCCATCTCACCCGTCGTTGTTGCGATCCTCCTGCTGTTGATGTGTGTACTGCTTGGTGTGGCTGTGGTGTTGCCATTGTTGTCTCTAGTGGTTCAGCTATTCCTACAACCGATGATTTTGATCATCCTGCCAGCGGCCTAGACATATACGACGGTTGAATAGGTGTCTGTGTCATGTAGAGCCCTGACGACCCAACTGGCAACCGCCCCGTTGATATTTCCGCCGTCCCCGCTCTTTGCATGTCCCATTCCTCTTGCCCCGTACGTGGTGTAGTCTGCGTTTCCACCGGCACCACCCGCCGCTCTCCTGCAGTTTTCACCGGTGTAACGTCGATAAGCGCTGTCGTTCTGACTGATGAGACTGTCGGAGTGGAGGGTGTCTCTGCTCGTTGGAGCACGAAGCTAGTAGTAGTAGTAGTTACTGTTGATGGTGTTGTCTGAAAAGATCCCTTTGGTCCGGGATAATGGAATTCCACGTCCGAATCCACTTGCTCAACCTAACCTGTTTGAATCAAGTCCTCCACACGTTCCATGATTTTTGCGATGTGTAATCCTCTCTGTTGACTCCTTTGGTTGATCCCACTGCTGCCACCAATGTAATGTTTGTCTTAATCTATTCCTTAAGCGCACGGGTAGCGTGATAGGCTTCTAAGCAATAGGTTCCTGCGGTGGTAGATCGCAGCTTCCAAGTCAATGAATGCAGCTCTGAGTTGTTCACAGTGAGGATCTCATGCAGGTCATAGTGAGGATCGCATGCAGATCTTACACAGTGAGCATCCTATACCAATAACAGTGAGGATCGCGTGAGGATCGCGTGAGGATCCCATACAGATAACAGTGAGGATCCCATGCAGATCACAGTGAGGATCGCATGAGGATCGCGTGAGGATCCCATACAGATAACAGTGAGAATCCCATGCAGATCACAGTGAGGATCGCATGCAGATCTTACACAGTGAGGATCCTATACCAATAACAGTGAGGATCGCGTGAGGATCGCGTGAGGATCCCATACAGAAACGGTTTTCTGTGGTGATTACATAGCAGCAAGAACAACACACTTTATTCAGAACAACTTCTCCTTATATAGGATCTCAACCCCTATACAACGCATGTAAAATCAAGTCATGTACAAAACATATGACCTATACATTAAGTACAGTAAGTAACTGACCAATCAGTGTAGTGAGTGACCCCTAATTCATGATGTAAACATAGGTGACTAGAGCGGAATGTTCCATTGTGTAAAAAAGTGATAAATATTGCAGGGTAAACTCAGATAGGACTAAAATCATGGATCATTACAATACATTGTTATTTGCGTAGATGTTACAAATTGGCAAAAAGTATTACAATCATAAAAAAAATTGGCAATTAAAATGTAGATAAGTGACGTTTACAAGAAAGCAAAATTGTGCTTTATGTATTCAAGTAAACTAATACTTGTTATAGGTCATTAAATGCTAAGGTAGGCTTACTTCACAAATATTTACGAAAAAAACATCTTCAGCTCAGTAACAATAGCTTTATCAGGCAGTGCATTTTGGGTTTGATAAGCAAGATTCATATCCCGTAGTGACAGGAAAAAGGATTCTGTTCCTTTAAAAGCCTTTTGATTTATGCGTCCAATCTCCCTCAAAAGCCAGCAGTCCGAGTACCCAAAATGAAACTAACGGTGTTGCTTGCACGTGGCCCTTTGTTGACGATGGGCACATCCAGGCATCGTTGTCGCAAAGGAATTACAGCCTGCCTCAGCAGAGTTGTTCTTTTGAGGCAACTTTTTCGTGTCCACACGGCAAAATGAGCAGCCCCTGGACTAAGCATCATCAATATATTGACAGTCAAGTTCGGTAAGTCTATCTAATTTTGAATTTGGTAGCAGCCAACTTGGTTTTATTGCGCAGCCATTTTAGTTTTTGAAGTTAATGTGAATCTTAAGATGGAAATGGAAAGTGATCCTATATACAAAAACACCACCAAAAACAGCTGCTTCCTGTCACATTTTATCGTTCAAATTCGATGTATAAATGGCAGCCATCTTTGATTTTTTGCGGCCATCTTAGTTTTTGGACAGTTAATTATGGTTCATATAATTATGAACCTTAAGTTTGTTTGAATTAGGATTTAGAGAAATTGACCTTATAATACCACCAAAAAGACAAACAATACTTATACAGCCTATTGCCCCGATAGGCCAACTGCACTCCATTTTATTCATCACCACCTTCAAACGGTGTATATAATTGCGGTTGTGATTGGTCAATACGTAATGGGGCGGGGCTGGATCGGTCTATTGTGTAATTATTAAAACCGAAATTCAAAGGCAGACATTTTTTTGATAATATTTTGAGTATTTACAACACATACGTTAGGCCACTAACAAAGGTTTCAGATCCGCGCGTGGGCATTTTTCAGATTTTTTTTTTTTGTTGTTGCTACGAAACGATGTCCAATTGCAGCCAAAATTTATGGATCGATTGGAATGCTGCCGTGCTGGGGGGTTTCAAACGAGTTTTTCACGTAGGGGTATGAACCGCCCAATGTGTACGACCTCTCTTAGCCACCATAGGAAATTTGGTCTGGTTCCAATAACCGCGTATAAAATCGCAGATTTTATTAATTTTTTTTATTTTTTTTTTTTTTTATTAGAGGGGGGGGGGGGGGCTTAACAGCGCAGTAAACAGTTTGCTAGATACCGGCAATTTATTTATCTTTATTATTAATAATAAAGTTTCGAGCTGTCTAGTTTCTTGAGTAGACAATGGGTGCACGACAATGGGTGCACGACAATGGGTGCAAGACAATGGGTGCAAGACAATGGGAGCAAGACAATGGGTGCAAGACAATGGGTTAAAGTAATTTCACAGCTATAGGGCTATGATGTGCACAGAAGGATGGTTTAGGATACATGTCTGCTTTAAACAACCAAGTTGTGAAATTTAAGTCTTTTTTCCATAATTTGATTTTAATTGACCTGAGATGAATTAAAGTGACCTCAAAATTATCTATTAGATCAAAATGTTTTGGGTCACCCAGCTTTATTTTCTTGTTCAAGCCATTATTGAAGATTTTGCTATGGGCCTATAATTCAAGTTTCTGTTCGTAAGACATATGCTATAGACATGACATATTATTTCCCAATAATTATTTTGATCGTAAATAGACCTAAAACTATCTTGAAAATGACCTTTATAAGAAAAAACTGAAAATGTCATCCATCCACATCTGTAGATTAAAATTAGTTTGAAAGATTGTCATTTAATAATAGAAAATTACAAAATGTTTTTATAGGTTAAACGGCTTGCGGTAACACATGTTTAGATATCGCGAATGGTGAGATTGTGGTTCTGAAAAGAACCATTACAATGTAGGTCTCTACCCGGGCATGGATGGGCACCCTGTGGATCTGAATGGTTTTAGTTAGCCATGATCAGAACAAAAAGAAGAAAGAACACGAGATTGGCAGGAAAAACCACTTCACGGCCGATTCCTGAGATGTACCAAAGAAGTGGCGAGTAGCAAGACTTGGGAATAGTTGAGGAGAGGAGAACTAAAGAAAGAAACCGAGGGTCTGATGACTGCAGCGCAAGCCCAGTCTCTGCGGACGAATGTGATGAAGGCAAGGATCTAGAAGTCAGATGTCTCTTCTATGTGCAGAATGTGCAATGCTGCGGAGGATACTGTATTTCACATTGTCAGCGAATGCAGAGTGCATGCTCAGACAGAGTACAAAGGCAGGCACGACAAGTTGGCCAAGGTGATCCATTGGGATCTGTGTAAGAAGTACGGTGTCAAGGTGCAATCGAAGTGGTACGACCATGTGCCGGAAAAGGTTGAAGAAACGGATAATGTCAAGATTCTCTGGGACTTCAACATCCAGACAGATCATGTTATAGACCATAGACGGCCGGATGTTGTTGTTTTGGATAAGCTTGAGAAGATGTGTCATCTTATTGATATAGCTGTGCCGGGTGATAGTAGAGTAGCTTCGAAGGAGAAGGAGAAGGTACAGAAATATCAGGATTTAGCGAGAGAACTCCGCAAGCTGTGGCAAGTCAAGGTCAAGGTTATTCCTGTGGTAGTGGGATCGGGAGCACTGGGTACAATCCCGAAGGCGTTGGAGAAACATCTCAAGGAGATAGGAACATCTGTTAGAGTAGAATTACTACAGAAGGCGGCACTCTTAGGGACAGCAAGGATTCTGCGAAAGACACTCGAGATTAAGGCTACGGGACGTAGCTGACTCGAGGTGTAACCGGCAGAAAGGAAAACACGAACTTTCTTTTCATGCTGTGCTAACGCGTAATAATAATAATAATAATAATAATAATAATAATAATAATAATAATAATAATAATAATAATAATAATAATAATAATAATAATAATAATAATAATAATAATAATAATAATAATAATAATAATAATAATAATAATAATAATAATAATAATAATAATAATAATAATAATATTTTCAAGATAACAACATCGTGCTTTTTTCCGAAAATATTCTAAATGGAAGCCCCATTTTTGTATAAGTTGTTTACGGTTAACCGATCCAAAAAACTGTAACCGTGTATAAGCGGGTATTCGGTCGGTTAACTTAACCGTTACAGCCTTACATACTGTATGGTCTAAAAATCTTTAAAATCAGAAAAAGATTGCAAATTTGTTTTTGTTAAGCAGAAAATTGCTGAAAATTGCCGAAAAGTTTAGACGCCTTGTTTTTCAATTCAGTCAAATTTGCAACACCCTATTTTCAAACCCTTGATAATACCCTGAGTGGGATTACATTTTGTTGATCGTAAGTTGGTGGAAAGCAATCAGCTGGAAGGGCGTTTCATTGTAATGCTGCACCTGCTTGTTTAGCAAAGCCAGTAACACGAGAGAAATCACTGCGCTTAGGTACTAGCTCATGTAGCTCAGCTGAACAATCCCCATAATATAATAACGGTAGAACAGTGAAAGGCTGGCAACATTCCTACGATGTGACGAGAGAAGTTGAAGGGAGGAAAATAGCTCCTCACCAACTAAACTCTTGATGCGGTGTTACAGTCTATCAAGAACAGATTATAGTGATGCTTTGGAGGCACCTGTCCAGATGTAGGCACAATTATTCCATCTTGGGGCCTGACTTGACCTTTGTAGAGGTAGAGGATGGTCTCAGGGGTCAGTATTTTGCTTAACTGATAGAAGGATCCTATCATCTTGTAGACCTGTTTCCCCACCTCTGACCTTACAATAAAATTAGCGCATGCGGGTAAAACACACTGATCTCTATACTAACTGGATAGGAGATGGGCCCTGATTGGCCTATAAAAAGTTAAAGTAACCGACCGCCATGTTGGTTCCCCCAAAAGGTCAACAGTCAAACGTCATGTTAGCATACAGACAATAACAACAACCGGTTCAGCAGCACTCGGCATTGTCGTCGTTCGGGTAGCAGTAAAGATGTCCGGCCGTCACGTTGCGCCTTCTTTCTTGGGGGCGGGGGGGGGGGGCGGGGGGCGGGGTGACAAAGATTGTGAACAACGAGCGTAGAACAATCGGAGCAATCTTGTTGTTGTTGTATAACGATTTATTCAAAAAAAGAATACAAGTTCAACATGACCTACACACAATCTACAGACAACAGCAAGGCTGAATTCTGATGACAAGGGGAGGACACCCAAGAAGATTACTGGGAGGAGCGGGAGGCATAGATAACTTTTTCAAGTTTAAGGAGCTCAATGGCGTCGAAACCCACAAAATCAGCTAAAACCCACTCACAATGCACAAGATGCTCGCGCCGGAGGGCGGCATCGGAGCCACACAATCTACACTTTTTGCAATCGTGAGCAAGGTGAAAACATGCACGCTTACTGCACCAAAGAGAGTGGAAAGCAGTGCCAAACCATCTCCCCCAAACCTTCCTGCGAGGCCCAATCAGATCAGCTGCTGGAGAATGTATCAGAGCGGGAGGGCTAATGGAAGGGATAGGGGCGTTCTCACAGAAGTGAGCTCTTAATAGCGGCCCAGCAGCAAGCCAGCCAGAGGCTTCCAAAATATGGGAAGAAGAGGCAAATTTTGAAATACCCCACCAAAATTTGAGCAGACGACATTGCACCGTTGTGAGAAATTCAAAGTCCCCTTCATTCAGATTACTAGCGAGCGAGGGAATACCGTAGGTGGCAGAGGGCACTATGACTGAGAGGAACAGGCGCTCCAGAGATTCCAAAGACATGCGAGCAAGCGGCATATGAATGGCCATTCTTGCGCAAGCGGAAATTCCCTTCTTTTTTAGGTGATCAAGATGGCCACTGTGACCTCCCCCAGTCATCAGAACTACTCCTAGATATGAGAAGCTAGGTACAAACTCGATCTTATTTCCTTCATACAGCATCACATCACTTTTACATAAGCGCCCCCCTCTTCGGAATTTGACGATCTTAGACTTGACTGTATTTACAGTTAGCAGATTTTGGTTACAGTATAAAGAAAGCCTGTTGAGCGCAGCTTGTAATGAAGACGCATCTTTGGTACATATCGCCAGGTCGTCTGCGTACAGCAAAGTGTTACAATTACCAACAGCCTCTATACACGACGGCAAGTCAAATGTGAAGAGGATGTATAGTATAGCAATCTTCTCGTAACCCGGGCTTTGGTCACTGGTTAGGCGTTTTCGCGGGTTCGGTTGTGCTGCGATGACGTCATTGTTCTGACCAAACGTGAACCGAAGTTTGTGATCGGTTACGCTTGGTTTCAAGATGGCGGAATTGTAAAAAATAACGAAAGTTTTGTTAATTATTTGTTAAAACATGACGAAATGATTGTTCGTGTACCAGTATATCTTTCAAGTTTATTACTAGCACTCACGAGTAAGTTCTATTTTGCAAAAATTTTAATTATACCGTATATTTTGAGAAACGAATTTTCTGGTTACGTTCGCGTATTCGCGTAGCTTGCCATCTTGGTTCCGGTCAAGAATATGACGTCAGAAACAAGTTTCTGGTTAGGGGCGCGAAAACACGCCCCAGTTAGGCCTGAAGAGATCAGTGGTAAAACATCAGGACTCGCGCTAGACTCGATTTCAAGTCTGAGATCGCGGTTGTTTTTTGTCTACCAGCACATCAGCCACGCAAAACGCCGTTTACCCCTACTGGCTATCACAGCCCTAACTCGCGATCTCAGGCCTGACCCTCTTGTGTTTGTGGGATATTCACGTTTCATAGCTAAAATTTACATGCTAGAGAGATGGCCAATCAGGAGGCCACAAAAACCCTGTAGGCCGCGTCTATTACTAACAGGTTACACTCGCTTAAAATTCTTTCTGTAATATTCATTCGATATTAAATTTGTATAGTGCTTGGTACGTAAATAGTATTTGAATTGATAGGTAAATTTAATGAGATCTTAGAGTTGTAAAAAAGCACAACATAAAATACATAATTCCTTCTCTACAAAAAACGTCTTACCTACAGTTTAAATGGAATCGTTGAGTACATGTCCTCCAACTGCATGAAGGTTTAGTTTGAATATTCATGTTATGGAAGGCTTTTCGACCAATCAGATTGTTCCATGATTCGCAATAGGGTATGACCCCCAGTTCTTTTCAGAACTAATTACTACTCAATTGAGATTCCACATGGTGTCACCGCAATTAGTCTTACTTAGGGTGTGTACAAACCGACGAACAACATTCCCAAGTCTGTGATCGAAGGTTAATGTCGGAGGTTAATACACAAGAGGGCGCTATTTAATGCGATACTGCAGAGCCGTATATAGAGAGAGTTGCGACATGGCGAGTACCGGTTTTTCTGGTCACGTGGTCTATGGGCGCCATTTTGACTCCTCAAAAAGTTTTTCCCGCGACAGCAGGAACGTAAGGTACGTGCATGTTATAGCGTTAGTCCGAATGCTTCTTCCGTTCACAAACACAGTCTCCTATTTTTAGAATAATTATGTAATTTGTCGCTGTGAACACAGCGACAAATTACATAATTATTCTAAAAATAGGAGACTGTTTGTGAACGGAAGTAGCATTCGGACTAACGACAACGTTACTACTATTAGTACTAGTAGTAGTACTAGTCTAGTACCTACTGAGTAGTAGTAATTCTACCTCCATGCCATGGTACTACTACTACTACTACTAGTACTACTAACTTACTATTGTATTTGTACTAACTAATTACTACCAGGGGTCGAAATTAAATGGATTTTCATGGTAGCCAGCAGGGCTAGTAACACAAATTTTTTAGTAGCCCTGATTAGATTTCAGTAGCCCAAAAAAAGAGCTTTATTCTGTAATTCTTTATTCTTTGTTTAGGCCTATACATTGATTTCATGTATTGTAGGCCCTATCACCGTGAGAGTATTAAGTATAGATAAATGTACCAAAAATATGAAAAACTAAGGAAAAAATACCTCTGAAGTTAGCTTTGAGTATGTTTTTGATGTTTTAGAAATCGCTATCACTAATGTCCGATTCGTCTTCTGTGACATCCCCATCTGTGTGCTCTTCACTGAGATTCTTTCCCCAAAGATCTGATATGTTGCTCACTTTTCTCATGAGCATTTAAAGATGCAACTCTAAAATGAGTGCACCCCACAACAAATGCAGATTTCTTATCCTCGGAATTATATGCAACTTTTACGCACCACTTGCAATACATCACATTGTTTTTATCATCGTAGTTCAACCACTTACGGTCATTCTGCCATGCCCTCTGGAATTTCCGTGTTCTTTTTTGTTGTTCATAGGATCGACTTGTTTCCAGATCCTTGTCATCCCCGGCCACTTTTTGTTTTTTCGCGGGAGGTACAGGTTTCACTCCTTGCAAAAAGCGCCACATGCTTGCTTCTGTACTGTTGATATTAGTTAGCGAGCGAGCGCGCGAAGCCGGCCGGCCACAAACTTTCAATCAATTACAAATCAGTAAACCGTACCGATTCAGTATAGTATAGTGCGCAGATAATTATAACGCGGCATGTTCTTCGTCCGCACTGTGCCTAGCCTTGAGTCAAGGCGAGCATGGCACCCCGGATACTGGCGTATAGACGACACGAAAGACCACCACAGCGCGCCAGTAACCGGGTTGCCACGCGCGCCTTGACTAAAGGCTACACTGTGCCTAGTTCTCACCTCAGCAATCTGATTAACTGCTGAACGAGTGCGGGAACCAGTTCGGTATACGAAGCAGGGTGTGTCATTAGATATAGACACCGTGAAATTGTGCACGTGCACAGGACCGAATATTCCGCTGCGCACACTCTACATGTACAGTACAGTAGGGAAGCAAATTTTTAGGTGAGCAGTATTTTATGTGACACCGTCACTGGAGCGCATGGCATGCCGCGCCGTTCCGTGCGGGATCGGACCGCGGCCGGACCGCTGTACGATCGTCAAAGGAATCCATGGCCGATGCATCTCTAGCATGTTTTGATGCAACGGCGAGTTGACAACAAATTTTTCACTACTGAGCCGAACCTTATTGTCAGACAGTTCATTATTTTTTGTGATGATGCATTTTTACTTTATTTTTCCACTAGCCCGCCGGGATATCAAACTGGAAAAAATAGTAGCCCAGCTGTAAATCCAGTAGCCCCGGGCTAGCGGGCTAGCGGCAATTTCGACCCCTGTACTACTCAATTGAGATTCCACATGGTGTCACCGCAATTAGTCTTACTTATTACTAGTAGTACTATTACTTAGTAGTACTACTACTAGTAGTAGTAGGCCTACTGTCTATAATACTACTAGTACTACTACTAGTACTAGCTAAACCAACTTTAGTTCTAATCACCAGTGTTGAGTGCATGTGTGACGTGTCGTAGGCTGTGCTACTACTAGTACTACTGTAGTAGTACTAGTACTAATTTTTCTCTAATCTAACGTTAGGGTAAAATGTCATTGCTGCTGTGCTTGGACATGTCAAAACAAGTCAGAGAAAGGTTTTAAATTGTAAACATTTCCGAGATATTCCAGAAGAAGGAAAGCCTGGAGTGGGAAGTTAACGTTAACTGACTCGGTGTTAATAACTTAATGGCAACCAACGCCACGGCATACCTGTTTGTGAACATGAGGATATTTTCTTGTAGCCTAAATAGCCTAGTAAAAATACATTTGTGCACAGTCATGACAGCTGCACGTACTGAATTTAAATCTTCCGTAAACATTTTGCTACAATATTTTTTGTCTAAGGAGCCGTCGTTTTTATTGCTAATAAAAAGGGCAGGAAAGAACATGAAGAATGTTGAACCCAACCGCCACTATGCACAATGTCCGAAACTTAACGTTAATGCTAGCCGAAGTAACACCAACACAACAGTTAACTCTTTCTAACGTTAAGCATGTGTTTTACTTTTAGCAGACGACAAAATGGCCACCATCTCACTGGTGTGCATACATTTATTGCTCCAAATCTTGTTTCTATCATCCTTCAAAGGAAAATGTGATATTTGGATTGATTCTTCACAAAGCCAAAGGGCAATATGGTTAATCGGTTATTGGTTAACCGCACTGAATATTAAAAACATAGAATTCAAAAATGGTAGGAAATTAAGGTAGTAAAAAGGATTAGATGTTAAATTTATGTTATTCACTATCTGGTAAAGTTTGTGGATTGATAGAAGAGATGGTGACAGATTTTGTATGTGGTTATTGCACAAAAAAGGTAGCAAAAATGTTCGTTTTTTTTTCGGATAACCAAGCAGTAAAAATTTACTGAGTAGTCGTTGCAGCATATAAAAAATTGACAGGAAATTCAGGAATTAAAAAAAAAAAATTCACCCAACCAAAGATTTGCCTATTTAACAATTTATTACCCTGTCCCCTCCCCAGAGAGCAAGTGGGCATTGGTGTTAACACAATGTAGGCCTAAATAGAATTCTTTCTCCTTTGTGAAATAAAATGTTTTTTGTTATGAAGTCTATATGTTGGCAGTGGTAAAGCAGATAAGCACAGAAATGTATTCCTAGTACCACAATGCTAGCAACAGGTCATGTGATGAGACACTGACATTTATCGGAGAACACAGTTTGGCTGTATGTGGTTTAAGTTATTTTGAACATATTCATATTTTTCAAATTTGGTTGATGTGTTACCCACTGCGTTACTAATAAAAAGCACCTCAGGTTGACACAGGTCTCTTGGTAATGTGCAGTATCTGTACTTTGATCCAATAGTGCCGTTGTGGGTGGTTCGATTCCACTGGTGCTTTGTTCAGAACTTGTGAGGTACACTGACACAATGATAATGAAAAAAAAGAGAAAAAAGTCTCGGCCATGAGAACATTATGTCCAATGGCCTAGACTACTTGACCATGGCACCCCATACACAATATTGATTGAATACTCAATGGGTTTACTCTTTCAACTAGTCTACTCATTTATTATTTTTTCTTTGAAACATTTCCAAACAGGGTAAAAATGTAAAAATAAAAATTCAATTGGATAATGTGTATGTAGAAGTTTTAAAGGGAGTGTGCAACACTGGTAATTATCAAATTATTTAAAGCTTACTTGGTGTAAAGTTACTACAAGTATCAATCATCCTTTCTGAAGTGCATTATCCAAATGTACACCTAATAATATTTTGACAATAAGTTTCTATGTTCTTAAAAATTACAGCACCTCGATCCTCAAACAACATTTTTTCTATGGAAGCTGGGAAGATTAAAACCACCGTCAGGCTTTACACCAAGTAATTTTGAAATATCTAACTCCATTCTCCATGTACATCATAATAATAATAAAGATTTGTAGCGCGCACATCAGAGAGAAAAACAAAAATTGCAATCCTTTATCTCAGTGTCAGAGCTTCATCTTAAAATAATAATGCTGTATACATATTTAGTTCAGATGATGTTCATTGTGTTAATTCAAACTTTGTTTTTTAGAAAATTGTACAATACGTTTTCAGCCTAATAATAGACAACAGGGTGGCTATTGTCATGCTGATCATTTAATGCATATTTCAATGGTTAAATATTGTTACACCATCCTATTGAGATGATGTAACAATCACCATAGAAACAGCAGATCAATACAACACACCCACAACTGAGTTGTAACCCCTCAAGCTGAAATCTTTAAATTGTAGCTTCACAATGTGTGTATTGAAAATCCAAAGAGTCATTTTACATTTATTTTGTTCTTTACTTTGAATTGCAATCAGATTATAATTGTGACCAAATACCACTGATTCCCAAGACACATAAAAGGAATTTGTTTAAAGTAAAAGATAAAAAAATAAAAAGAGAAAATGGAGACAAAATATCAGGAACCAGGGATCATGCATTATTAGATACATCAAATTATCTGATAATTATTATAATGTTCAGGCCATTTCTTTTGAAAGTTTCAGACAGACACTAAATCAGTTGGTAAACATAATGGCTATATCAGGGGGAGGGGCATGTGAACCAACTGCACGACTTCCTCTCGAAACAACACAAAATCTAATTTTAATCAGTAGTAATGGAAAGAGACAAATGGAAATTGCTTTCAAACCAGTCTGAGTTGGTCTTAGACAGGAGGTTGTTTTTTTTAGGTCGAAGGTGCAGGAGATGTGAGACAAAAGGTAAATATGCTGCCTCACTCTTGATGAGATTTCATCACTCCAAATGTAGAATATGATGCATCAAGCAAGACAAGCAGTGACAGAAGTGTTCAGTTTCTAAAAGGGAAATAAAAAAGGAAAACAAATTGTAATGTCATATTATATTGTGACCCACTCTGTGAAAATGAGTCACAAGTAGCAAATTTGAAAAATTGAGATTTCTATGTGGCTTTAATATTTTATTGATTGAAACTGACATCAATTTCAATCAATAAAATATAAAAAATCAATGATTTTTGTGAGTAGGTGGTTTCATTTCTGTCATTTGTTTTCTTTTCGAATGCTTGTTTTCCTAAGAATTCAATTGTTAATTATGCAAATTATTGATTGTTAAAAATGGCATATCTCCATAATACAATACATCACACACCTCTAACATATACCAAATTAAAACTGATGATGTACTCTTTCAATTTTTCAAATTTGCGACTTGTGACTCATTTTCACAGAGCAGGTCACATTTTACATTTTTGACATTTTAGCCTGTAATTTTGTAAAGCACCAGGAGCATGTTTATATGGATTTGGCGCTATTTAAATGTCACCCAATCTTACAAAATGAGTCTGAAGTAGCCAGAGCTGCTTTTGTGTAACACGCCCTTATACATGCTTTATCACAATGTGAAACAATAGAAAATGTTAATGAATTTCACTCCTTTAAACGTCTTTATTTACAAGATACTGACATCTGTAAACAATTAATAAGATTAAACACCCCTCAGATCCAAAGAAGTGGCTTTACTTCCACATCTCATTAACAATGTGAAGGCTGCCCTCGTCAGGGGTCATGTGCTCACAATAGACCCTGATGTTGTTAAAGAATTCAAGCTTCCATCTAGCCATGCAAGTATCACTGCAGTAAAAGATCTGGCTACCTTCCAATATGACAATGAGTTAAACAACTCACCCATAACTCATCCATGCCATCCTAACACCTTCTCACTTCGAGAAAATGAAAGAATCAAATGTCCTTAGCCATTTATTTAGTGCCAGTGTGCATTATATGGTAGAATGTGAAGGGAGAAGCACCAAGAATCTCACTACAGCATGGTTCCTTGAGATCATGAATCACTGGTTTGACATTGTGTCAAGCAGGCATCCTGTCATGGTATTAAGCAAGCTCCATCCTGACAAGCATGCATAGGTGATTCAGTTTCTAAAAGATATAAAAAAGAAAATATTGTAATGTCACACAAATTTAACATTTGAAATTTTTTTAGCCTGTAATTTTGTAAAGCACTGGGAGCATGTTTATATGGATTTGGCACTATTTAAATACATGCCTTTCACAATGCGAAAATTCACAAGATATTGATATATTATATGTAAGTTTAAGATGAAGATGTATTTGTTTTACTGAGCTAAATTCCATCACAATTTTACAGCCATTTTATTAATGTTATTGCTGGATATTTTCTTAAAACAATTTTTCTTATTAAGAGTATTTTATGCACAATGTGAGTTCAGCAGATGAGAAAATGACCAACATCTCAGTCATAATTTAAAGAAAGAGTGCAGGCCCCATGATATATCAGCCACCACTTTTCTCTCTCGACTCTACTCTAAAAAGACAAATAGAAATACCACCATATTTCCTGAACAATATATGATTGGCTAATGTAGAGGACAAACTAGTAAACGAGAGGGAAATGTAGTAATTACTACTACTTACTAGTCAAGGCCTGTTGGGACGAGGTTGTTTTTTGTGCAAATGCTTGCAAGAATACAATTTGTGCACAATGTGATAGGCTGGCTACCATCAATCATCATATACCTATACCTTGTTACTATATAAACCCCCGTTACTGTACTGAAGCATGGAGGAAGGAACACAGTTCCTTCCTCCATGACTGAAGTAACAGTTGAAGGCACGGCAGGGCCTACAAATATAATCTTTTGGGGGAAACATTCAATTCTATCATTTCAAAATAAATTCAAGGAATCTAAACTAATATGTAACTGTTGTTAAATAATTAAAAATAACCTACCTTCATCATGACCGTGATTCGTGAACGTCCATGGTCATGACCGAGCTACGTTAGCCTGTTGATCGACCTTCAACTTATCCTGGAGACATTTCAACGACGAGGGAAGATTTCTTCTGTCACAGGCACACCATCCTCTCGTCCATGAGTTTCCCAAGATCCAAATGGATTTTTTTAAAGCAAACTTCATGATTAAAAACTGTTAGTAAGTTATAACATTGATCGTCGCCGCATGCGGCAGTACTCACTTTACGCATATTTATATACGGAATGCGTACACACGATCGACACGTGAATTCGCGCACACACGTTTCTGGGAGTCAAAATGGCTTCTAATCACTAGTTGTCGCAACTCTCTCTATATATATACGGCTCTGCGATACTGTATTGGCTTCAGGCAGACAAAAAAAAAACACGATCACTGCGCGCATGCGCTGTTCAAACCGTACAGCAACTGGCACAAAGGGCACATAGATTGCCAGAAGTGCCATTAACAACAACAACAACAACAACAACAACCACGATCACAGACTTGGAACCAAGTCTAGACTCGCGCCTGCAGCACATCTGTCAGCAGAGGGCGCTACATTAATTGTCATATGACTTAATGTACGTGGAGTTTTTACATGTTCTGAGACTGACTGATTCGACAGTGAGTAAAAATACTGGTATCATAATTAGTGATTGGCTAGCCTACCAATTAAGTCGGTAATTGTGTTTCAATATTTATGATGGAAAAGTTTTGCTTTAATATCCAGAAAGTTTGTAGGTGTAAGCATGGAGGAAGGTTTTAGAATGTCAGCGACGTCTTGAACGACATAAAACACACATATTCGTCAATGTACGTAATTCGCCGCACTCGTGAAATGACGCACCTACTTTTGGCTTAGCATTTCTCGGAAAACTTACAAAATTATGGCGTATTACTGGTTGCATAAACTTATCTAAGTCGTGCTTGTTACAGAAATAAAAATTATAGTGAAATTGTATGATTTACTGGAAAGTTAGTGCTTGTGAAAGTGGAAAAAGTTGTTTAACCACTGATTTTACTAGTAGAGATTTACATGAGTCATGATCTCAATTTTTTTTCTCGAACATTTGTGATTTTATTGTTCTATGCCGTCAACAAGCTGTTTGTGGAAACCAAAATATATGAATGCTTTGCATTTGCAATGATTTTTTTAAGAAATACCGATCCTCAAAATGGACACATTCCTTAGAAGAAGCGAACGAAGACTACTTAATTTGTTGGTGTTTATTTCGACGGTAGTGGAAAATTATTGAGAAAATGAAACATTAATATCATGATTATGAAAAGAAATCTTTTATTTGACAAAATGTTAACGGCATTTTTATACATTTCAAAGTTTTAAAGTACTTTTTGCAAAAATTTTAACCACCTTCCATTTTATTGGTCTTTCAAGAATATTGATTAAAAGTTTTGAGAGCTTCTCCAAATTCTACCATTTTATTTTAAAAATCAAAAACAATATTTTTATTTTCAAGATTAAAAACAATTTTACAACCATCTGGAATAAGATGAAACATGATTCAACTGTTTTTCTTCTTGGGTACATTTTCTGTGCCCCCATGAACTTTAACAGTTTGGGGGTGAGTCATTATATCAATTTTTTGATGACCACAATTCTGCGCGTCTCAGAAAACGGCGCTCAAGATGTCCACGCGTATGATCATGCATTGAAATTCAGCATTTTACAAGAGAATGCTTCACTGAAACAAACTGAAACACCAAACTGCTAATTTCATTTGTAAATTACCGTCCAGTTGGTTATATAACCTTAGGTGCGTCATTTAGGGTAAATTGAGGATACATGTACACAGCATGTTATTGTTACCATGTAACGTTAGGTGGGTCATTCCACTTTCCAGTTCACCAGGTTGGGGCAAGCTCTGGTGATAATGATACTGGTTATGACAAGTTCCTATTCAAGGCACATACACATGTATTGATTTAATTCTTATTTGATGAAAAACTGAGAATGGGCACTTGTAATAGACCTTAGGCTATAATGACATCGCAAACGGAAGGCTGCCCTCTTTCAGAGGCTAGAGGTCACTCATTAGTTCATGTATGTGCGCTGTGCGTATACGCTAAGCCAAAGGTAAGTGCGTCATTTCACGAGTGCGGCGCATTACTAACATGAAGTAACATGAAGTAACAATCTCATGTTAACCGTCGCCTTCCGTGTGGCCCTGCATTCAAGACCTTATGCATATGACGTCGAAAATAGAAGGCCGCTCTCTATCAGAGACTAGAGAAGGTTACTCATTGGTTCATGTATGCGCACTCTGCATGCGTATACGCAGAGCACGCATACATGAACCAATGAGTGACCTTCTCTAGCCTCTGATAGAGGGCGATATACAGTTTGTGACATCATATGCATAAGGTCTATAAGGATAATGAATGGTAATGTTACATCGTATAGGTCCAACAACATCAACGACATCATTTCACAAACCTTGCCCGACCCGAACCTTTTGGAATGACCCTAACCCCCCCCCCCACCCCAGTCTAATAGTCTGACTGCATCTTCCCTTCACAGTGTCCTCCTTTAACAATTGTGACAATTATAATATGTAAACCACAGAGTCACACAGAGCTGTGTATGTACTTGGTTTTGGTTTGACCTCCTTGAGTGCACTGCACAAAGTCAATGGGTTGGGAGTTACACACAAATTTTGAGGGTTTGACCTCCTATCACAGCCTCATGTGCTTGCGTGTATTTGAATGCACTGCACAAAGTCAATGGGTTAAGAGAGACATACAAATTTTGAGTGTCTTTGAGTGTTAAACCTATAGGAGGGTTAATTTTGATATTATTTATAAAGTAAATCTTGTGGTTTGTGACAAGCCCGTCTGAATATCATGGTGCACTTTTTAATTTGTACAAAGTTCAACTGGGAAATATGTTTTAACGTGTTAAAAATATAATTCTTCATAATATATTCTTCTTAGTATTTTAGGCGAAAAAAAAAGAAGTGTCTCCGGTTTCAGGTAAACGGTCAGCTTCAAAATCAGTGCGGTGATGCCATCTGGCCATGTTTTTCTTTTTTGCCAACAGGGAAATACGGTGGCTAAGAGCATGGAGGAAGAAAGAGAGGCCTCACAAATCGGTGCAAATGTACATACCCCTATGTTAAAAAGTTGTTTAAAGCACACAGCACAGCAGAATTCCAATCAATCCAGCAATTTTTGCTGCAGTTGGACATCGTTTCATAAGCAAACATTTTTTTTAAATGCTGATGCGCAAGTCTGAGGCAACACGTGCGGAGACCAGAAACCGGAAACTTTTTTTGCCTTAACAAAGATTTATTTCAGACATGTTTTCTTATTTTTCTGGCAGTTTTAAAATGTGTGCACTGCATTGAAAAAGTTTGGGAAACTTATTAAAATTATAATTGTGGTAATGTTGTTTTTTCCGCAATAGATAGATAGAAAAAAGGATAGATAAAAGGTGTTAAAAACCTTGAGACATTGGCCATTTGGTTTTATAAAAGTACATTGCATTGCTTATGAAGCCCACAAGAGGACAAAATGTGCAGTACATCATTATTATTATTATTATTATTATTATTATTCTGGTTTATTAACCCTAACCCCTTGGGTATTTTTACTAGAAAGTATCCTGAATCCACCAAAATCCACCAATTTTGTCACACACAAAATGCTGGTGTCCTGAATCCATCAGAATCTGCCAGTTGGACATATCCTGAATCCGCCAAAATCCACCACTAAATTTTTGGTGGATTTTGGCAGATTCAGGATACCATGCTCACATGAAAATTTGTATGGTATGTTGCTGCATAGAATCCATCAAAATCTAACATATACAGTACATGTAACTATAATCCATCAACCAACATGACCAAGCAGTTAAAAACTATTGAAAATGCCCCTGTGTGCACATTTGGGTGAACAGTCAAAACAGGCAGTTGACTGGTTTTGACCACTATAGCAGCTTCCCACTAAAGTGCAGCTATAGTAGGAGGGTTAATCTGAAATTAGCACTTTGATTCCATATCCTGTTGATTGGGATGATATTTCCCCTTTATGAACTGGTCATAAATTATTTTCCTTTATGATGACACTGAAGTTTTGTTTCTCAATGGCTTTCTGTTTCAGATTTCTGTTACTACAAATACTTCAAGACAAATATCCGTTTCTGTATAACACCATGGGAGACACTGATGCCACTCTGGTAAACATTACATGTTTTACCTTTCCTTCTGCACCTCCTAAGTTTATTTTCCTCCTTTCTCATTAAATCTCAACCTTCTCCTGGGGTGTCGTGGCCGAGCGGTCTAGCTTACCAGATTCAAGTTCTGGTGTTAGCAACATAATGTGGGTTCGAATCACGGCCGTGACACTTGTGTCCTTGAGCAAGACACTTAATCATAATTGCTTCTCTCCACCCAGGGGTTAAATGGGTACCTGTGAAGGCAGAGTTGGTTTGCTCTATATGCGCTAGAAATGGCAGCAATTGAGCTGTATACTCCCCAGGGAGCTGAGATGGTTTCAGGAATGATTTATGAGCCTTATGAGCCTTATGAGCAGGGATAATAATATAATGCGCCTTGAGCACCACTTAGTTGGTGGATACGTGCGCTATATAAGTCCACACATTATTATTATTATTATTATCTCGACCTTCTGCTTCATCTCAATCTTCTCCTGCTTCATCTCAACCTTCTCCTGCTTCATCTCAACCTTCTCCTGCTTCATCTCAACCTTCTCCTGCTTCATCTCAACCTTCTCCTGCTTCATCTCAACCTTCTCCTGCTTCATCTCAACCTTCTCCTGCTTCATCTCAACCTTCTCCTGCTTCATCTCAACCTTCTCCTGCTTCATCTCAACCTTCTCCTGCTTCATCTCAACCTTCTCCTGCTTCATCTCAACCTTCTCCTGCTTCATCTCAACCTTCTCCTGCTTCATCTCAATCTTCTCCTGCTTCATCTCAACCTTCTCCTGCTTCATCTCAACCTTCTCCTGCTTCATCTCAACCTTCTCCTGCTTCATCTCAACCTTCTCCTGCTTCATCTCAACCTTCTCCTGCTTCATCTCAACCTTCTCCTGCTTCATCTCAACCTTCTCCTGCTTCACCAGCAAAAATGAGTTGAAAGTTCGAAAATTTAGTTTTTTTATTATTTGAAATGATCAGTATTAATTTGGTAAATTTTATAATAAAGCTATTTTAATCTTCTTTTCTGCATATTATGAGATAAATGGTATCAAAGTTTATAAAGTTTTGCGCAATTAGAGTTACACTTTTTAGGCATGTACATACTAATGTACATATATGAAATGATACTCTCCAATGCTTTTGTGGTAAAACATGTATACTAAGAATGAGGCCCCCAAAAATAGTCTCCGGTTCCTGGTCACAGGTCGGCTTCAAAAACGGTACGGTGACGTGCTTTTTTTTTCTTTTTTCTTCTTTTTTTTTGGGGGGGGGGGTTTGTAATCTTTTTGGAAATACGTGATACATACGTGGGGACTAAATTTTCCATATATACAAAGTATGGTAGCAAAGAGAGGTCTCACAAATCATGGTGCACATGGTGCACATTCTAGCCCACAGCAGGCATACAACTTTTCAGCTGATTTCCTCTTTTTTCTTTAATAACCCTCCTATTATCAGTGTTGTTCTTAACAAAGTCGACCCATACTTCAAAATGTCACAACCGTGACATTTTGAGGCATACACTTTCTTATCTAAAGATTAATGGCATACCCCAAGGCTCTTCAGAGAGATGAGGTAAACTGAAGCAGCCACCTGCTTTGTTTCATTGCAAGGTTAACTTGAAATAAACCAGTGCAGTAACTTGGGGTATACATGTACACATACTGTGTGAAGGTCAGTAGAACACTTTGTTTTTGTCCCAGACTCGGGGGCATTTTGGGGTATCCATGTACCACTCTTGTGTATAGTATGCAATATTTTAAGGCATGCATAGAAAAAGAATTGTGTATTTAGCAGACACAAGTTTTTGTGGCATTTTGGAGAATGCATGTATACAAGGGATAATAGTGCTATAGAAAACTGAAAAACACTGTGCAAAGTTTTGTGTGCTCGGCCATTTCCTCTCTTTTTTTTTGCAATTACAAAGTTGCGTGTCTGCCGCATGTGTTGAAAATGTAACTAGTCTTGAGACTAGGGCATTGTGTACAAATTAAGATCTCTAACCCATATACATGTAATCCAGCACAACTCTTCACTGGTAATCGTAAACATGGAGTAAGCACAATAACCAGCTGTATATACCGTGACAGCCACTGCTTGTGTGAGGAATGCCCTCAACTGATCATGCACAGAACAGATGCTCTTTTCTCTTGTTTCAGGTTGTGAAGCGAGCACGAGATGCCTTCAGAGCTGGCAAGATAAGGCCAATTGCACAACGCAGGAAACTCCTTGAAGACTTACTCCGCATGGTCACTGAGAGAGAACAGGATATAGTTGATGCTATGCAAAAGGATTTGCACAAGGTGTGTTGGTGAAGGGATCCATTAACCCTCCTACTATAGCTGCACTTTAGTGGGAAGTTGCTATAGTGGTCAAAATCAGTCAACTGCCTGTTTTTGACTGTTGACCCAAATGTGCACACAGGGGCATTTTTGACTGGTTTTTACTGACCACCCTGAACAACACCACACAATGCTTTTACCAGTCAAAAACGGTGAACGCATTTTGCCCTGTAAATGTACTTACTACACGTAAGGTTTGACAGTGTTTGACTTTTAAGTGCACTAGATATACCTTGGCAAGTATATCAACATTTTGACTGATTTTGACCCTTGTATTAGTAGGAGGATTAAGGGCCATTTGCACAATTTAAACCAGTGTCTTTAAAGCAAATGTGGAAAGTTAGTTTACTCTTTACCAACAGTCATGGTTAGTTGGTATGTTAAAGATAATAGACATAAAACACAATAAAGGGGGCCACTTTCCTACCGTCACGTTAGCAGTTTTTCTAATGGTTGTAATTTTTTTTTAAATATCTGAAACCACCCTAAAAGAATTTCAACATTTGAATAGACATGCATGCTTATCCTAAAGATAATTTGAGTTGATTATTACTATTATTTTTTTAATTACCCTAAAATTTCCATCAACAAATGGACGGAAAAGTGAGGTAACTTTTTCCGTCCAATTTTTATGGAAATTTGAGGGTAAAAAAATAAATTAAAAAATTAAAAAAATTAAATAAATCAACTCAAATTAGTTCTAGTATAACGCCTGCATGTCCATTCACATGTTGAAACACTTTTTGGTCGGTTTCAGGTACTTAAAAATAAATAACAACCATTGGGAAAAACTGCTAACGTGACAGATGTAAAGTGGCCCCCTTTATTGTGTTTTATGTCAATAGGTATTAAGCTAGCAATACCTGCCTTTTTGATGCAGTGTTTGCTAAATGGACACCCTATTTAGTTTTAAAAAAAACAAAAAACAAAACACATGTATGTAAAAGTATTGGAAGTTACATATAAACATTTGGACACCTGTTTTTAAGAATAACAAATTTGGACAACCTTTTTTCCGAATGCTGGGTATATACTGCTAGGTTGTGGGGGTTAAACAAGGGTTAACTCAGTAATCAATTTCGTTTGTATTCAAACATTTTTATTTTCAAATCAAAAATTCAAGATTTGATATTCAAAGTTAGTATAACATTCAGACAGAAATATTTCTGCCTAAACACTTTATACAAATTAGTGGAACAAAATTGCTGAATTCTTTAACAAATAGTTATTGTCCAACTACTGAAGAAATAGTCCAACACATACATGTAGGTACATGTAATGTATCTTTTGTAATTTGAATCAAATATTGCGTGAATGATATTTAGTAATTTGAGTCCAATTTTAACCATGATATTGTGTGAATGGTAAGAATTGTGTGAATGATTGTTGAGTTCATTTAGGGATATTTTTTTTCATTTACAGCCTCTGTTTGAAAGTTGTATATATGAGATTGAATATTCAAAGAATGAGATCATCACCACTCTGAACAACCTGGATAATTGGACGAAACCACAAAAGGTAAATAAGACCATAGTTTCTGGTCCACACACACGTGTTGCTTTGGACCGAGACATCAGCATTTTCAGTTTTCTGTTTTTTGTTTTTTTTTTGCTATGAAACGATTTTCAATTGCATCCAAAATTGCTGGATCGACTGAAATTCTGCCTTGCTGTTTTTTTTCACATACATGTAGGGTATGGACGTTTGCCCGATTTTTAGCCTTGATCAAGGCGCGTCTGAACGGTTTGGTCGCATAATTTTGCCCGGCTTTATAGCTATCTAAACTCCAGCACACATGGCAGAGTGTACGGATTCATATGTATACTGTATACATGTACATCTTCAAATACATTATTATTATGTGTACATGTACAATGTAGTACAATGTACATTAATGTACATGTACATACAGTGACCATTCGTCGTCGCACCTTGATGCTTCTGCACATGCTAAAATTTAAGGTGGAGCTCAATAATGCTAATATACCAAATTCAAAAACCAAAGACATATTCTCATTGGTTACTGGTTGGCCCATGCTCGCTGTGCATGATATACATGATTGTACTATACTGTACATGTACAACTATAGCCCAGGTTGGACTTTGACCTTCATGTACTCCATTTCACATGTATACAGAGTTGGGTTCCATATGTGACTCGCTCTATCGTAATGAGGAATGTCCCCCAAATGTGACTCGCTCTATCGTAATGAGGAATGTCCCCCAAATGTGACTCGCTCTATCGTAATGAGGAATATCCCCCAAATATGAAAAATGGAGATATCCATACATCATAACGAGCATTGAGTGGGCTTTCCAATGAAGCCAAATATAAACGTGTCCCTTTTTCCGTTCCAAAGTTATTAAACAAAGAATTTGAGAAACTGGTGGGATTGTTTCAGAAACGTTTTACGAGAAAAATGGGATTTTAAAAAAGTATACGCGCTGCGAACAAAAAAAATGTTTGAACTTACGCGCTGCGTGTAATACGTATGGGAGCGCTGTACATAGTATCTGAACTTGAGCGAAATAACTTACCGTGGCAACGGTAATCTTTCGGAAAGGCTAGAATCACAAAAGTTTACAGGCGTATGGACCATGTCTTTAAGAATACTTTGTGAAAGTTTAACGTCAATGCTCAAATTACTTTAGAAGTTCTGGGTCTCTGAATGTTTGATAAACAAACACTAGCTGTCAAACAACAATCATGCGTGTACATGAAAGAGCGCGGCGTATACATTGCAATACATTGCATGACCGGTCGCTCGATCCCATGCACATAGTACATGTGCATGCCGTTCACATGCGTGTACGTACTGTACTGCATGTGAACGACAAAATCACGAAAGCACACAGTACAATCGGGCCGGCAGGCTGCGCTAAACCGCCCACTTTGGCGCTTGTCTACGTCCATTCGGGTAAACATCCAAACTCGCGCAAGCTCAGTAGCCGTTACGTTAGGTCCAATCAGCTCGCTGGAACCCTCTGACGTAGGCTTAGACTTAGCAACAAGGAGACTTTCTGTATTAAGTTTTTGGGTGCTTATCTTATTATTCAGTATTCAGACAGTGATGTCATTGCTACAATTACAAAGGTCACATCATGACCTTTCTAACAGTATAAACATGCCGCGTTAAATGATAACATGGCGGCTCGTCACGGCGCTTACACAAAGGAGTTCAAACTGTCTTTTTGGAGCTGCGAGACGATTTGCAACAAAAATGGACACAGACACGCTTGAGAAAAGGTCTTTATTTTCTACTTTATTGATATTTTTCTCAAAAAGTAAAATAACACACACAAACTTTGATATTTAAGTTACCTTAGTACACAAAAACCTCAAAATCGATTTCAATGCGATTGTTTACGTTATGTGAACTTCAGAGCTTGTTTACGTGAAACGGTCCCTTGGGGGACATTCCTCAATACGATAGAGCGGGTCACAAATATGAAAAATGGAGATATGCATACATCATAACGAGCATTTAATGGGCTTTCCAATGAAGCCAAACATAAATGTGTCCCTTTTTCCGTTCCAAAGTTATTAAACAAAGAAGTTGAGATACTGGTGGGATTGTTACAGAAACGTTTCTGAAAACGGGTTTTAAAAAATGCAGCGCTGCGAACAAAACAAATGTTTGAACTTGAGCGTGTATTACGATGTAGGCATGCTGTACATAGTATCTGAACTTGAACGAAATAACTTACCGTGGCAATGGTAATCTTTCGGAAAGGCTAGAATCACAAAATTTAACAGGCATATGGACCATGTCTTTAAGAATACTCTGTGAAAGTTTAACGTCAATGCTCAAATTACTTTAGAAGTTCTGGGTCTCTGAATGTTGGATAAACAAACACCGTCAAACAACGATCATGCGTGTACATGAAGAACGTAACGTATACTACTATACAATGCATGACCGGTCGCTACGATCCCGTGCATGTGCCGTGCACATGTACATGTACGCTAACATGCAAGGTGCAGCGGCACACAGTACAATCAGGCGGCAGGCTGCGCTAAACCACCACTTTGGCGCTTGTCTCACGTCCGGTCGAGGTAAACATCCAAACTCGCGCAAGCTCAGTAACCCGTTGACGCATATTCGTCCAATCAGCTCGCTGGAACCCTCTGACGTGAAGGCAGACTTAGCAACAAGGAGACTTTCTGTATTAAGTTTTGGGCGCTTATCTTATTATTCAGTATTCAGACAGTGATGTCATTGCTACAGTTACAGAGGTCACATCATGACCTTTCTCACAGTACCAAACATGCCTGTTAAATGATAATGGCGCGGTTCTGATCGGGCGCTAACAAAAAGGAGTTCAAACTCGTCTTTTGGAGCTAACGAGGACGATTTGCAACAAAAATGGACCTGAACCACGCTTGAGAAAAGGTCTTTATTTTCTACTTTATTGATATTTTTCTCAAAAAGAAAAATAACACACACAAACTTTGATATTTAATGTACCTTAATACACAAAAATCTCAAAATCGATTTCAATGCGATTTTTTACGTTATGTGAACTTCAGAGCTTGTTTACGCGAAACGGTCCCTTGGGGACATTCCTCATTACGATAGAGCGCGTCACATATTTGGGCTATGTGTGTTTGTGTGCATTGTATTGTGCTGTGTGTGTGGGATCAAACGGGGTCAAAGCTAGGGGCCTGTGATTGACCATCATTTAAAATGAACCGCACACATGTGACTTTCCATTGGAATTCCAATGGGAAAATAAAGAAACACATAAGCTTTTTGGTTACAGAAGGATCAAGGCTGTTGTTTGAGTTTGAACGCATACGAGGTCGCAATGCACAACTGTATCCACAACTTAGTTATTGATCTCGCTGTACTGTGTACGTGTCTGGGGCTGGGGACAGCACACCATGTGTGTGTTATGAATTTCTCGTGCTAGCAATCCGTATGGGCCGGGGATGGGAAACCGTGATAAGTGCGCACTACCGCAACAGCCTTGAGTCGAGGCTAGCCCGATTTGTGTGACCTCATAGCTGCCATACTTTGTGTGTCGGAAATTTGGTCTGGTTCCAATAACCGCGTATTTTGGCCCAAGGTTAGAATGTGCATCTTTACATTTTCCTGAACTCTGCATGAAAGGAAGGTACAATGTTTTCTGCATGTTTCTCCCTTGAGTCAAGATATACCGATGTTTCAACTTATTACATTGAAAAATAACCAAGTGGCGAATAGTAATGTGAAACCTATATGTACTTGGTGTAAAGCTGTTGATGGTACAAATCCAATGGGGTGCCATGACCGAGCGGTTTAGTGCGTTAGACATGTGTTCTGAAGACTGTGTCAGAATGTGGATTCGAATCCTGGCCACGACCGTGGTACTTATGTCCTTGAGCAAGGCACTTCACTGTAATTGCATCTTTTTACCCAGGAGTATAAATAGGTACCTGTGAGGGTAGAAATGGTTATTGTATTAGCCCTGTAACGCCAAAAGGTTGCACATAACGGGCTGTATACTCCCCAGGGAGCTGAGAAAGATTACAGGAATGATATTGGCCCAGTGGGACATTATGTGAAATATTCTATGAATGAAATATTATAATTATTAATCTCCCCAAGAAATAATTTTATCTGCTATCACTTTTAAGATGAAATAGTGAAAAATGTATTCAGATTTTACTGTGGGTTTAGATAGTAAAACTGATGTTGTTGAGTGTCCTTGTGGCATAACCTTGCTTAAAAAGGGGGAACGAATGATAATTAATAGTGTGCTTTGAAGAGCCCCTCTTTAACCCTTTACGTAACTGCAATCGTCCTTCCTGCATATAAGCCACTGATTGACCAAATTAAACCAACGGAGGGCGCCCTAATCATCTAGAAGGGACTGCTATCAGCACATCTGGCAATTTTCATGTTGATACAAGCTGTTAACCCTCTCAGTACCGAATTCTTTTGACATAAACAACCGCTGGTGACCGCATTGTTTGACCACTCAAGCGTGAAGCACACATTCTTACACAACAGAAAGCTTGTGTTCAAAGGCCAATTTTACAAACTCTATTATCACCTTGAAAATATCGTTTTACAGCAAAATAAATAATAAAAAATATCTTACTTATTGAATTCCCTTTCATAAAATCAAAAAACATTAAGATCGGTCAATAAATGTCCAAGTTCTCGGTCTTTGTTTCCTCAGTGTGATCTGTTCACTCAAACACTTTTTTGTACACAAACATGGTGCTCCATAGGTGTTTGGCATTTCGGATCTTTCCACTCCAATTTGAAGGGATTGCATAATAGCAACCTTATTTTATTTCACCATCAATGGAAAGATCCGATCTAGCCTTGCTCTTTCCAACCATTGTAAGCTTGAGTATGGAGGGTGAACATGGACAAAACTACAGCTTTATAACAAATGGCCTTTGTGCTCAGGCTTGAATGCTTTTTTGTGTGAAAGCTTGATCGACTAAAAGTCGCCTATGGTAAGGAAGAGGGGGTATGAGTGCAGTCGACTCAAGTTGCCTATGGTAAGGAAAGGGTTAATAGCATTACTAGATTTTGTAAAAAAAATTGGGTAAAAAAGATTTTTGGAACATTTTGGAAAACCGTGAATGTATTTGATGTAACATGTACATGTATGATTGTTTCTTGCTTAAATGCTCATTAGGCCCTTTTGAATGATTCCAGGTGTGTTTTGTTTGGGGGGGGGGAAGGGTCTCACGTGATTGACACGCATTGTAGGCCATACCATTAATGTGACAGGGCAACAAAACAAAGCGAAACGGTTTAATATTTAAATTTTCAAACTATTTATCATAATTTAATTTACAATTAATAATCACAATGAAAAACACAACTCTCACATTTCTAAAAATATTTTGTAAAACTGAAAATTTTAATGAAATGACACCCCTGAATTGCAACAAAAACAGTGCCAACGAACAGAAGATTCTGTAAAATATTGCCGTTGACCATCTGACTTTTTTTCCCCTTATTCTGAATAAATAATGTTGATTTACCTTTCAAGAGAGTTTTATGGAAATCTGTCCGTTGACCCTTGCAGATATTTTGAGATTTCTAACATAAATGATTCAGAAAATGTCGCCATGCCGTTATAATACACATACACGTACGTGCACGTATACGTTTGTAGCGCACGAGAGAATGTTATTGACACACACTAGCTATGAACAGTGCATACGTGCTTACACACAGTCAATGTACCTGTCGTCTATACGCGCACCACGATGTTCACCACACGTACTGGTCAGCGTTTGCGAATGAGACATGTAGCTGTGTTGGTGGCGCACTTTTGTCCCAACCCTTCTTCCCTCCACCCTGGTATTATCAAAACAAACAATATAATACATGTATGTCCACAGCTGATAATTGCATTTAATGGTACATGTACAAAAGTGTGACAGCCCAAAACAAAACAACAGTTACAGGGTTAATGCATCAGCCTTATGGTCTAAAAGCTGAATCTTCAATTATGTGGGTTCAAGTATAAGCCAGGCTGGTTGCGACACATATACTTCGTATACAGGCATTTTGCTAACTATAAGGCTGTGCATTTGGGGTTATTTCTGGAACCGGATACCCAAAGTTGGAAATCTTCGGATACCCAGGTACCTGTAAACAATTATATAAAAACACATAAATACTCCTGAACTAAAATAACCAATATGAACACAAGTCATAATAAATGTGGACTTACTGTAATAATTTTATGCCTCTATGTTAAAAAGGACTCTTAGCATCCCCAGTGCTTCAAGCACATTATAAATCTCAAGGCAGGGAAGCCAAACATGTTTCCACGCTGGTTGTATGTATGCACATTTGAAATACAATGCCTTGGACCATTTGCTTACATATAACCTGAATCCTTCATCAGTAGTAAACCAAGCACATGACATTTATGCACACGTTTCCAATCTGTGATACTGTACAAATGGCCAGGGACCCTCCCGGCATGCATGGAGCAATAAACAGTGTCCACTGACCCAAGCACTGACCTTGCAATTGCTACAACAAACATGGATGTACATGTACCATGGAAAGGCAAGTATGCCTAATAACCTCAATCCTCCAAAATCCTTCACTTTAGCAAAGAGCATGTAGCATGTAACCTCAATCCTTCAAAATCCTTCACTTTAGCAAAGAGGTTTTTGGAGGATTTGGGAAGGTTAGGGTTAGTGTAGGTTATATAGTGTATAAATAAAATTTCACAATTAATTTATTATGAATCAATCTTCACGTGCTGGTTTTTTACAAAACATATTCATGGTTTATTATTATTATTATTATTATTATTTAAAAACAGTTTCCATGGCAGCCAGGGGCTGAATTAGGGAAAAATATACAATGGTTCAAAAAAAGTTATATATATTTATATATATATATAAATTTTTTAAATAAAAGCAATAAGATATTCATAAAATCAAAGGTATCAAGAATATTGCAATAAAGTAGCTACAAATTTAGATACATTAAAACAGTTAAACAGTTCACAGAAACTTTAACTTAAGATAAAAGTTAATGAGCACTTGAGAAAAAGGAATTAAATAAATAATAAATTAAAAGATGAAAAAAATTAAAAACAGCAAAAGGGGGCAAAACGCAGTCATTAGGATTCTAAAAAATCTGTAATAAGGGATATTAAAAAATCCAATTGTTGCAAAACAATAAGGAAAGAACCAGAAAAATTATTTATTTAAAAGGCTCACTAGGAATGGTAACGAACTGTTCTTAAATCTTGAGGTTCTGCATTTGGGATCTGTGAATTGTTTGGGATTTCTGAGTGCATATGCAGATGATTTTTTTTTCAGGGAGTCTCTGAAGTTTGGAGTGTTGGAGAGAGTTTGCAAACAACACATAGTTGGTTGCGTCTGTACTCAAGTGTTTCTAATTTACAGTCTTGTAACGCCTTGTAACATGTATTGTAATTTTGTATATTTTAGGTGAAGAAACCTATACACTTGATTGGAATGCCCGCCTATATTCAACCTCAACCTTATGGAGTTGTTCTTGTTATTGGGACATGGAACTACCCACATCAAGTGGCTGTCCTTCCTCTAATTGGTGCCATCGCAGCAGGTTAATATGAATGTATATGTACGTGGATTGCAATGAGTGGTATCAGAAGTCTGTTGCCTACATGAAGTGTTCCAGTCTTGTACTAACCTGCTAGTCCATAGCACAGTACAACAAGAACAATGGATTTGGCCCATTTGTTACGTTTTGTTCCAAAGCGCAAGGTCTCAAAAAGAAGCAGTGGTGTCACTATGAATAACTTTACCCTGGAAATGTCCTGAAAATCTGTTTTGCCCTGAAAATCTGTTTTGCCGTGAAATAACAGTTCACCGTAATTTCACTGCAATTTCATGGTGTCTCTTCCTCTCAGATATTGGCAATAATGTTCAATGTGATTTCAGGGCAAATTCACGGTGCTCAAGATAATTAATGAGCTACCCCAAAACTGCCACAAGTATTTCATGGCATTTTCACGGTGTTGTGTCATCATGAAATTGCCATGAACTATTTATTTCATGGTAAAACAGATTTTCAGGGCATTTTCAGGGTTAAGTTATTCATAGTGAGTGTGGGAGACTTGCCCAGTGTGTGTATCTCGCACACCCACCTTACCTTATTCGCTGCTGCGCCGCACATATTTTTAAAATATGATGATATTTTACCTTGACCTACATGTGTTCTAAGAAAACTAAACAACAAACATGTTATTATATTAACACACAGTAAAATATTATAAAAAGTCATTTTCTCTGATGAGCTCCTTTTGGCTCGTATTCAGAAAAACCACTAGAGGAAAACAAATGGTCCTCTGAAGTTCGCCCGTGCAAGGTCATGCCATTAGTAAACAAAACCACCCAAAATAACATCCAAAATATTTACATGTACATATGCTGTTACACGTTTATAATTTAATAGTTTCTGGTCTCTACACGCGTTGTCATTTTTAATTTTTAATTTTTAATTTTTTTTGGCTATGAAACGATGTCCAATTGCAGTCAAAATCTATTGGAATTCTGCCATTTTAGAAGACTTTTCCACATTGGGGTATGAACGTTTGCTCAATTTGTGAGGCCTCTCATTGTGCAGGAAATTTAGTCCCTGCGTATACATGTATCATATATTTCCTTGTTGGCCCCCCAAAAAATATGATTATCAAAAAAAATATAAACTATAAAAAGTGTGTCACCGATTTTGAAGCTGACCATTGACCTGAAACCAGAGCCTTTTTTTTTGGGACAGTTTTGCCAACATTACCAATGATGTAGCTTCCATTTAAGGTTTACCGTGGTCCATCATTCTTGTAGATACAGTTTTGCCAACATTACCAATGATGTAGCTTCCATTTAAGGTTTACCGTGGTCCATCATTCTTGTAGATACAGTTTTGCCAACATTACCAATGATGTAGCTTCCATTTAAGGTTTACCATGGTCCATCATTTTCTGTTTTTAACAGGCAACACAGTCATTATCAAACCATCTGAGATTGCTCGTGAATATGCAACAATGTTGGCAGAGATTATTCCTCAGTACTTGGATAATGTAAGTTCAGTGATGCTATCAGGGATTTCTCATGAATATGCAACAGGTTTATGATTCACTATTTGGATAATATTGTCCAATGACTTACATCATGAATATTCAACACTGCTGGCATATATATCTGTAGGTCCATGAATCTAATTAGTTTTCATGAATATGCAAATTACACGTAATATAAGTAAATAATGAATAAATTGTTACACATACATTTTTTGTCTGTATTTATTTATGTTGGTAGTTCGCAGGCTTGTTAACCCGTAGGTCACATGTTCAAGACCCACTCTACTTAGTTTTTCTTTGTTCACTTTCTGCTTTGTTTATTCGATAGAATTATACAGTTGAATCCTCTTAGGTTAAATGACCTCTGACCAGACTTGTAGTCAAGTATTTTTTTTATGAGTACAAGTACTCCTACTCCAACTGATCTGAGTATACATGAATATGAGTACTACAACTCAGTTTCTGACTAGCGCAGTACATTGACAACTGATCCTAGTATACATGAATATGAGTACGACAACTCATTTTCTGACTAGCGCAGTACATTGACAACTGATCCTAGTATACATGAATATGAGTACGATCGACAACTCATTTTCTGACTAGCGCAGTACATTGACAACTGATCCGAGTATACATGAACATGAGTACTACAATTCAGTTTCTGACAAGCGCAGTACATTGACAACTAATCCGAGTATACATGAATATGAATACTACAATTCAGTTTCTGACGAGCGCAGTACATTGACAACTGATCCGAGTAATATGAGTACTACAACTCAGTTTCTGACTCCCTGCAAAACATTGACAATAAAATAGATATTGAAAAAATAGAGACCACCAACACATGTCCATAGGGCTGGATGGCGCAGTTGGTAGAGCACCAGTGCATTAACCCAGAGGTTGCAGGTTCAATTCCCCGCTCTAGATGTTATGTATCAGGCATGATATTCTTCCTACTTTTGTAGGAAATCCTACCTTTTGATTTTGAAAATCCTACCATGAAATCGCATTCTGACTAACTTAACTTCATACCATGGAAACTATCCCTATGTATCATGTTCTTGTAAATGCCAAGATAAAAAAAAAAAAAATTCCTTGCTATAGAGGTAAACCGCTATCGGCTAGTATATGGCTAATGATATTGGCAAACAATTTTCATACCTTTTCATTTTCTCGCAATATCATCCCTGATGTATAAAAGTACTTTCATGTAGTCAGTTTCCCTTGTTAATTTGATTATATTTGTAGGACTGCGTTCAAGTTGTCAACGGTGGAGTTGACATTACCACTGCTCTGTTGAAAGAGAAGTATGATCACATTTTTTACACTGGTGGTGGTGTTGTAGGAAAGATCATCTTGGAGGCAGCAGCAAAGCATTTGACACCAGTTACCCTCGAGCTTGGGGGCAAAAGGTCAGTCTTGGTATAAACAAGAGCCATTCTGATTCCAGAAATCTAAAAGATAAAGAAATGCCTGGAAGGTAGAACATTCACTATGAACAACTTCATCCTGAAAATACCCTGAAAATCAGTTTTGCCTGTAATTTCACGGTGTCTCTTCAGGACTCTCAGATATTGGCAATAATGCTCACGGTGATTTCATGGCAAATTCACAGTGCTCTCAAGCATTAACCAGTTCGGGTCGGGAATAAAGAAGTTTTTCTGGGCCCTGTGCGGGTTTCTTTTTCCCACACACACGTTAATGGAAGCTTCCACAGCTTGTGGCCACGTCTTCCGAGCATGTCACCGTACACGCATGGCTCAACCGAGCATGCATACAAATATATCAGAGGTTCCTATGGCATGTTTATAGACGCTCTCCGATCCGTGGTGCAAAAAAAAATTACCTGGTTCCATTTTTTTTATTCCAGTTACCCGTAAGCGACATTTTAAAATTCGGACTTAACATTTCAGCAGTGCGAACAGAAATATGTGACTCTTGAGCAATGTAATGTTTACACTTTTACAGACAATTATCTTTAAATTCAAGAGATTACACTCCAATAAAGAAAAGATCGATAGTATGGTATCCTCTGTATTATAAAAGTCAATTTGTTACCATTTATATAGTACATGTATTTGTACACCACCGGAGGCACGTTTTCAACAAAAATAAAAACGGGTATCCGGGTATCCGAAATATCTGCAATGCACAGCCCTACATGCAATGCATGCTCATCAATCTAACAACAAAATAATGCAAAACTGACCTTACATGTACATGTATCTAGCACATGTGTTCAATTTAGGGGTGTGCGTTTTCGGATATTTTTGGGACCGGATAACTAAAATCAGGAAATTTCGGATAACCGGATATCTGTTTTCATTTTTGTTGAAAACATGCCTCTGATGGTGTACAAATACATGTACTGTACATGGTAACAAAATTGACCTTTATAATACAGAGGATATCGGTGCCTCAGGGTTCCCCGGCTCCAGACGTTACCCCCGGCGGCGTGGAAAAATCCTGAGTGTGTCTTGGCCGATCTTAGAAATCCCTGGATGTCGTTTCCACGCGAGAGGGGGAAAGGGTCGTTTCAGCATTTTTCCCGATATTTTCTGCCATGCCACGGCCTTGTCCGAGCCGTTACATTACCCGAACGCTGCCTGTGCGTGTTTCCTCATGTGGCACCATCTCTGGTTTTATTCGCGTAATGCAACACATCGTCCATCTCCGACATCAAACAGTTGTTTGAAGCAGCAACTGCCAGGCCCTTTGCAGTCTTAATGATTCGATACAATATATCACAAACAGTTCGAGAAAAATATGTGGCAAATGTCGGTAAAATAACTACGAAGGCTTTATTTTGGAGCATAGTCTCTTGAATTTAAAGATAATTGTCTGTAAAAGTGTAAACATTGTTCAATAGTCACAGATTTCTGTTCGCTTCGCTCAAATGTTAAGTCAAAATTTTAAAAAGTCATTTACGGGTAATTGGAACCGAAAAATGGAACCAGGTAATGACAGTTTCAGTCGGGTAGCCGGATACCCGGCACAGCCCTATACTTCAGTTTAATAATGCAGCTACATAGATTGTTCAATTACACTGGTCAACAATTTTTTTAAAGTTGTCTGCTTCGGAGATAAAATGTGCTATTTATTATTGATTTTGATGTGCTGAATTCAAATATGACAATTAAAATTGCTGATTGGCTACTGTTTCCAAGATATTTAAGTTTTTACATTTTACATACTATGTACAGGTGTATATGGTGTACATAGCAGATTTTTAATCATGAATTAGGCCGTTTTTTTTTTATTACTTGGATTACGGATTTGTAAGCTACAAAAAATGAGCGGGGATCGGGGAAAAAAAAGAAAAAAAAAAGAAAAAAAAATGATCGGTATTACGGAATTTCGAGCTCACGAAATGGGGCGGGGCTAAAAAAAAATGAAAAAAAAAATACCGAAGGCACGCAGGCGGCTTCTAAAACACGTACATTATACACAATTTATGTAGACAAAAGCAGAAAGTCACTGAATGAATGTCGCGAGTGTTTAGGCTTAACAAAATGTTCTGTTTCCGGTTTCTGACCGACCCTAACTTTACGCCGCGACCCTAAACTTTTTACATTATTCGGCTTGAAAAAAAATATATTCATATTTTTTTTAAAGCGAGAACAAAAAGTCCGACTTTTACCAAATTAACATATTTTAAAACAAAATTGAAACAAATAAAGACAAATTTACCGATATCTCCGTGATTTGAGGCTCATGATTTACTGATCCACGGCATACGTAACCGGTTCCTAGTGAACGTTGAGCGCATTCTACAGATTTGCACAATGGGCAGATTGCGCGCAATATCATAGGCTATTCCCATACGTGTACACATGTACATGTAGATCTTGAAAACTAGAGCCAATCAACAATTTTAAGCATCATTTCCATTCTCAGTGACCCATAATTAGTCAAGTTTGACTTCATTTGTTTCGGAAGCATTTTGGCTGTAGACCAGTGTTACTAAATGCAAATGTATGCACCAAGATACAAAATGCGCATATATTTGCATATATTTGCCCAGTGATTTCAGAGGGAGTGGAGGGGCTGGTTTGAGTTTGGGCAGGTAGACGATACCATCCAAACCACCATTTGTTATTTTGTTGTTCTTCATGTTGGTTGTCATTAAGGGTGGACGATATCACAATAATATCGTAACAATACGATATTCAAAAAATTATTGGCTACATCGGTCATTATATGGTAATGTCAACGAAGTTACATTACCGAGAAGAACTGAAAACAGTTCGAAATCATGAGGCGGCGCCACCGCTCATGTTCCCACCACTTTCGTGCTTGGTCTTTTTATGTGCGTTGCGCTTGTGGTGGTTGCCGCATAGGCCATAACTAAAGGCTTGACCCAGGATCACGTGGTTACAATCTCCTGGGATAATAACAGCGCTGGTGTACATTGTGAGGTTGTACATTCAGCAGATGTCGGAAATCAGAATAAAAACGTGGATATGACTGCTGAACTGTGCGCGCATTTTTAAACCATGTGTTTATTTATGGACGTCATGGTGAATCCTTTTTAATGAATTGTTTGTCGCACCGAGCGGCAAAAATCTAAGAACTCGGCTCGTTTTGGAGCGACTGAGTAACTGCTCATTACTTACTCAACTTCCCTGTAAAACTTAGATGTAAAGTAGTTATTTCGGTGTCCAATATCATTAACCCTAACTCCATAGACAACAAAGCCAGCTGGAGGATTTTGAAGGATTTTTATTGTTTTAATATAATGCCTAGGAAGTTAGGGTTAACTCTCCTACAATCATTGCAATTTTTGAAACAACCCATTCACGCCACTCCAAGCCATTAGCCGTTGCCAGTGGCCTCCTATGGTTACCCTTCTGTGCACTGTCATACCACTGATGAGATTGCAGTGTAAAGTGGTCTCCCACTCCATAATAATATGTTCAAACATTCACAGTGGCCTTGGGTGTCACACAGTTAATTTTGTAAGATTACTTGGAAAGGACAGCAGGCTTGTACATGTATGTACTGAAGGTTGCTAAAGAACAAAATTTTGTGGATTGGAGTGGCCTCCATGTGTAGGAGGGTTAATGTACGATTCATGTATATTTTTTTCAAAATCCGCATATTGAGACGATAATGTCGTATATCGTCGATATCATGGTAGTCGATAATCAAAAAATTAAATATTGTCACCCCTAGTTGTCATTCATTATTTGTATTGAATTGCTTGTTAATGACATTTGTGAAAAATGTTACTCCCCAAACATTGACCATATTTTTCCTGTTTTTTTTTTTTTGGCAGTCCATGCTTCATTGATGAAAATGTTGACATAAATACAGTAGTTCAACGACTCATATGGGGCAAGCTGATGAATACTGGGCAGACATGTATTTCACCTGACTATGTGATGTGTAAGCGCTCTATGAATGACAAACTGCTAAGTGCCATGTCAAAGACAATTAAGGAGTTTTATGGCGAGGTAAGTTCTCGATTATTATTCATATTCAAGAAAACAGCCAGCCTGCGTTTGAGTTGCCGGAGGGATTGCCAATGAGAGAGCCCCAAAGCATTGCTAGATGCTTCCATTATTATTACTAGGTTAGACTCATGATAATTCGTCCCTAATTTGCCATAATGACCAATCCCGAATTAAGTAGGCATAGTGACCAATGCGGTATTGGTAACTTTGCCAAATTACAAAAAAAAAGCCAGTTAGAGCATTCGTCATTTGAATGCATGCTCTATCTCCAAAATTATAAGGAATACATGCATGTGGATTAGATACAATGGCAGGTCTCTTCCTGAATGTACTAATGGGCGGGAAAACTTAAAATTGAAAAAAGTCAGATTGGTCACTATGGCAAATTAGGGACGAATTATGACGAAATGTGAAATTATCAACATTTTTAATTAATCATGAAAAAAAAATTAAATTGCATTAGAATACATAAAACATTTCACAAATATACTGGAAAATCTCCTTATATGAGTGTATGAATTGCAAAGGAAACTCAACAAAATCTGCGAGTCCTTCATAATAAAAACAAAACACTGTAGGCCTACCTACAATCTGAGTGGAAATTTTGAGAAGATCTCATTTATACAAGTACACATGCATGACATGTTAATGTTTGTGCGTGCGTTTGTGCGTGCGTTTGTGTGTGTGTTCGTGTGTGCGTTCGTGTGTGCGTTCGTGTGTGCGTTTGTGTGTGTGTTCGTGTGCATTCATGTGTGCGTGCATGCGTGCGTACTGCGTTTGTTTCAATTTTTTTGGTACAATTTCTCTTTTTTTGTTCTTTCATTTTATTTGTGTATTTGTCGTTTTATTTGTTCGTTTGTCTTTTTTGCCCCATACCAGGGGAAGTAAACAGATCATTTTGAAGCATCCCATTTTGCTATCACTTGAAAGCGAATTTCATTAGAAATGGACATTTCATTGGAAATTTCTTTCTCCGATTTTTTGTTCAAAATTTCTTTCAAAAGTACTTGAAAATAGATGCACATAATGTGTTAATTCAGACATGACTGGGCAGGGAATTCGGTAACCAGTGGAACATCCAAATAGGTGAAGTGTAACATTTAGTTGCACTTTGTAGCACTATTTTGCCTAAGGTGTGAATTGCATGTATGTGCAAGGTTTTTAGCTTTTTGAACCTTTTTTTAAACTAAATAACCATGGAAACAGAGTATCCCTTAGTATTCGTGGCCGAGCGTTCTAGTTTACCGGACTCAAGTTCTGGTGTTAGCAGCAGAATGTGGGTTCGAATCCCGGTCGTGACACTTGTGTCCTTGACTAGTTACCCGTCCCAGTCATATTCACACCGTGAAGAGGCTGGTTATTAACTTGTCTTGTTTCGGTGCGAGGGGCTGGTTTCTTCAGTGTGGAGTCGTTGTAACCCCCACCTTGGAGTGGCCATTGGCCTTGCGTGGGGTGATTTGCATAAAAAATATATATATATAAAAAAGTAATACATGTATTTTTGTTTTCACAGGACCCAAAGAACTCCCCAGACTTTGGACGTATCATTAATGATAGACATTTTCAGTGAGTAACAAATCTAACACTAACACCACTTTAAAAAACATCCCAGGACAACTACTAAAAAGTGGTTTTCTCTATGGGAAAACAGGCATCATTATTTCAAATTTACAAAAAATAATCGGCAGTAACAATTAAGACATAAAAACATTCAAACGTGTACAATGTAACAGTGTTTCAATGTTTTCTAAAAAAACAAAAAAAAAACAATCCCATATTGCTATGAAACTCTCACAGGTTAGTTTTATGATGTATTACTTGAAAACTAAAGAAATCAGTGGTGCGGCCTGGATTTTTAGAATGGGGGACAGTTTTGGGGCACAAAACTCGACAAATGAATAGACAGATTATGTCAAAATACAGGTTGAATTCCTGTATTGAACCCCATGTTACCCTATCCTATTATCCCATCAAGGTGTCTACTGAGCCTTACTAGGAATGGCAAGATAGTGATAGGTGGCGATAGTGATGCTTCCCAACGTTACATACATGTAGCTCCTACATTTAACCCAAAACCATCTCCCATTATCCCATCATCAGGGCATGTGTTGAGCATGACCAGGTATGGCAAGGTAGTGATAGATGGCAAATAGCTTCCCAACGTTACATTGCTCCTACATGTATATTTAACCCCATGTTACCCCTATCCCATTATCCCATGAAGGTGTGTAGTGAGCCTGACTAGGAATGGCAAGATAGTGATAGGTGGCGATAGTGATGCTTCCCAACGTTACATTGCTCCTATATTTAACCCCATGTTATCCCTATCCCATTATCCCATGAAGGTGTGTAGTGAGCCTGACTAGGAATGGCAAGATAGCAATTGGTGGTGATAGTGATGCTTCCCAACGTTACATTGCTCCTATATTTAACTCCATGTTACCCCTATCCCATTATCCCATGAAGGTGTGTAGTGAGCCTGACTAGGAATGGCAAGATAGCAATTGGTGGTGATAGTGATGCTGCCCAACGTTACATACATGTACATGTAGCTCCTACATTTAACCCATTACCCTCTCCCATTATCCCATCCCATTATCCCATCAAGGCGTGTGCTAAACCTGTCTAGGTATGGCAAGATATGTAACAATCGGTGGTGATAGTGATGCTGTCCAACATTACAGCTCCTACATCTAACCATTACCCTATCCCATTACCCTATCCCATTACCCTATCCCATTACCCTATCCCATTACCCCATCCCATTACCCCATTCCATTACCCCATTCCATTATCCCATCAAGATGTGTGCTGAGCCTGACGAGGTATGGCAAGATAGTGATAGGTGGCAATGGGATGCCAGGGAACGATATAGTTCAAAAATTTTGCATAGCAAAACTGCGATGCAAAAAACTGAATTTGCATAGCAAAATAATTTTTTTGTATAGCAATCTGTGAATTTTGTGTAGCAAATTTAAAAATGCTTAAAATTACAGTATGTAGTGTGCATAGGTAAAGGTGTTGTTTTTTAAGGCTTTACTGTCGTTTGGTTCATAATATTAATGTCCAAATTTTACCAGAAATAATAATTTTTAGTGTGCGGAAATTGAGCCACAGATGGTAAAATAATCACGTGTAACTATTTTCGCCAAATTGCAGTCATTCATGAAAGTTAGTCCTCCGTCCATTTTCTTTTTTGTTTACATTATTATATCGATCGCTAAAACAGAGGCAATATCACGAAAACAAATTACCGACTGCGACATGTTTGGGTGTTTTTCAAAGTGAATTTCGCATTACATATCTCCTATATTTAATTCATTACCCTATCCCCTTGTCCCATCTAGGCGTGTATTGAGCCTGACTAGGAATGGCAAGATAGCAATCGGTGGCGATAGTGATGCTGCCCAACGTTACATATCTCCTGTATTTAATCCATTACCCTATCCCATTATCCCATCAAGGTGTGTACTGAGCCTTACTAGGAATGGCAAGATAGTGATAGGTGGCGATAGTATTGCTTCCCAATGTTACATTGCTCCTACATGTATATTTAACCCCATGTTACCCTATCCCCTTGTCCCATCTAGGCGTTTATTGAGCCTGACTAGGAATGGCAAGATAGCAATCGGTGGCGATAGTGATGCTTCCCAACGTTACATAGCTCCTACAGTTCTGGTAGATGTGAAGGAAACTGATCCTGTTATGCAAGATGAGGTAATTATCATTAAGTAGTTTTGAAAAATATTACACAAGGAGATACAACCTTTTTAACCCCTCGCTGTCGCCCATAGCCGTGGCTTGCAGAGAGGCCACTGGGCCGGTTGATGTGTATAGCCGCATTCCAGCACGTACGGAATAAACTGATTTTCAAGCTGCATTTGCTGGGGGTTTCACCTTGAATAGAAATCTTCAAGAAGGCTGATAGTTTGGTGAACCATATTATTCTTGAATGGGCGTGTTATATAATAGATTGGGCTTTCAAGAGCTTTCTGAACACAGAGCTTTCAAGAGATTTCTGAACACAGCCCTTTCAATTACAGTTCGAGGCTCTTCAACACCATCCAGTTCACTAGGTTCAGTGTCGTCAGGTTCAATCTCGTCAGGTAAAATCTCGTCAATAAACTGAACATCACCACCACCACCATCGCCTTCCGCTCCTGTCATGTCCACGTTCTCTCTGGCAGCCTCACTCTTAATCTCGTCATACTCGGATTTATCTGACTTGACTTCCTCCTCGGCTTGAGATGCATATGTACTTGATCCACCTTCGGATTCTAACAAACTTGTAACAGGTGCAGGCGACTCCATGGAACGTGTCGAACTACTTGTTCTGGGCTTTTCAAAGAAGGGCATGTAGAACTTGCTTGACTTCTTGGCTTCCTCCGCCTCCAACTTTCGTCTCTTCCGTCCTTCAGCTCCACTTTCCTTCTTCTTCTTGAAGAATTGTTTCATGGTCTTCTTACACAGTACTCTGAAATAAGGAAATGGTACTTTTAATAAGAACATTAAATTTCAAGTTTGCGCAGGTGAATGGTCTTACTGCCAGTTGGCACTGAGCAGTGGTACTGTGAGGTATGTGGTCATGTAGCTCCCAGCACTGTATTTTTACCTAATAATTTATATAAGTGGTTTAACAATCTGGCCATCCTAGTGCTTGTCACCCATGATAATCAAAGACAGATCATACATCTGAAGAAAATTCTTTTTTTTACTATCCGAGGATGGCTTGTCTGACTTTAATAGAAACTGCTCAGTGGCGCCCCCCTTCAAGTAGCGCCCAGGGCACGTGCCATACCTACCATAACTTAGGTACGCCACTACGGCCGGGTGCTACCCGGCTCTCCCCACGTAAAACACGGGTCGTTGTGCACATGTACACGTAGCTGTAAAATTTCTTTACCAGCATCCACGGCCGGGTTCGACCCGGCGCTCCCCGGCCCCAAAGATGTTTCTTGGTTGGCCGCACCACCCTCACTCGGTAAAAAGTAATACCGGCAAACTATCCAGCAGTCCATAATATTGCACCGTACGCAAGGGGTTAAAAATAAGAAGAACGTTTACATTAATATCATCAGTATCACCATCAAATCAATGACCATTATCATAATCTTTAATCTGCCACATATTGTTCTCCCCTTTATTGTCATCAATACCGTCTACCTTATCACAATAATAATTATTGCCATAATCAGCGACATTACCATCATTTTCATTTACATATACAGTGTGTATCAAAATAAAGGAAACCCCAATTCTGATCATCAATTATAGGAAAACTGCAGAATTATAGATAAAGCGTGTTATATCTTAAGAAAGAACTGGATGTCCTCTTTCCAATGACACCCTGACCATGAATCCATTGTCACGGCTGAATGAGTAACAATGCATTGTTTACATGATATGAAAATCCTTGTTGTGACAAGGGATGGAGAAAAGCTGTTTTTGACGATGGGAAAGTGATTCCATTGACAAAAATGACTGCTTACTGGTTTTAGTCAACAGCTTACCAGTGTGTAATTATGGCGCTGGTCCCTCCACATGACCACCATTTCTCTCAATGCAAAGCCGGCATCGTCTCTCCATGAGCTCACAGCACGTCTTACCATTTGTTGATCATGCCGCAAGTTCTCCACAGCCTCAGTGATTCTTGCTCTTAACTTATGTAAGTCAGCTGGTGGCGTGGTGAAAACGTTTCCTTTCAAGTAACCCCACAGGAAAAAATCACAAGGTGTGAGATCGGGGGACCTTGCGTGCCACTCCACTGGATGGTGCAAAGCAATGACTCGTTCACCAAACAGTTCTGTTAACCGATTTCTCACGGCTCTCATCAGTCTGTGTGCAGGAGCTCCATCCTGCGCCCACCAAGCCGGCCGGAAGACACCATTCTGTTGCATAGGAAATACCTGCTGCAACTGTGGGACCACAAAGTCGTTTATCATATCGAGATATCCCTGTCCGTTAATGTTTCCACTGAAGAAAAAAGGACCAAACAAATGTCCATCGAGAGAAAATGTTGCCTCATCACCAATGTTGAAGGATTGAAGGAACTGTGCATCTCATTCACACTTATCAACGAACCAGTGACTAAAAGCCAGTCTTCGGCCAAAGTCATTGGGGAGAAGTTGGTGTCTGGTGTGCACAAACAGCTTTTCTCCATCCCTTGAGAACTTGTCACAGCAAGGATTTTCATATCATGTAAACAATGCATTGTTATTCATTCAGCCGTGACAATGGATTCATGGTCAGGGTGTCATTGGAAAGAGGACATCCAGTTCTTTCTTAAGATATATCACGCTTTATCTAAAATTCTGCAGTTTTCCTACATGTATAATTGATTAAATTTGGGTTTCCTTTATTTTGATACACACTGTATATCATCATCACCATTGTCATTGTCATTATCGTCTACCTTGTCATCGTTTTTTCATGTGTTCTTTGTTCGCACCAAGAGCGCTCCTCTTTAACCCTCTTGCAATCAGTGCAATTTTTGAAACAACCCGTTCAGACCACTGGAAGCCATTAGCTGTTGTCAGTGGCCTCCTATTGTTACCCTTCTGTGCACTGTTACACCACTGATATTATTGCAGGCTATACAAACAAACATTTACAGTAACCTTGGGTGGCACACAGTTGATTTTTGTAAGATTACTTGGAAAGGACAGCAGGCTTGTACATGTATGTACTGAAAGTTGCTAAAGAACAGAATTTAGTGGATCAGAGTGGCTTCCGTGTGTAGGAGGGTTAAGGGTAGATGTGTATCATTATCGTCATTTTATGTTATCATCTGTCTAGTGTAGAAGTGATTGCTTTCCTTCGGTTTAACAGAGTTTATAAGGAATTCCCCAGATGTCTTCATTGGTTAAGTTTGCAGGGTTTTGCCTCCCCCTCCCGAAAAATTAAATGAATGAACACAGCTCATCAACTATTTTGATTGTTTCTTGTTTTTTACAGATCTTTGGACCGGTGCTTCCTATTTTTAATGTTGATAGTGTGGATGAAGCTATTGCATTTATCAATTCAAAGTGAGTATGAAAATGAAATGTAATTCCATGCCCAATCTGCTGAGGTCCGAGTGGGATTCAAAGCTGGGTCCACAGTAGCCTTTAGTCAATACAGGCACGGCATCCTGCAGAGATGCCAGTTTTCCCGGCTATTGCTGGATTTTACTCAACTTGCCTACCATAATGGAGGTTGGAAGAGGTGTGGATCTGAAAATAATCAATGCTAGTGTAAAGAATGGGTTCAATTGGCGTTGGCTTGAATCAAAACATAATGAGGGATATTTTCTTTCTGTGCGCGTGAATGAGCGTTCGCTCTTCCTTTGCAGATTTTTTTTTTCCCCAGCTCTGGAGCAAAGAGCAACTGGCATCCCTGATCCTGGAATGTGTACAATATGCACAAAAAAAGGCCACTTGAATTGGCGTGAAGAAAGGCTTGCTGTGAGCACCATTACTAATTCTTGCTGCTCATCAATTATTCAAATATTCATATAATAGTAATCAGAGGCATAACCGGAGTGGGCTGGCAAATTTACCAACACAACTCAAATGAACTGACAAATTCGTCACTAATTTGCCATAGTGACCAATCCAACTTTTTTCAATTTTAAGTTTTCCCGCCCATTAGTACATTCAGGAAGAGACCTACCATTGTATCTAATCCACATGCATGTATTCCTTATAGTACATTTAGGAAGAGACCTACCATTGTATCTAGTCCGCATGCATGTATTCCTTATAGTCCATTCAGGAAGAGACCTACCATTGTATCTAATCCGCATGCATGTATTCCTTATAGTACATTCAGGAAGAGACCTACCATTGTATGTAATCCACATGCATGTATTCCTTATAGTACATTCAGGAAGAGACCTACCATTGTATCTAATCCACATGCATGTATTCCTTATAGTACATTCAGGAAGAGACCTACCATTGTATCTAATCCACATGCATGTATTCCTTATAGTACATTCATCAGGAAGAGACCTACCATTGTATCTAATCCACATGCATGTATTCCTTATAGTACATTCAGGAAGAGACCTATACCATTGTATGTAATCCACATGCATGTATTCCTTATAGTACATTCAGGAAGAGACCTACCATTGTATCTAATCCACATGCATGTATTCCTTATAGTACATTCAGGAAGAGACCTACCATTGTATCTAATCCACATGCATGTATTCCTTATAGTACATTCATCAGGAAGAGACCTACCATTGTATCTAATCCGCATGCATGTATTCCTTATAGTACATTCAGGAAGAGACCTATACCATTGTATGTAATCCACATGCATGTATTCCTTATAGTACATTCAGGAAGAGACCTACCATTGTATCTAATCCACATGCATGTATTCCTTATAGTACATTCAGGAAGAGACCTACCATTGTATCTAATCCACATGCATGTATTCCTTATAGTACATTCATCAGGAAGAGACCTACCATTGTATCTAATCCACATGCATGTATTCCTTATAGTACATTCAGGAAGAGACCTATACCATTGTATGTAATCCACATGCATGTATTCCTTATAGTACATTCAGGAAGAGACCTACCATTGTATCTAATCCGCATGCATGTATTCCTTATAGTACATTCAGGAAGAGACCTACCATTGTATCTAATCCACATGCATGTATTCCTTATAGTCCATTCAGGAAGAGACCTACCATTGTATCTAATCCGCATGCATGTATTCCTTATAGTACATTCAGGAAGAGACCTACCATTGTATCTAATCCACATGCATGTATTCCTTATAGTCCATTCAGAAAGAGACCTACCATTGTATCTAATCCGCATGCATGTATTCCTTATAGTACATTCAGGAAGAGACCTACCATTGTATCTAATCCACATGCATGTATTCCTTATAGTACATTCAGGAAGAGACCTACATGTACCATTGTATCTAATCCACATGCATGTATTCCTTATAGTTTTGGAGATAGAGCATGCATTCAAATGACGAATGCTCCAACTGGCTGTTTTTGTAATTTGGCAAAGTTACCAATACCACATTGGTCACTACCGTAATTTCCGGAATATAAGCCGCGGCTTATACGTTGATTTTGACCCGGTAAAAGTCGCCTGCGGCTTATACGCCGAGGTATGAATCTTGAAGAACAAAACACAATGCACAATTAAGCAAAAATCGTTGGTAAACAAACAGAAACCTAAAAACCTTTATTGTTCGTAGCGAAAACGGTCTGGTCATTGCACAGTTTTAGTGGTCCACAGAAAACCCATGAGCCATATATGCAGCTCAGGTGGGCTATACTATACACAGTTATCGCGTATCGCCACCATATTTATACAATGATTCACTTAGGAAACTGATTCCCTTTCCCAGACCCATCAGAAAGGCGTTACTTTTCCAAAGATGGGCACCGGTGAAACCACAGTGAAACATCGACCCCAAAAAACATGAATATGTAACATAATAAACATATTCATGACACTCGATCAAACAGCCAATGAAACGAATATAAAAATGTTACTACGCAAATTTATCCAATTACATGCGGAAATGGCACGTGATACTGGGTCCTGAATAACCATGAACTACAGTGTATGTGCACATTGCATGCATTGCACACACAGTCTACAGCTGACCACACGGACCATGAACAGGCAGCGGCACTCGTGTCAGCTCAAATACGCATTACCACTATTGACGGAACAGGTGTACAATAACAAAGGACTGGTACACAGGCAAATGAATGTCCCATATTGGTTGAGTGATCCGATTTCTACAACGGTCATGGTTATTCAACCAATAGATGGCTTTCATTGTTGCGTTATTGTTATCAATGCCTAAACCACAAAACTTGTTGGACCTAGGAAAGTAATTATGATCGGTCAAATTAAATGCACTTGTACACCATAACTATTTAAATGGGGATAATTTGAGCGGGAATGGCCCCGTCTGATGGTCTAAGGAACTGGCCCTCGAGTTTCCATACGGACCATCGGTAAATATCCACTTAAACCCTTTCAAAAGGAATAATTAGCTTCGGAGTATATTCATTCACGATCTCAATAAAAAGGTATTGACTTCTATTGTGTCTCTTTCAATACATTTGGACTCAAATGCAACACATTGACCCCCTTTGTGACGATGTACCGACAGTGAGTGGCGTCCGGTGGGCCTCTGTGTGTGTGGCTTATATGCGGTGCGGCTTATATGTTGACGCATGAATCTTGTTTTGGTGATTTTGGGGTAGTGCGGCTTACATGTATACACCGCGTGGCTTATATTCCGGAAATTACGGTATGCCAACTTAATTCGGGATTGGTCAAGTGACCAATACCGCATTGGTCACTATGCCAACTTAATTCGGGATATGGCAAGGGACAAATTATGTCAAATTTAATTTGTGTGTGTGTGTGTGTGTGGGGAGGGGGGGGCTCATTTTTGTACATTTTTAACTGTAAAACCATGCTTTTCATGATTATTTTGAGAATTTTGAAGTATTCGTTATCTAGCAGGACCTATAACAACTGAATTGCACTAGTCCTTACAAGTAGTTGTCATTATTGAACAAAAATAAACACTGCAAAGTAAGTGCATAATTTAAAACAAAACAATTATTGTTATAAGTTCCTGTGTAGTTTATTGTCTCAAAACAGCTTTAAAACTAGTTCCACAGTTTACAAACTCAATGAGTTTATATAATGAGTTCTCTTCTGTGCTGAAGAACTACCTCATGCTGTCAGTAAATTTATTTTATTTTATTTGTACACACTAGTCCTCAGATCCGATCTAACAGATGTAGTACTCCTGTTGTGTGGAGTGTCATGGCCTATCGATCTAGTGCATTAGACTCAAGTTCTGGTGTTGTCACAATGTGGGTTCGAATCCCAGCCTGGCTGTTTGTTGCACTTGTGTACTTGAGGAAGACTTTTCACCATAATTGCTTCATCCTTCAGATGGGATGTGAAGCTGTAGGTCCCGTGTGTTGTGTAATGCACGTAAAAGAACCCAGGACACTTATTGTGAAAGAGAAGGGGCTTGCCCCTGTGTTTCTGAAATGGCAGCAAAATGCGTCAAACAGGGGTAATAATTTTCATACGCCATAAGCGTCAAACTTGGCAGATACAATATAAGTGTCCATCATTATTATTATTGTAAAACCACTAGCCTCTGGTTAGAGGGCTTATTTCGACCGCTGTGTTCCACCACTCACATGAGAAGGATCTGTGTGTAATTTCATTATGGATTTACTGATGCCAGAAAGGTCATGTGTTTGTGAAGTTACGTGCAGTGTTTCACCTTGAAAATAATTTAAAGATTAACTTTTTTTCACCAGGTCCAAGCCCCTAGCACTGTACGTTTTCTCCAGCAGCAAAGAAGTCATCAAGCGTTTTACTGAGGAGACCTCAAGTGGTGGGATGGTATCTAATGATGTTCTTCTCCAGGCTTCCAGTAATTAAGATTTTTTTTACATTGTTTAGAATCAGGGTATTAGCCAGGATTTGCAAATAGGGTGTTCAAATTTGTTCAGCAATTTTTCAGCAAATAGGAACTGCTTAATAAAAGCATTTTTGCAAAAAAAAAATTTCTGATGGGATTTAAAATTTTTCGTGTTGTTTTAAAGACTTACAGACCATACAGTATGTAAGGCTGTAACGCTTACACGGTTAACCGACCGAATACCCAGTTACACGGTTACATATTTTCGGTTCGGTTAACTGTAAACAACTTGTACATAATTGGGGATTCCGTTTGGAATTTTTTTGGGCAAAAAAAATAAAATAAAATAAAACATTAGCACGATGTTGCTATCATAAAAAAAAAATTTTAAACTAGGCCAGAAACAACATCAGTGCAACCATGAGACCTTTTTTGAAAGGCAATTAAGGTTGCTATTCATGATGACCACAATTATTACTTTTGTTAGAGAAGTGTATTACATTGTATCATTCATGATCGTCCCTATTGTCTACTCCAGAAACCAATATTTTAATCAGTCAACTCTTGGTACTTCTATTCAGACTTAATCCCCCTTTTGTCTGGTCCCAGGACCTGCACCATATTCTGCTTTTGTATCTTCTTTTGAGTTCATTTCACACGTGACTAACTCCTTACTCTTATGTTTATGTATGTTTGTTGTTTATATTCTGTCTCACTTTGCCTATGAGAAAGAACCTGCTAAGGCCAATACCTACTATTTTGCATTTATACTACAGGTCCTTAATTAGGTTGGTAAGCAGATTGCAACAACTAATTCTCTGTTTATTATTGTAAATTCCTATTCAAGTCAGAGATTGATTTTATTCTAATTTGAAGAACAACTAAAAATGTGCATCGATCATAATAAGGATAATGAATGGTACATATACCAACATAACAAGGACATAGGTAGAACTTGTATCTTTGCATGGTGAGGAGGATAAGTAAGACTAATTGCGGTGACACCATGTGAAATTCTCAATTGAGTAGTAATTAGTTCTGAAAAGAACTGGAGGTTACAACTCGACGTTTTGATCAGTATGCTCTGATCGTCCTTTCTCCTGAGGACGATCAGAGAACACTGATCGAAACTTCGAGTTGTACCTTCAGTTCTTTTCAGAACTAATTACTACTCAATTGAGAATTTCACATGGTGTCACTGCAATTAGTCTTACTTAACAAGGACATCATGTCACAAAGCTTGCCCCAACCTGGTGGAATGACCCAAGTAGGTTATGGCATAATAAACACTCCCCATCAAACTATGTAAACAGATATACTCTCTGATATACACTAGCAAGGTTAGAATGTTAGTGTACTTGTTGGCACTTGTATCTTGTCTCTTGAACTGACTTGCAATATGCATACAATATGTGGACCCACTCTGAATGCGATGATGCACTGCTGTGGGTTGCATACTCATTTAAAGGGGTAGTATCATCACGATCAATAGGACATGGAACCGGAGTGATTATTTTAGTTTAACTCGGTGACTGAAAATATATTAACACAAGATATGGTGATATTACCGTTGCTGCTCTATAAATGAGCCAGTAATCTGCAGTCACTGTGTTCATCTTAAACAAGGACATCAATTCTATGCCCTGTTGAAAGTCTGCTCCAATCGTGACAATACTGCCCCTTTAAGCTTTTGAAAATTGTTCACTCATTACAAGACAACTCGGGGTCGGGGTCGGATCCCGGTTCATTAACCCTCCTACAATCAGTGCAATTTTTGAAACAAGCCACTCAGGCCACATCAAGCCATTAGCTGTTGCTAGTGACCTGTGGTTACCCTTACCCTTCTGTGCACTGTCACACCACCGAGATTGCAGGGTAATTAAGGTGGTCTCCCATTGATACATTGCAGGCCATACTAATATGTTCAAACATTTACAGTGGCCTTGGGTGACACACAGTTGATTTTGCAAGATTACTTGGAAAGGACATCAGGCTTGTACATGTATGTACTGAAGATTGCTAAAGAACAGAATTTTGTGGATCGGAGTGGCCTCCATGTGTAGGAGGGTTAAAGCCAAAAGAGGCATACGAAAATCCTACATTGCTGTCTACTTGATAATGCATATTGTTATTTGAAATTGTTGTATATTGATTTATTTTTATTCCCAGTGGATACTCTTCCATTTGGTGGTGTAGGAGGGAGTGGAATGGGATGTTATCACGGACATTTCTCCTTTGAGACATTCTCTCACAAACGTGCATGCGTGAATGCAAAATCAGGAATGGAAAAACTACTCAGGTCAGTTAAATATTATAAATATATATAAACTAGTCACAGCCCTTTGTGAATGTAGGACTGACATGTTATAATGATCAAACGTGCATATTGTGAATGCAAACCCAGGAACGGAAAAACTACTCAGATCTTTAAATATGACATCAACTGTATATTCCATGCCCTTTACTATGCAGATGTTCAGACATTAGGTTTTTTCCTTTTTTCTGCTGGAAGTGATTAATGTCTAATTTATTTTCTCTTGTTTCAGCATGAGGTATCCACCATTCTCTGATAGAAAGCTGAGCCTTGTACGCTGGATTCTGCAAAAAAAGCGTACAAGTGGTTTTCTTGGATTCACCTTCAATTTGGCTCTTCTTGGAGTCCTTGCAGGAATTTTGTTCATGGTATAAAGTTCTATATGTGTATATGGTATAAAGATATGTAAATTTGGCCACTCCAAAATCAATTAAAAGTACATTCTTGTCATGCTTTTCATGAACTAATGAACATGTGTCTAGTAACCAGTAATATTACTGGCGCACATATTCGATCATCATTTGCATGCCAGACTTGAATGACTGTCGGAGAATTTTGCATACAAGTCAATGCGCAGTTAATAATAATAATAATAATAATAATAATGAAACTAATGAAACTTATAAAGCGCCATCTATCTAGAAACCTAATCCGAGGCGCTGGTGATAATGAAAAAGACACAAAGATATGGAACATTAGATAAACAAAGATAAATACATGAAACAAAATGCACAAAATTAACATTCATTATAAGCTTGCACAAAAAGGTGAGTTTTCAAAAGTTTTTTGAAAGAATTAAAATTGTCACACAGTCTTAAACTTTGTGGAAGCATATTCCAAAGGGAAGGGGCTGCAACAGAAAAAGCCCTATCCCCAAAAGTTTTACAAGTTCCATGTGGTACAGTAAGGAAGTTTTGGTTTGCTGAGCGTAGTCCACTGCGATTAGAGTTGTGAATGGTAAGAAGATCTTGAATATATGAAGGTGAGTTGCCATGTAGAGCTTTCCATGTAAGAAGACATCTTGAAAACTATTCGTTGTTGAACTGGGAGCCAGTGTAATTGCTTCAGTGAGGATGTTATGTGATCTGACTTATGAATCATGAATATGGTCCTTGCCGCAGCATTTTGGATTAATTGAAGTCTGTGAATGAGGTTTTTAGGTATTCCATAGAGCAAAGCATTACCACAATCTAAACGAGATGATATAAAAGCATGAATCAATTTCTCAGTACTCTCTTTTGACAGAAGTTTGCGTATACTCTTAATATTCCGGAGATGAAAATAACCAGATTGACAAATTTTATTAACATGTGATTTCATGGACATTTCGTCATCAAAAACAATACCAAGATTGCGAGCTTTGGAATTAGCCAAGATAACACTCTCACCGACTTTAACAGACTTTGATATAATGTGTTTCCTTTGATTTTTGGATGATATGATCAATAGCTCAGTTTTATCATCATTGAGTTTTAATTTGTTAGACTTCATCCAATGCTTAATCTCAATAACACACTTCTCTATTCGGTCTACTGCAGATTGCTCATCTCCAGGCAATTTTTTGAATTTCTTTTCAAAAGTTTTCACAAGTCAATGCTATGAACTTGTTTCCTTGTAAGCCGAGTATTGTAAGCAGCTATTAACAGTTTGGAAGTAACCAGTGCTTCATTGGGAAATGTTTGTGGTTGTTATATCACAGGGTTCCTATTGTGATCTAATCAAAGAGTGCTCCCAAGATGAGCATGAACATTAAAACAAACAAAAAATAAACAGTGGATTCAGTCTTCACTATTAATCCTCACAATTATTATTTTGGTTGAAAATATCCAGAAACATGAATACCTGCAAAAATATGTATCTATAATGTAAGCCTTTGTGTAAAAAAGTCCACTCAAATTATTATCAATTGTTATCAACAACTTTTGGACGTACTTTTTATAGTAACCTTCCAGGCACAATTTCATGTATTTAATCCTACAGTGTTGTATATATCATTTATAGATTTTTTGTTGTGCTTTTTTCTTTTAAGATGTTCAATTGCAGCAGCTTTTCCAAGTAATTTTCAAGAGACACCGAGGTAACACCGATAACAGAGAGAAGATTGAACATTGGTGTTTGCAAGAGACACCGAGGTAACACCGATAACAGAGAGAAGATTGAACATTGGTGTTTGCAAGAGACACTGAGGTAACACCGATAACAGAGAGAAGATTGAACATTGGTGTTTGCAAGTGTACGTTCATTTCACACCTCAAGTTTTCAAGAAATATATGTTATAAAATTAGATATAGATTTAGAGTTCGAATTTAGGAAAGAGTACTTTCAACACATCGTAAGCAGAAACTTTCACAGGTTGGATTTTAAGCAATTTGGCAAAATTTTCAAATGTTGTACACGTACTTAAATAAATACAATGTGTGTATATATGTGTATTATATAAATTAAATCGGGACGGTGGCCTTAGCTTTCGATCCAAACCGGACCTTCATCAGAGGCTTTGACAAAGTACATACACTCCTCAAAATAAAATAAGGGTCAAAAGTATTTTTGTGAAAAATGTTGACCAAGTCAGGACATAGAAACATTTTTAGTAAGGGTAATGGGCTAAAGGTTGCTCTGCAACATTTTAAGCACTTTTCACATGGTTTGCATGTCTATTGGCTTAGAAACTGACAGATCATGTGACAAGACACAAAAATGCTGATAACAGATTCATGATGTCGCAATCAAGTTTGGCACATCTGCTTTATTTCTTTTGTGGGGTGTTACTGAGATGTTGTCAACAGGATTCAACACTGGGTACACAGTACAGTCCATGAGGAGGCGTTATGCGGAATGTGTGCGAGTCAGGGGTCATGCAACCTCATACTGACTTTAACTTTAAGTCTCAAAACATACAGAAATAATGTTGATTTGCCAAAGTTTATGACAGGAGAGAATATCAACTGGTGGAAAGCCTTCAAAATAGGGAGGGGGCTCAAGGGGTCCCCTCATCCCTACAACTTCCATGCTGGTTAACCCACTGTTTAACTTTACTCTATCAAGTGCAGAATCCTATTGATTATGTGTGGGGAATCTCATTAAGTCTTGAAGAAAAATAAAGCAGATGTGCCAAACTTGATTGCGACATCATGAACCTGTTATCAGCATTTTTGTGTCTTGTCACATGATCTGTCAGTTTCTAAGCCAATAGACATGCAAACCATGTGAAAAGTGCTTAAAATGTTGCAGACCAACCTTTAGCCCATTACCCTTACTAAAAATGTTTCTATGTCCTGACTTGGTCAACATTTTTCACAAAAATACTTTTGACCCTTATTTTATTTTGAGGAGTGTACATAAAAAACACATCCATGTGTGTATTCGAGTCCGGCATCAGCCAATTTTTCTTTGCTTGCGAACCGTTTATAATATTTCAGGTCAGTTTCTCCATATAAATCTACTTTGTGTACAACCACATAAAAGGCTTGTGTCCCGTTAATTATGTGATCCCTGCTACTGCCGTTACCCGGGTTGTTTGCATCTGACCGGGGCTTGATCCCTGGCTACTCGGCAGATATGGTTTGGCCTCTGACCTAGCCCCATAGAGCAATAGATAACTGGCATAAGTGGACCGCCCACCAACATAGGGGCTGGTTAGCTCAGTTGGTAGAGCGCTCGTACGGTAATCGAGAGGTTGCGGGTTCGAGTCCGGCATCAGCCAATTTTTCTTTGCTCGCGAACCGTGTATTATAATGTTATCAAGGCAGCGAATGCAACAAACAATTTGGTGTCAACTTTTGTAACATTGTTAGTTGTCTATGTACCCAGTGGTTTTGATACATTATATTATTATGTTATTATTACTTGTTTATATTTGTGATTCTGTCGAGAAATGCATGTATATTTGAAACTTGAAATTGAAACATGAAATGTAACATCATTATTGTAAGGTCAATTATTATTCATCGTTTTTAGTCTTGGAAATCCGTTGAAGTGTACATGAGGATGGATGTGTATTACTAAAGTGCATTGTGAGGTTTAGGTATTTTAGTTTAGGTGTTACTAATACAAATGATCAATGGGGGAATAAAGCAAGGGCGCAACCACTGGGGGGGGGGGGGTCGGGGTCACGACCCCCCCTACTTTTATGTGGACCTCCCCAACTTCTGGAAGACCTTATTTTCTGGGGAGGTCCAAAATAGTCCGATAAGCGTTTATTATCGTGAAACATCCATATTTCACAGGTGAAAGTTAAAATAAATTAAAAAAACAGGTGGTCAAGTGAATCATGCTAACTGTGTCACACAGTTAGCACAGTCAGCACAGTCTGTGTGTAGCTTTACTACTAGCTTAATCTAATTAATAAAACATTTTGGTATTTTATGTATACATGATCCTAGTAATGTCATTCATGACATCACAATTATGCAACACTTCCATCAACACGCTGAAATACGTGATATTGAACCAAGACCCCAGCTGCTAGTGGCGTGCTCGCTTCGCTCGCCCGCAGATCATGTTGCTATTGGCTGCTTGGGACCCCCCCCAACTTTCAACACGTGCCCGCAGATCACGTTGCTATTGGCTGCTTGGGACCCCCCAACTTTCAACACGTGGTTGCGCCCTTGGAATAAAGGAACAATATCGTCACAATCAACAGGGCATGGAATCGGCGGAGTGCTAGATTTAGATTAACTCAGTGACTGAAAATAATACTCCACATGATAAGGTCATATTGCCGTTGCTGCTGCATAAATGAGCCAGTAATTTCAGTCACTGTGTTCATCTTAAACGAGGACACAGATTCCATGCCCTGTTGAAAGTCTGCTCTGATATAGAACAAATTGAGCCGGCCCATGGTTAATCTGCGACAGGAGAAAGCTTTACAGCATGCTACATGGCAGACATCATCAAATATTATATTTTTAAGGAGATGTCAATAAAAAATATCTTTATTTTTGTTTTTGTATGTTAGGCACTGCATTTCAAATCTGTATTATGTGGAGATAAAAGTAATATATCAAAACTGTATGTATAAACAGGGTACTGGCTGATATGAAATGGCCATGGTAGTGGTATTCATGAGGACACCAGTGTAAACATGTGACATGGTCTAAACCTGTTGACTTTATTGTGTTAAACAACATGGAAATAATTTCAAGGATATCCATCTCGGACTCAGAATCCCATTTCTTGAAAACTGTCTTTCTTTAATTTATCAAACCATTAGGCCTACTTTTCAGTCAAAAGTGACATTGTATGCGTATACATAGGGTATATTTCAGTGGAATCAACATAAATTCACACTCTTTTCAGTGATGTACTTATCTTTCCAAAGTATTCTTTATTTTGATTGAGGTGTCATACTAGTTATCCCTACTTCAGGCGAAATTAATTAACCCTAACTACAGTAAGACTAATTGCGGTGACACCATATGGAATCTCAATTGAGTAGTAATTAGTTCTGAAAAGAACTGGGGGTACAACTCGACGTTTCAGGACGATCAGAGCATACTGATCGAAACGTCGAGTTGTACCCCCAGTTCTTTTCAGAACTAATACTCAATTGAGATTCCACATGGTATGGTGTCACCGCAATTAGTCTTACTTATCATCCTCACCATGCAAAGCTACAAGTTTTACCTAGGCATTGTACTAAAACAATAAAAATCCTTCAAAATCCTCCAACTGGCTTTGTTGTCTAGGGAGTTAGGGTTAATGGGACCCAAGGATAACACGAATACAAAGTAACGCCCGTCAAAACTATCGATATCGAGCCCAGCTAAACTATCTGTGCTTTATCCATGCAGAAGGCACACTATATAAATCGGCCAGCTAGCTAAACTACCTGTATATTCTGTATTGCACGCACGCTGTCCCCGACGTCGCTCTGCAAAAACTGATTGACGCTGCCGCTGGAGCCACGGGCGCATGCGCTGCTACTATGGCATGCCTGAGACTATGGCGCGTCCAAAACACAGCACTATTAAGGCTACCATTTCGTTGCACTATTATTGCTAATACAGTTTGCAATTTGCATGAATTCAGTCAAAATACCATGTTGAAAACAGTGAATGCATGAAAATCCTACCGCCATTTTTGTTTTGGTAAAGCATACTTGTAGAAGTTGACCATGTGATCAATATGTTCATTAGGTTACTTGGTGAAATCGTGTATACAATAAAGCTTTATATATTTTTATATTCCTTTTAAGGTCACTATACTTGTTTCATAGACTGTACACCCTGAATTTTAGGATAGTCTAACTTGCAATTAGGGTTCTAATAAAAATTATAATTATTTCAGTGGGAGTGAACAATATTCAAAAGTAAAATACCAAATAACAATTTGTTTGAATATCACAAATCCCTTGTAGCCGATTAGATTTGGTATTTGGTGCCTAATTCATTAGGTAAGCCACCACTGGGCAATTTTAGAACTCCACTTACAAAACTAAACACAAAATAAAGTGTAAAAGGGGACCTCATAGAACATAAAAGAAAAAAACATAAAATGACCATAGTAGGTATATAATATAAATAATTATGGGAAAGACTATATGTGGTTGCCCAGATATTCGGCATATGGGTCTCATGGGATAAATATGGGCAGGCCCATTGTGTGGTTGCCCAGATATTCGGCTTAATTAGGCCCCATGTGCCTGCTACCTGGATGCGTTCTATTCACGTTTATCCCTCGTTTGTCAGGTCTAAGACCAGAATACTCTAGCTTTTTGTGTTCATTTCACGCCTGACTAATTTCTGCTCACTTTGTGTGTTTTTGTAGGCCTACATGTGTACATATTTGTATCTAAAGAACCTACGTTCGAAACGTATGCCAGTAAATAACTAATATTCTGCATTTATATCAATCCTTTAGATTGGTATAAGCAGTTTGCAACAGCTAATTTCCATAGAACTTACTTGATATGTATAATATTGACAACGTATTTTATTGTGTAAATAACTGGATCATCCTCCTTGACAAATATGTTTGGCACTGAATCATGGTTTATGTCAAAGGTCATATACAAGTATATTGATGTTAATTGATTCAAAACACAGCACAATCCAGCTAATGTTGCGTTATGAAGGAACACTTCCATGGTGTTTGCATCCTGAGAAAATATTCTGTTTGACATGCTGACACTTCGTTTATAAAATGTAGAAAGAAATCATACAAAAACTACTTTAATTCTCGTTATTTACATGAAACAAGATGAAACTCACACGTAGGTCTTCGGATGCATTTACAGGCATTTTACCAAATATGTGCTTTCCCGTTAAATGTAATTGTACGGAGCTCTGCAGGTGCCATCGGCAACACAATGATCAACGACGACATCAACATAATATAATATGACGACATCCCGAGTTAATTTATCTCAGTATAACAATTACAACCTGTATGACCCTAAATACTAGTAAATTGGATTAACTTTTTGTGTTGATTCCCGTAATGTAATCAGCAGTTAACACACGGCCTCAGTTTAATTGTAGATTGGCCTGTTTCAGAGTAACATTTTACTTTAAAATATTTAATTCATTAATCATTAATAGTGGTACATGCCGTCTTGTTCAAAGCTAACGTAAACGAAAATAATTTAAAAAATTTTTTTTAAATAATAATGCAAAATTAAAAACAGATTACTAAATTTCTTCTCAGAGTTTCACTGTAATTGTCAATTTAGCCTTTGTATTAAACTTATTTGGTTTAATTTTAGGTGTTTTGTACAGAAATAATTGCAAATTGTTATGATACACTGCCTGTTTCAAACGTCGCGCCCATGCCGTATCGAATTCAAATGAATTGAGCTCAATTGTGCGGTGGTGGTTGTAAACGTCTCGGGATGACGACATGTTACTTTCAGGATGTTGTCATTCCGAGATAAATTATCTCGAGATCTACAGGGGGGTCTACATCCCTAGATAAACTATATCAGGATGTCAACAAGTTGAATGGCGTTTCCAGAGCTCCGCAAGGGCTGCAGAAATGCACCAAAACCACTCTGAATTCGGTTCCTGAAGAGAGAGAGTAGCAGATTCATGTTCGCGTGCTTCAACATCGTACTCAAAGAGAGGAGACCGTTTAGAGTCAACAAAAGTCACCACCAGAGGTAGTTGCGGCGAACCAGGAGGACGGAGAGAAAATGACAGGTAACTAACAAAGTACCCGATGGGCTAACATACCGGTACCATGCTCGATATGCCGCAGTGTCACCCCCAAATGTACCTATACACGAACACACTGTTCTATTGTTAACGGACCTCTCCTAAGATACCTGGAACACAATGACACAATGGGAGGGGGTGCACTCTGCTGCATATTATGGCCTCATCGAGACAGGATCTTGAAGTGCAGCGAGAGCGACAGATGGACCCACAACCGTAAAAGGTGGTACACTGGCTACAGAGCGAATATCAAAAGACCACCTAAAATGAAGTCTCTCAGCACTGGATAAAGGAACAGCACTGGATAAAGTTCTGGTAGGCCAGGTGGGAGACACTTCAACTTATCCAGGGTCTCATGAGGGTCAGGTGGGAGGACCCGGACGTCAAGCCCTCGACAGATATTGGTGGTTCCTCGGACAAAGTTGATAGAAGTCTAGCAGCTGGTACACAACATCAGAACTTCAACTGGCCATGTGAGGATAAGCAGGACAGTAGCTAGGCTGAGACAGGCACCACTCTACTGGAGGAGGATGAAGGGCCAGGCAGAAGAATGGTGCTGCAAGTGCCAGACCACTGAGGGTTCCTCTCCAGCAATAAATGGTTGGAGCGCATCACAGTTGACCTCATTGGCAGATTTTCAAGGACCCAAGCAGGGAAAACCAGCATCATTGTGGTCGCGTACTACTTCACCGAGTGGGTCAAGGCTTTTCCAATCCCAGACCAGACGTCTCAAAACAGTGGCCAGAGTCCTTGTTGAGCAGTTCATCACGCGGTTTGCCACCCCTCGGAAAATCCATACAGACCAAGCAAGGACGGAAGTTTGAGGCTGAGTTGCTCCAGGATGTTTGCAAGCTGCTTGGAGTCCACAAGACCCGCACCACACACAATTTCACCCCTAGTCGGATGGAATGGTGGAAAGGTTGAATCGTACGATGAAAACTCGAAACATGCTCATGCTGGGAAGGGAGGCCAGCCTTTGAATAAATGAGTTCTTATGTGAATGGCAAGGGTTTCCAGCCTGGGGTCTTGTAGCCAGTTTGAGTACGCTGCTGGTATGCTGGTATACTTTTGTTTATATACCTCGCCGTGCCCGTCTCTGAATCTTTTCAAATTTGGCTTTGTCCTCCAGATAGTGGTCCCAGTATGGGTGCACTCTTTTTAACTATTGGGTGAACTAGTGACTTATGTATAGTGGACATGAGCCTTCTAAGAAAAGCTAAAGGTCACGGTGATGTAGGCCCTAATAGTTAGTTTCCTCTCTTAGTCACTGCTTTCACATGTGGGACCATCTTAGAACCAACCAGAAACTAACAAACTCTAATACGTCTGGTCAGAGCAGAAAGGACTTTTGAATTATAAGGCCTAAAAATTACGTGCAATTCCATTATGTTAAGAGAACTTAATTATTTGGATTTATGGTTTATTTAACAATGGGAGTACTCACAATTTATATTTAACATTCAAGACCCATTGTCTTGATTCCATCACAAATCGTTCTTGAACGATTGGAGCTGACACATTTCCTTATCCACTCCTTAATGGTGCGCTTCACAAGTTGAGAAGTCTTTCTGCAGTCCGTCTGGGTACTTTCATCCGTCGTTGAATTAGGTACGCTCATCACTGGATGGTCGCTGGAACAGGGTTGCGGTTGGTGATGAAAGGCAATTCTGCAAAACATGGCGCCTCGTCGGTGTTGGGATTCAAGACCCATTATGATATCCTTCTCCACACTCCCTGGCTCTAGACTCACCATGTCGTCTTCAAGGTCTCAAGCCCTGGAGTGCGTGGGACCGCCGGTTCAGGCGATGTAGCTGTCGGCTGGTTTTACTTTGAGTCGGCTGGTCGTCGACTCCCCTCACACCCCCGATGGACAGAATTCCAGTGACGATCTATAGGTCATGCTTCCTGTTGAAGGACTGAGCGCAGTAGGCCCAGTGGACTCTGTTCTTGTGGCGATGCTGCTCGTCAATATGTCTCCTGAGGTTTGTCTGAGAGCTGAACTGGAACTTATTCAACCTCACTCTAACTAGCGTATGACTTCTGTCTCGAACTATCTCTGTCTGTCCTGTGCCAAGAACATAAAAAAGATTGCATTAATAACACCAATCACCAAGTCTATCCAGGGGTTTGCGTTTGCGCTTCTGTATGGATTGTTCTGAGTCCGCAAGAGGCAGAACGGAATTTTCCGCCACATCTGCTTGCATGGTCTCCGAGCCGGTTTCGAAATTAAACACATAAACAGTTACCGTCATGTCGGGGTGAATCTGAATTGCCTCGACCCGTTCCGTTGGCCTCAGTATGGTCTGTCTGGTAAAAGATGCTTCGGGTCACGTTTGACTGATTGGTATACTGTGGCCTTGTTATTAAACCATGACCAATCCACTTCTCCATGAAAGGATTTAAGTAAGTTCGTGTGCACAACCTTGGGCTTGTGCTGTGGGCTTTTCTGCAGTCTGACATTTACATTTGTTAGAGATTTCTTGATGAGATAGGGACCATTAAACATTGGCTGTAATTTGGGGGACACCCCTTCCTTTCTTGTGTTAATTCTCATCATGAGCGCGTCACCGGCCCGGTATTTATCATTCGTCAACTAGTGGTTATAGTGGCGCCGCTGATAGCAGGCCGCTTCTTGAGATATTATTTCCTGGTCGTTTCATGAGCAGCTTCGAGCCTCTCATTCATTCTTTGTCTTGCTGGATACTTTCTGCTAAGCGCACTCCAGGCAACCTCAAACCCAAGTCCTTACGGAGTCCCACATTCTTGAAAAATAAAAACGACTACAGGCCTTCATAAGCAAGTTTCTCATCCCTAGATGACCCCTGTGGGAGAGTTATGCAGTTGATTAAGAACCTCTCCACACATAGCATGAGGAACTACCCACATATAGCGGACCTCCTTCCTCTGATGATCCTCCCATTCACGGTACAACATGTCCCACTTCAGACAGAGCTCCTTCCATGCACGCAAAATGTCTTAAACCCGACTCATTCTACAGAAATATCTTCCCAAGTTGGTATTTTTCCTTCTGATTTCAACTAATGAATCACTCTGCAGAGGACCGGATCTTCCAAATGTCGATCACCAAGATCTGTTGTTATGACATGCCCTCGAGCCAATTGGCAGGAACAGTCATCGTTGCCTGGCACACAGTCTGAACTTCTGGCATTCTGAAATAATGATTGCATTTTCTGTTACTCTAGCATCACTGTCGTCCACCGTCGAAGCTTTGGGTTGAGCGAATGAGAAACGGGACACTGGGCATTATAACCCGCGTTATCACTTACTTTCTGTATTTTGGGTTGGAATTTCCAGGTACGCTGGACTAGGCCTGCAATTCCCCGAATTATAATTTGGTCATACCAACTCCCGAATCACGCCAAATGCTCCTCCTATCTACGGGCTATTCCCTGGTATTGTCCCCCGGGACCCATTTTCCCCCACTGGGCTACCTTCACGTCTCCCTCCCGTCAGATGGATAGATCCTTCCCCAGTAACTATTTTATCAACGGTCTTAATTGATGGGGCAATTTAATTCTGAAAACTTTTGTACTTCAGTAGCCCCATAACTTCCAACATTCCCTCTTTATTCGGTCCTAGGCCTATTTTGCATTCCCACTAGGTGGGGGACTTCCCGCAGTACCTCAAACTCTGTGTTACTGTTTCAATTTCCCTGGCCACCTTCTAAATTCCTCTTCTAGATAGTGCCTGCATACCCTTTGTTGAATTTGGGATAAACTCCCTTTGACTTTAGTCCCCCAAAACTTTCCATAGCACAATCCAATTATATTTATTCAGTCTGTACCAATAAGCAGATTTTGCTGTGATCCGGACGGAAAAGTAGATCCGGCCGGAATGCTCCGGTTGCAATGTTCTGGGCGGAATTAAGTATTCCGGACAGATGTTGTTCCCGTCTAGTCGTACGTCTGTCTACCGTTTGCATACACCACGGCTCGGTTGACACCACTACCGTGTTGTGCTGCCTATATAAATAACCCGTAGTTTTAAGCATCGGCTCGTCGGTTGGCAGGCGCCGTGCTTTGCTGTTTTCTCGCTGTCTTGGTCAGATTGGTGTTGTCTATTTTAGTTTTCTTTACAGCCCACTCGCTGCTAAAAGGCAATTCCTTGGGACATTCTAGAATACAGGACTAATCCCGCCGCTGCCGCAAGTGTATAACGCTGCCTTCGAGTGGCCACTAAACGGGGAAAAGACTTTACAGACAAGACACACGTAATTTAAGGACTCCAACACAAAGTTAATAACGGTGACAGGGAAATGATCTTTTAATTTGTAGCACGGATTACTTCAACCTGATAGTTCTCTTATTCACTTTGAATTCGTCTGGATTAATTAGTCTAGATTGCCTTATACGAGCCTTCAAGTTCAGTACGCTAAGTGTCACGTACGCTACCGGGACCTCCACTCTCTTCTAAACTTAAAACCAATAAAAAACTAACCAACTACAATACCATTGGCGGATCCAGGGGGCTAAGGGGGCTGTAGCCCCCCCCCCCCCTAAAATCGTAAAAAAAATTAACAAGATAGAGAGAGAGAGAGAGAGAGAGAGAGAGAGAGAGAGAGAGAGAGGGGGGGGAGGGGAGAACGCACTCTCATTTCCTCCTCACTGTGCTTTGTTTTTCTCTCCCTTTGATTATTTCATTGTAATTTTTGTAGTATTGAAAAAATAATTGTTTTTTATTCTCAGCCCCCCTTAAAAAATGTTCTGGATCCGCCCATGAATACATATTTGGCGCACATAAGCTGGGGGTCGTGACCTCGCCGAACGCATGATGCCGAAAGTCACGTAGGCCGCGCCACAAGTGCGCCGCCACGCGGCACATGCACAGCCCCCGTAATGCTTAGGCACAGTATGCTTTCGGCCGTCCATATCAACATGCGCATGGATATGTACACGTGTAGTATGGGTCGGCCTTATGTACAGTACATTGTACATTGTATACTGTACATGATGAGTACGCTATGCGTTGGTGATAGCTTTTCTGCCGTTGCTTCTCGACGATTATAATATTATAAAACTTAAAAGCACTGTAAGTGTAAGCAAAATTTTCATAATATTTCTCCAATCCTGAAGTAAATGATATTTTTGATTGCTTGATAAGTAGTGGACTGGTGCTAGTGTGTGTGTGGATGATTATTTACCTTGATTGAACCAAGGGCAAGGCGTAAAGCCGTCGACGTAAGGCATGTGTTATGACGTTGTCGTTGAGCATCTTGCTAACGTCGTTACGACTATGTCCTCCATGGTTACGTGTATAATGTAGTGTAAAGTTACATGTAGGTAGTACTGTAACATTAGGCCTACATTTAACAGTTACTGGTACTAGCAAGCGGCATTGTTTTTAAACTCTAGATTAGTTGATGTGTTCTTGTCTCCACACATATCACACTGTGCATGTGCAATAACGTGTTGGCAAGATGGCGGCGAGTAAGGGAATCCCCTCCCAGTCCCAGTGCATTGTATGTGTAATGGCGGCTGGGCATGAATGCTTACCAATAATAATTCCATGACTCAGAGATGCTGTAGGAAGTAAGTCATGGCTCCTTCACAAGGAGTGGTTTATTTCTCCATACTTGTAATTTTTTGTATAATCTGCTTGGAAAGAATGTCGTATCCGGCCGCCACTTTTTAAGGGCTTTTTTGGATTTTTTTAATTAATAATAATAATAATAATAATAATAATAATAATAATAATAATAGGCCCTAATAATAATAATAATGTGTGGACTTATATAGCGCACGTATCCACCAACTAAGTGGTGCTCAAGGCGCATTATATCATTACCCCTGCTCTTAAGGCTCATAAGGCTCATAAATCATTCCTGAAACCATCTCGGCTCCCTGGGGAGTATACAGCTCAATTGCTGCCATTACAGCGCATATAGGGCTAATCAAGCAACTCTGCCCTCACAGGTACCCATTTAACCCCTGGGTCGAGAGAAGCAAGTATGGTTAAGTGTCTTGCTCAAGGACACAATCACTAACCAGTTAAAAAATCATTATATCGATTTTTGGTGGTACAGAAAGCGAAAACTATCTTTAAAATCCACTTTTATGATGGTTTTCGGACTTGATTTCCCTTTAAAAAAAATCCTCCCCTTCAGAAAATAGAAGGATCCTATTATAGTTGCCACTACGCATGTACAATGACTGTTGGTCACTAATTGTGGAGTTTACAAGATCAGACTGACATGACTGAGGAAGTCATTCACTCATTGTATACCAAAATTAAAATGCCTGATTTTTCATGAAATAAATATCCTGGAATAATTTGAAGTATATGTTCATCATCATCCATATGTTCTCCACCTTACCAGGTAGGTAAGATTACATTATTGGTTATAATGAAAAATAGTGGAGGCCAGATACGACATTCTACCCATCTGCTGTAGCCCCATGGGCAAAATACACTGGACTCCCTTCATATCCTTGGGCCTTGGGCCCTAACCCTACATTGTATACAAAAAAGAGGCAGTTTATTTTTTCAACTTTTGATCTACATGTAATTATTACAAGCTATAACTTGGTGATTAGGTGACCTTGCTCAAATCCGTTATTCTGGCATAGCTTTCTTTCATAAAATTTTGGAAACATTTTTTAAATTAAAAAAAAATAATAATCTCACAATAGCGAATTTTATGCCAAAAGTGTTAGTCTGCGTTGGCAAGCTTACCTAATCACAAAATTTTAAATTGTAATGATTAGCAGATCAAAAGTAATGTAGGTTACGTTATAGGACCCTAGAATGAGGCTAAATCATGTACATGTATGAAAAGGCATTGCCTACTTTTTTCTTATAGAATTCCAGAATAAATCGTAAAGAGTATAACAGTTGATTGTAATTCATGTATTAACCCTCCTATAGGTTTAACACTCAAAGACACTCGAAATTTGTATGTCTCTCTTAACCCATTGACTTTGTGCAGTACACTCAAATACATGCAAGCACATACGGCTGTGATAGGAGGTCAAACCCAAAGACACTCAAAATTTGTATGTACATTGTAACTCCCAACCCATTGACTTTGTGCAGTGCACAAAGGTCAAACCAAAACCACTTGACAGTACATACACAGCTCTGTGTGACTCTGTGGTTTGACCTACCAGTTGGAAATGCAACCAAAAATACTCAATTGAGTGTCTGTGAGTGCCATGCTGACTGGGCCAAATTTCAGCCTGGGCATATAGGAGGGTTAAATAGCAAAGTAATAATACCTTGTCCGGTATTATCTGAATGCTAACTTGATGTGAAGTTGGTCAAGGTTACAGTCATTCAGACAAATTATGCTGTCTTAAGTGTTCTCATTTCAGAGAATAATTTAATAATATAATAATATTATTATAATAGCTGGTGCTCAAGGTGCATTATAACTGTGCTCAAGGCTCATAAATCATTCCTGAAACCATCTCGTCTCCCTGGGGAGTATACAGCTCAATTGCTGCCTTTTTGGCGCATATAGGGCTAATCAAACACAACAACCAACTCTGCCCTCACAGGTACCCATTTACCCCTGGGTGGAGAGAAGCAATTATGGTAAAGTGTCTTGCTCAAGGACACAAGCACCATGGTCGCGGTTGGGATTCGAACCCACATTCTGACGACTCGGCCATCAGAACACAAATCCGATGCACTAAACCGCTCGACCATGGCACTATATACATGTGTACAATTACAAAATATTTTGTTTGTTATGCTTACAGAATGTTAAATAAAGTTTAGGGCCAACAATTCATGTGGACCTGATTCACACACTTTTCAATTACTTTTCCAGTGCACAGAATACATACAGACATACATGTAATTCATTCTCATGCTCAGTCACTGTACATACCGTACATGCTTCAAATATTTGTTCTTGCAGCAGATTTTCTTGGTTACCAGCCAAACTTTTACATTAAAATGAGTGTACTTTGGCTGATAGTCTGTTTTAGTGAAAATATTTGTGCAGCAGGTCTGTGAAGTTGGAAAAACTCTGACAGTGTGTGTGCACAAAACATGTGAATGCTGGTCTGATATAAATAGTGACATTGTATTTTACACAGTGTGAATGCGACCATGGCACCAAGTTACTGATTGGCCAATGAGGGATTTTGATTAACAGGTGGTGATTGGCACTTTGCCTTTTAATTTATTAATTTACACTCGCCCAGGTAGTCTGATTTGCAATCATTTTAAGGTTTACATTGTATTTTACACTGTGAATGCGACCATGGCACCAAGTTACTGATTGGCCAATGAGGGATTTTGATTAACAGGTGGTGATTGGCCAGTTGCCTTTTAATTTATTAATTTGCACTCGCCCAGGTAGTCTGATTTGCAATCATTTTAAGGTTTACATTGTATTTTACACAGTGTGAATGCGACCATGGCACCAAGTTACTGATTGGCCAATGAGGGATTTTGATTAACAGGTGGTGATTGGCCAGTTGCCTTTTAATTTATTAATTTGCACTCGCCCAGGTAGTCTGATTTGCAATCATTTTAAGATTTACATGGTGTATGTAGATTTGTACAAAATAATACATACTTATTCAATAAAATTTGTTGGAATTGTCTAGTTTTTTGTGAAAATACAAGTCAGCATAAGAACAAATAATAACAATGAAACACAATCTTGAAAAAGACAATTACATGGTGTATGTAGATTTGTACAAAATAATACATACTTATTCAATAACATTTGTTGGAATTGTCTAGTTTTTTGTGAAAATACAAGTCAGCATAAGAACAAATAATAACAATGAAACACAATCTTGAAAAAGACAATAACAAATAAATAAAATAGGAAATAAAAGAAGTCAAGATTTAAAGGGACAGTATTGTCACGATCAAAGCAGACTTTTGACAGGACATGGAATCGGTGTCCTAGTTTTAAATGAACTCAATGACTGAAAATAATACCCACAAAGCGTGTGCTGGCCTAGATAAGTTATTGCCATTTTAAAACCTTCCTGTAAGATCTTTTAGTATATATTACATAATAAGAATTATTTATTAATCTGAATTTATACAAAAATGTTGTTACTGAAATCGGCAGATCAGCAAACAAACAGAGTCACCATGGCTGAATCGGATGACGAAGATGTTCTCTTTTCATCGTCTCGTTCTTTGACAAGCCAGCAAGGCAAGGGACTTCTAGGAAATAGAGTGAAGACTATTGATGACATCATGAATGGTCCCAAGGAGGACAGGAGACTCAAGAAGACGATGGCTCTGTGCTTTAGTTTTCTGGCTCTGGTATGTTGTCATAGGGATAAGGCTAAATACGTGAAAGTCTGAGTTCTCAATGTCGAATCCAAGTCTTGAGTCATGAAACTTTATTAAAGAGACTGAGTCATGACTCACAAAGGTCTGCCTGATTCACGAGTCCTTTCATACCAAATATTTGATGCAGGCTTCCAATATTATTTTGTTCCTTGTGGCATTCTGCCACCATTACAACATTTGCTATTGTGTGTGGTAACCTTTTTAAATATATATAATTTAGACATTTTCCTAAATTACCACGGAATTACATTGAGTCATCTTCATTGGGTTTTAAATTGGTTAACCCTATACTACTTCACTTGGAGGCAACTCCCATCCACTGAATTTCCAATAGGTTCTACAAGCCACACTGCCCTTTCCAAGTAATCTTATCAGTTTGACTGAGTGCCACCTAAGGCCACGTTAACCCTAACCCCCTAGCTATTTTGGCTAAGAACCTTCCTGAATCCGCCAAAATCCAACACCATGCACAAACACTAGCAACTACCCTAACAACTGTTGGGCTTAGTTGGGACACCCGGTCCCATGCAAAGTAGCCCTGTCTGGGCTATACAGTACTGATGAGTCCATCAAAATACAACACCATGCACAAACACTAGCAACCACCCTAACAACTGTTGGGCTTAGTTGGGACACCCGATCCCATGCAAAGTAGCCCTGTCTGGGCTATACAGTACTGATGAGTCCATCAAAATACAACACCATGCACAAACACTAGCAACCACCCTAACAACTGTTGGGCTTAGTTGGGACACCCGATCCCATGCAAAGTAGCCCTGTCTGGGCTATACAGTACTGATGAGTCCATCAAAATCAAACAAACCCTGATGTTGGAGTTTGAATGGTTTCGGGTGGTTAAGACCATCTCCGATTACATACACACACAGTGAAGGCCATTACAAACCACAGTCTTTAACCCGCCTACATGTACATTCAGTGCAATTTTTGAAACAACCCATTCAGGCCACTCGATCCCATGGTTACCCATCTGTGTACTGTCACACCACTGATGAGATTGCAGGGTAAAGTGGTCTCCCATTGATACATTGCAGGCCATACTAATATGTTCAAACATTTACAGTGGCCTTGGGTGACACAGTTGATTTTGTAAGATTACTTGGAAAGGACAGCAGGCTTGTACATGTACATTAATATGTACTGAAGGTACATGTACAGAATTTAGTGAATCATTTAGTGGCCTCAATGTGCAGAAGGGTTTTAATGGTTTTGTCTAGGTGTGTGCACAGTAAAATATATCACCAGGTTATTTGAACATACTGTAGTATGGCCTGCAGTGTATCAATGGGAGATCACTCAGTCTTTTTTCCGTAATTGTGGGGACATACACTCGCTTTTAGACACAGTTGTGGGGACCAAAAATGCTATGGGGACATGAAAATGTCCCCACAGATACGGTGTTCTTGCCTACCCTTTTGTTATAAGTACCCACAACCTTGCGAAGGCCTACCCACCTTATCCTGCAGTATTAAGTGATATGACAGTACACAGAAGGGTAACCACATGAGGCCACTGGCAACAACTGTGAGTGGCCTAGGAGGATTTAAAAATGGTACTGAAATGGTAAAGGGTTAATGTTGAATAGGCCTTTAAGACATTGTGTTTCATGGTTGGTGGAATACACGAAAAGCCCAAATCCATTGTTTGAAAAGTTTGATTACAATACCACAGACTAGAAATAGGTACATGTAAATGTAAGAGACCAGGCTTTCCATGACAAATAATAATAATGATAATGATAATGATAATATAGATTGCTGAAATTCTTGCGTCGGGAGATAAACAATTGATTTGATTTTGCCCTACACCGACGTGTGTATAGCACTGTATGCACAGTGCTTTCCGAGTGCCTGTGAAAAAACTACACAGGCGACTCGGGCGGGACTCGAACCCACGACCTCCTGCCCACCAGTGCAGACGTCCCACCTCTCGACCACCGAGCCTGCCCGATGACGATTGGCCGGCTAGAATCCGCGATATATATAGATTGGTGAAATTCTTGCGTCGGGAGATAAACAATTGATTTGATTTTGCCCTACAGAGGAGTGTCGTGGCCGAGCGGTCTAGCTTACCGGACTCAAGTTCTGGTGTTAGCAGCAGAATGTGGGTTCGAATCCCGGCCGTGACACTTGTGTCCTTGAGCAAGACACTTAACCATAATTGCTTCTCTCCACCCAGGGGTTAAATGGGTACCTGTGAGGGCAGAGTTGGTTGATTTAGCCCTATATACGCTGTAATGGCAGCAATTGAGCTGTATACTCCCCAGGGAGCTGAGATGGTTTCAGGAATGATTTATGAGCCTTATGAGCAGGGGTAATAATATAATGCGCCTTGAGCACCACTTTAGTTGGTGGATACGTGCGCTATATAAGTCCACACATTATTATTATTATTATTATTACACCGACGTGTGCATAGCACTGTATGCTCAGTGCTTTCCGAGTGCCTGTGAAAAAACTGCACAGGCGACTCGGGCGGGACTCGAACCCACGACCTCCTGCCCACCAGTGCAGACGTCCCACCTCTCGACCACCGAGCCTGCCCGATGACGATTGGCCGGCTAGAATCCTATATAGCAGCGGGTTCCGCGATATGGTGAAATTCTTGCGTCGGGAGATAAACAATTGATTTGATTTTGCCCTACACCGACGTGTGTATAGCACTGTATGCTCAGTGCTCTCTGAGTGCCTGTGAAAAAACTACACAGGCGACTCGGGCGGGACTCGAACCCACGACCTCCTGCCCACCAGTGCAGATAATGATAATGATAATGATAATAATAATGATAACGATAACGATAATGATAATGATAATGTAGACTTACATAGCGCACGTATCCACCAAACTGGTGCTCAAGGCGCATTATATTATTACCCCTGCTCATCGGGCTCATAAATCATTCCTGAAACCATCTCAGCTCCCTGGGGAGTATACAGCACAATTGCTGCCATTACAGCACATATGGGCTAATCAAACACAACAACCAACTCTGCCCTCACAGGTACCCATTTACCTCTGGGTGGAGAGAAGCAATTATGGTAAAGTGTCTTGCTCAAGGACACAAGCATCCCAGTCGAGGCTGGGATTCGAAACCACATTCTGACGACTCAGCCATCAGCACACAAATCCGATGCACTAAACCGCTCGACCATGGCACTCCATGGAAATAGGAAATAATGAATCAATAATGTGTTTGTTTTAATTACAGGGTCTTTCTATTGCAGTCCTAGGGCCAACCCTTCTAGCTCTTCAGAAGCATGTAGCTGTTGACTTCCCTAAGATGTCCTATGTGTTCATAGGACGCAGTATTGGCTATCTTGCTGGATCAGTACTGGGTGGAGTCATGTTTGACTGGTTCAATACATCTGTATTGCTTGGTTGTGTCTTATTCATAAGTGGCTTGGGCTTAATTGTGGCTCCATTTTGTAGTAATCTTTGGAGTCTGGCTGCTGTTATTTCTGCTGTTGGAGTGGCTATGGGTGCTCTTGATACTGGTGAGTATGTGATGTACATATACACATACAGAACATTATGTCTATTTGAAGGGGGCACAAGGCAAATATTAGGTGCAATGGAAGCAATTGCTTAATTTCACAACAATGAAGTTCAAGCATGGTGACCATCTGCCCAGGAAATCCAGGAATAGTCATTTTTTTCAGCACGATGTCCCGTGTCTCCACAACTTTGTTAAGAACTAATTGTCCCATTTTCAGCCAGCTGTCCCATTCAGCGGCATAGCCAGGACTTTTTCCGTTGGGGGCACGGGACCGTGCTCCCCCAGGCCCCCCAGCTATGCCGCTGGTCCCGTTGTCTATTTTGCAAACATCTATAATGTTCTACCTGCAGTTGGTGCACATGTCCATGTAATATGTACATTGTTTGCATGCACAGCTTGTCAAATACCAGCAAGCAAACTTCATCATATAGAAGAATAATATAACTATATCGGCCGCACAAGGCACACATACATACACGCCTGCACATCTCGGTTATTCCATTAACCAAAGATGTCCCTTATTTGTTTGTTTGTTTTTTCAAAAATGGTCACCATGAGTACAAGGGATGTGACATTGAACATTGATGCTGGATATTTACAATTCAATTATGCAATAGACTAATAATATTTTTATTTGAAAAATATCTGGGCAGTTCTCCATATGAGTATGAGAGGGAAAAAATTGTAAACATTTTAGCAATAGAGGAATATTTCCATATATTTGATTCTAGACCAAAATTTTGCCCATCTGTCACAGCTTTTCAAAAAAGATCTGATGGGAAGTGAGAATGTAAATTTTATATAAAGAGGAGTTAGTCCATGAGCCAGCCAATATTTTGGTGCCATCTGGAGGGGCTAATTCATGCTTCCTTGTTGGAAAAATGTGAAAATTCCAAAAAGATGATACATGTAGACTAGAATTTTTGAAATGGTAGCTTAGTACTCATTTTTAAACGATTTTTGCAGTAAAAATTTGAAATGCTAAGCCTTGTTCCAAAAACATTGTTACGACTGTTTGACCATTGCTACCAGACGTAGCCTCAAAAGATGCCATGTTATAATACACATAGTACAATAATTAACCATAACTCCCTAGGCCCATTTGATTACACATAACCTGAATCCTTCCTAACTCCCTAGGCACATTTGATTACACATAACCTGAATCCTTCCTAACTCCCTAGGCACATTTGCTTACACATAACCTGAATCCTCCCTAGGCCCATTTGATTACACATAACCTGAATCCTTCCTAACTCCCTAGGCACATTTGATTACACATAACCTGAATCCTTCCTAGCTCCCTAGGCACATTTGCTTACACATAACCTGAATCCTTCCTAACTCCCTAGGCCCATTTGCTTACACATAACCCGAATCCTTCCTAACTCCCTAGGCACATTTGATTACACATAACCTGAATCCTTCCTAACTCCCTAGGCCCATTTGCTTACACATAACCTGAATCCTTCCCAACTCCCTAGGCACATTTGATTACACATAACCTGAATCCTCCAAAATCCTTCAGTAGTAAATCAAGCATAATGAACTAGATGCAGATGACATGTATGTACACACGTGTTGCTTACCTGTGATACATGTACATGGCCCAGGGACAGGGACCCTCCCTGCATATGACCCAAGCACTGACCTTGCAATCACTATAACAAACATGGTTGTACATGTACCATGGAGGAAGGAAGGCAAGTATGCCTATAATAACCTCAATCCTCCAGAATCAGTTTTTGGGACAGACCAACATGTACCATGTAACCTCAATCCCCCATTTTCATCCAGTGTCAAATATAGCCTGATAACCTCAATCCTCCATAATCCACCAAGCAAATAATCACATTTTCCTCAATCCTTCAAAATCCTTCACAATCCTTCACCACTGCAATTTCCATATAACCTCAATCCTTCAAAATCCTTCACTTTGGCAAAGAGGATTTTGGATGATTTGGGAAGGTTAGGGTTAAAGCAAAAAGTAACATAAAACAACCGTTGTACATGTATATGTACAATTGACATCATGTGTAAAATACAATGCACCAATGAAATCAAAATTAACACAGTCATCGCCTTGATGAAACTTCTATTTTCCCCCCTGAGAAAATCTGTCTGTGGGAAGCAAATTGCAAAGTTTCCCAAGTTAGAAAATATTTATGTTGAGTTTGCATTTTGGAACTAAAAGTTATGAATTCCTGGCCAGTTTATTGCATATGTACAGTACATTGACATCAAAACCATGTGTATTACTGCTTTATGGTCCACACTCAACGAGTGCTATCAGGACTGGGAATTTTTTTTGCAGTACGTTTTTGTTGAAATATATTTATCAGAAAAATATGATAGACTATTAATAGAGAAACGATAAGGGTCGCTTAATGTTGAAACTCAACCTTTTCAAGGACGTCATTGACGGGGAAAATGTGATATTCAACACATGATTACAATGTAAAAATATAACCGAAAACATTAAAAATAAATAATCAATTCCAAATTTTTGCATTTGGTTCATCTCAAAACAAAAGGAATCTGTTGCCAGGGAGAATTCAGGCCGGTGCAGGTGGTACATAGAAGAAGGGGCGGGCGGTACACCCACATGTTCATTCCGAGACAAAATAATAATAATAATAATAATGTGTGGACTTATATAGCGCACGTATCCACCAACTGAGTGGTGCTCAAGGCGCATTATATTATTACCCCTGCTCATCAGGCTCATAAGGCTCATAAATCATTCCTGAAACCATCTCAGCTCCCTGGGGAGTAGACAGCTCAATTGCTGCCATTACAGCGCATATAGGGCTAATCAACCAACTCTGCCCTCACAGGTACCCATTTAACCCCTGGGTGGAGAGAAGCAATTATGGTTAAGTGTCTTGCTCAAGGACACAAGTGTTAAGGCCAGGATTCGAACCCACATTCTGCTGCTAACACCAGAACTTGAGTCCGGTAAGCTAGACCGCTCGGCCACGACACTCCACTACTTTGGACACATTGCTTATTTCCCAGTCAGTTCTAGTAATTTGTTAAAACTTGATATTAGGCTTGGGCGATGACACGATAATATCGAATATCGCGATATTTTTTATTCAATTATGATATTGAGAACTTTTCAAATTATCGAGATATTGGCAAATCGCAATGAAACAAATACAGTGTATATCGCAATGAAAAAAATCCTTGATTGTCAGTCGAGTCAGAAATTCCATGGGAAAAAACTTAGGGAAGTCTTTTCAGCTTTCGGAAGTGAGAAACAAAATCGAACTACTTCTGTGGTAAGCTGACTGTCATATCACAAAGGAGCCGTCTGACAGGCGTTGTTTAAAACCACCGCCACTCAAAGAAATCTGTTCAGACGGATTTAATGTTGGGGATTGAATGGGGTATTTGATCCAACAATGTGTAGACAATGTTAACGTCTCACTGTCTGTCCATGGTGGTCTGTGACTCTGGTTGGCGCACCACTTGCGAGTACATTATATCATGCATATTTAAATATATGCATATTTAAATATATGCAGAACATGGGCGTTACCTTAAAAATCGACAACAAAATAACATTTGCAGTAATTGCAGGTGCTCTGTCTTCACATTAGCATTAGTCATGAAATAAATCAAAGCATGGATAGACAGCGGATTGAGTTGGGGGATGAGGACACTATTCTATTATACCATACTGGGACGCTTTTGTCTAGTGACAAAACAAATACACTACTCTTGATAAACCATGTGACGTTATTTAAAATACTGTTTAAAATACTGTTATTTAAAATCCAAACTCGGTCACATTTTTCAAAGTGCAAATGACGTGTCACAATCACATGGTTTTATTCTCCATGGTATACTATGCAGGAATAAACCTACATGTAGTCACAGGTTTATACTACGAGATAGTCATGTGGCACGTGAGTCACGTGAACTCGGGCTGATGATTTGATTGGGACGCACGACGCAGTAACCGTCCCACATAATTATTACGCAAACGAATTTGCCAATGGCCATGGTGCACTCGTGAACGGTGCTGGCAATTTATTGTGATGCGTGTATATGGGTATGTCTGTTATTATCGGCTCTAAAGCACTCATGCGTGAAAAAAATAATTGTGATATTATCGAAAATCACGATATATGTTTGACGATATATCGTGGATGAAAAAAATCGATATCGCCCAAGCCTACTTGATATAGATACCTCCCAAATCCATATTTCCTTTTGAATTAATATGAAATATTTTTTATTTTGATAAAATAAAGATAGGCGTTATGTTTCCAAATGCTAACAAATAATAATTTAACCATTTAAAACAGGGTGATGTTTTAAAACTATGAAATATGCACCCAAACACGTAATTTAAGGAGATAATGTCCAATGCCTTGATGACTGTTCTGGTCATTAGTTCTTTTGTTGAAATGATGCACAACATGTACAACAGCTGTTTGAAAAAGCCATTTTAGCTTCATTATTTTACTGTGTTGAAAATCATGGGAACTTTTTAGGCTAATTCTGTAAGCCATCATTAAACAGTAGTATGATGGTTTACTGAACAAGATAAGGGATGAGGGCCAAAGTCATGGTACAGCCAAGCCTTTGAGAAGCCCGGCCAGGCCCAGGCTTTTCCCCTGCCTACTGGCCTATATAATGAGCTCTGCTTGCCTAGACTAGGCTCTCCAGCAGCCCAGGTTATGTTGATTGGCAGGTACTGTATTGTTACAGGATTAGGACTCACACAAGACAATTAGGAGGCCAGGTAGCCTTGGCATGGCCAGGCTTCTCAAAGGCTTGGCTGTACCATGACTTTGTCCCTCCTCCCTCCTCCCTCAGCTTTTTCAAATTAAACAGCGAAAATCGTTTCAGCAAAAACTGTTTCAGCAGGGCCATCATACTTTATTGTAAATAATATATTTCTTGCAAGTAGAAAACATAATAGATTTAGTCCCGTCAGATGGTACCGGCAAATTAATTTTCAGTCCCTGGCTCATGGCTGAATTGTATAATTTCTTTTAATGCAGGTGCTAATGTGTTTTGTCTTCGGTTGTGGGGCAAACGTTCACCACCCTTCCTGCAAGCACTTCATTTCAGCTTTGCTGTGGGTGCATTCATCTCTCCACTACTTGCCTCACCATTCATTGAGACAACAGCCCTTGTGCCTCCAGAACTTGTGCCTCCAGAAGGTGTACCCAGCTCTGGTCCCATAGGTACAACATTTCTAAGTACAAACACTGTAAGTCCAGTAGCTACAACATTTGGTATTGCTACATTAAACATATCAACAGCACCTCCAACCTTGGAATCTACAACAGCCAGTACAACAGCAAATACAATAGCCAGTACAACAGCAAATACAACACCAACCACAACAACCTTGCCATCTACAACAAATACATCGATCAACTCTAACAGAACGAAGAGGGACGACCAGCTAGATAATGTAATAAATAGCACGGATGAGCACGTTACCAGTACAGATGAGGAATCTACTTCTGAGCCTGAAATACAACACTCAGGAGGCACTCAAGTCCAGAATGTGTACATTATCATTGGAATTGTCACTATCCTGATATCATTCAGTTTCTTCTATTTTTTCTGCACCTCACCTCCTAAATCCCAGCATAAATCTAGAAATGACGACACAGATGAGACGTATAATGACTTCAAGAACACGATCCTGTTCCTCATGTTTATTTTCTACTTTCTGTATGTTGGGGCAGAAATCGGATTTGGTGGGTACATATTCTCTTTTGCAAAATTCAGCAAATTGCATTTTGATGTGTCAAAGGCATCACTGTTAAATGCGGCCTTCTTTGGAGCCATTGCAATTGGCCGGGGTCTGTCCATTTGCCTTGCAGGTGTTCTTTCTGCACGAATGATGTTGGTATTGGATATCACAGGCTGCATCCTATCATCACTATTCTTAGCTACCTATGGGGAAAGTATTGGCGTTGTATTATGGGTTGGAACTATTTTCTTAGGCCTGTCAATGGCTTCTCTGTTCCCATCTGGCATATCCTGGCTAGAATCCTACTGTAAGGTAACAGGTAATATGGCATCCATCTTAATTGTTGGCTCAGCACTTGGAGAGATGAGCTTCCCCATGCTGATTGGATGGATGTTCAGGAAGGACCCAAGTAAAGAGGGTTTTGCTGAGCCAGGTCCCATGGGTCTGATGTATGTCACACTCGCTGCCTCTGGTCTTACTGCCATCATCTTCGCCATCTTGCAGTATCTGGCAAAACAGAATAGAGTAGAGTACAAACCACCTCCAGAATCACAAAATGCAGTCGAAGATATGCTGCAAGGGGTACAAGAAGCCTTTGTTATGGAAGAATTGGGGTCCAAGAAGACAGTGAAACAAACAACTAAGAAAGTCATTCCTAAACCTCTGCAGATAAAAAAGCACAGGGAGTAGAAAATGTGTTACAGACCGCAGTGTGCAAGAAGTACACATACATAGGTTCCATACATGTAGTGTACATGTAGGTTACATACATGTACATGTAGTGTAGGTTACATACATGTAGTGTAGGTTACATACATGTACGTGTAGGTTACATACATGTACATGTAGTGTAGGTTACATACATGTAGTGTAGGTTACATACATGTAGTGTAGGTTACATACATGTAGTGTAGGTTACATACATGTAGTGTAGGTTACATACATGTACATGTAGTGTAGGTTACATACAGCTAGAATGTAAAATAAGTTGTAGACATATACAGTACATGTACCAAAAGTATAATACCTACATGTACATGTGTAGTGTGGCAGCCTTCTATAAACCAATCCACGTTATTGTACTAAAAATGTGACTCACAACGAGTGTAGTAATGAGTTCGACTACCCCAATTGAGAGCATGGCAGATGTGCTTGACCCAAGTAAAGAGGGTTTTGCTTGCTACATACATGTAATTACAGAACTAGACTGCATGTGAACTACATGTACTGTATGCGTTGTACTGTACGAAACGTTGAGTTGTAACCTCCAATTCTTTTCAGAACTAATTACACATATACTACTCAATACAGAATTTCACATGGTGTCACCGCAATTAGTCTTACTTATAAATCCTCTTTACCACGCAAAGCTACAAGTTTTACATGTACTATACTGTAGATGAGACTCAGTGATGCACTAAACATCTGTGTAAAGTACATGTACGTTCTCATCATGTCTGCTGACTATCACCCAGAATGCACTACTTCTTTTGAGGCTTTGCACATCAGTCCGTGGATTACAATGTAGTAAATGATCCAAATCTATTGTTCCTGCAGGTGGACTTGGTTATTACATGGCTGGCACACTCAGTGTAGGTAGCAAACATAGTTTATACAAAAGTAGTCTCACAAGTATATATTTTTTGAGAGAAAAAACATCCATGACATGCTCTTGGGCACTGAACAATACATCATCATCATCATCCTGCGGCCTCAGCCGAGATGGCCTCAACAACACTTTTCCAGAACTTTCTGTCACTCATGGCTGTATTTGTAGGTCTTCTCGCATCATTCCAGTGTCTTGACAGATCACATTAATGAAGTTGAATGGGCGATGCCACAGAAGCAGGTCTGAGATGACTTGATCTTTGGCTCAGTGGCAGTGTCCAGCAAAGCGAGATCTCCTCCTTGCCACTGCTGTTGATATTGGTGGGATTTCACCATACAATACACGCAAAGACAATTAAGAAGTATACATCAATGCAAAAACTTCACATAATTAAAACTTAAGAACTTAAAAAAGCCTTCTGGAAAAGATAATCTTGAAACCTCAGTTTCAAGTCAGGTTTGACTCCCTGAGTTGAAAAGCAACCTGGTTCCACAGGTGAGGACCGACTATATACAGAGAACATCTTATCACCTGTGGAGACCATTCCACCAGCTGAAGGAGTATCCTGGGGTGAACGTATGGATGTGTGATGAAATATGTGATGAAATGCTGGTCTTGCTTGTGTCTTTTTTGTTTGAGGAAAGTAATTTGTTCCTCATTACCCCTTGGATATCAAGTAAAAAAGGAAAATTAAAAATGCTGACGCGTGGGTCTGAGGCGATGCGTGTGGAGACCAGAAATGGGAGACTTTTTTGGCCTTAGATCAGAGAATTTCATTGGTCAAGAACTGGTCACGTGGCATACCACAAATGTTCTTGCACCATCCTAGTGGTGATGTATCCTTCCACAATACTTGTACATACAACTGTATATGTCACATTATAAATAATTATTCAAGCTTGAAAAGTACATCCCTGTACACGTACGGTACATGTGAGCGTGCATAAAACTGTGCACTCTTTATGCATGGGCTATAATTCCAGTTGAGCTCTAGTACCGTAGGAAATTTTAAAAGTTTTTTATTTTGAGAATTTTGTTTTGTTTAAACATTTGAATTTCTCATATGTCTATTTGCTTAACCAGTTCGCACCGGGAATAAAAAAGTTTTTCCGAACCCCCGTGGCGGGTTTATTTTTACCGCACAAACACGAACAATGGTGCTCACCAGAGCGTGACCAGGGAGACAGCGTCTTCCACCGTATGCTTATGGCTCGTTGCCACGTCGACCGGGAATCTATACAAATATTCCCGAGAATCCTGTGACGTGTTTAGGCGCTCTCCGATCCGCTGTCCAAAATAAATTTGCGTGTATACACGGCCTCCGACGCGAACTGGTTAAATATATTCTGAAAGTGTACACAATAGTACCTTAGTTTTGTTACACAATCTCATGGCATAACAAAACAATTGTATATTGTAATGTGATTCATGCAGGCCTCCCAATAAAACCTATATAACTATAAAAACCTATATTTCAAAATGGGGGACCTTTATTTCGCCCCAAAAACCTATATTAACCTATAAAACCCTATATTTTTAATCTCCTGCAACACATTTTGAATTTTCCTCATAAAATCCTCATGCTTTGAAGAAATATTACTTTCTAAGTACAAAGAGATGAAGCCAAAGCAGTAGCCAAACTGTAACATGTGTACATGTACTGCTCTTAGATTTTCTGCCAGACAGGTTACGGGAATGTACTTTGCAAAAAGTACTCAGGTAGGCAATTTACCAAAAACTTGTTACTTAACACTGCATAATCACGGGAAATAATGTATAAAAGCTTATATTTTGGCATTTGGGAAACCTGTAATAACCTATATTTTGCTTTTAAAAAAACCTGTTTTAAAACCTATATTTGGTACATTAGGCACTGACTTCTGATGTCATTTTGTTCCCTCAATGTACAAAACACAATGAACCACATCACAGCAGACAATTGTATAATGTACACTGTTTCACTGCATGTATATGGACAGGACAAATTTAACTGCATGTTTATGGACTGGACAATTGTGTGGAAATACATTTGTTCAGGAAAAAATAATTGTAACTTGTACATTTGAGCTTTAAGATTGATTTCTACTTGTGAAGTGTCTTAAATGTTATTTGACATACATGTATAGACGATAACAAATGTATACATGTGGTGTTCATGTTTGTTGAAACAATATCAAATATTGAATTACAAGCAAAACGAGTCAAATTTATATATTTGTTGTTGAATTCAAATAGTCTTTCTTAATAATTTCTTTTAATTTACCATAAATATATGTACTCATTGAAAATGTGAAGATTTTTTCTCCCGAATGCAAATGTATACACGTACATGTAGCTTTTACTAACATGATATGTTGCAGCTTATAATACGTTTGTTTTGTCCTAGCTTAGTAAATGTCTTTCAAGAATTTATATAAATTCAAGTATAGGGGCTTATGCATTTTGTAAATCAATGAGTGTTTAAAGGTAAAGGTATGTCATTGTTAACTCAAAACTTAACGAGATGGTCGTGTTTTAATGTGAAACTGACTTGGTGTTAAAGGGGGGGGGGGGTATATCGTCACTATCAGAGCAGGCTTGTTGCTTGACATTGAATCCCGAACTGATCGTTTTTTATTCTTCTTATCGAGTCCACGTGTTAGATGTGTCCTAGCCATAGCTGGACACACTTCTTTGCCTTAGAGGTATAGCAGGCAAAATCTGCAATGGTGCAGGTTTCCTCTAATAGACTGCATTGCAAGAGGTGTTGCATGGTTTGAGCCTCAATCCCACACTCACAAAATGTTGGGTTGGTGGAATATCCCCATTTGTTTAGTGTAACTTTAGAGAGGCCTACTCCAGTTCAAAGTCTGTTCAGACACTTCCACGTAGCCCAGTTGTTATCGGCTCCAGGAGGAAGGTCTTTATCAGGTGGAATTTTCATCGCTAATGTTTGTGGAAGACTGATGAGCCTTTCTTTCCACAAGGCGATGCGAGCTTTTGAATCATGATGTTGTCTCCAGAGGAGTAACACTGTTCATGAAGCTTATAATGTTCAATGTTTTGTTGTAACACGTGGTTGTGGTAGAATCGGTTGAAACAGGGCCGCGACGTGAACGCTTCTACCATGGCCCCATCGTTTTTGATGAACTCAGATGAACCCAGTGACTGAAAATAATACCCCACGAGCATGCACTGGCCTAGATAACATGGCGCGCCAGATGTCATTACCATGACTGCATATGTAATGTACATGTACAATATCATAACTGCAGGTTCAGACTCATTATGCAGCCACTGCCTTATTACTTATGCAGCAGTCACAGTAATTTGATCTGGTGCGTAGTGTTATCTAAGCCAGCGCATGCTCGTGGGGCATTTTTTTTCAGTCACTGGGTTTATCCGAGTTCAGGATTCAGTGTCAAGCCACAAGCCTGCTCTGATCATACCCCCTTATTGTTGATGTTATAAATCTTCCCTAGAGTCTTTTCAGAGGTGCTATTACTTATAAGAAAAGTGAAATAATTTCCAGTTCAAATTTAGGTAAAGGGTTTCTTACTAATTTCCACATTAGGGCCTTTTCATACTTCACGCGAAAGCGAATGCGAAATTCGTGATGTCGACAATGGTTCACGGCAAATATTCATGGCGAAGGTTCGCAAAAGTTGAACACATTTCAACTTGCACGTGTCATTCGCTGCGAATTTGATGACGTAAAATTCGCTTCGCATTTGCTTTCGCGTCAAGTATGAAGTGGCCATTGGAATGAATATGAAAAACCTAGGAATGCATTTTCACTGTTTTCTTGTTAACGACGCAATGTAAATGGGTCTGTCCACACTAATGCATACAAAAGATAACTATTGGAGTGAGACAGAAGGGTAATACAGAATCAAGCATTTTTTTCCAATTTGTCCATGTACATTCCTAAGCCATTTATGGTTGTGCTTACCAAACAAGATATATTTTGGGAGAATTTAAGAAATTTTAACTGGGGTCATTTTCAAGATGTAACGTTTGTCACATGGAAAGGCTTTTTTTTTTTAGACAGGAAAGAGATAATACAATTAATTAATTGACCCAAAGGTTGTTCCATTTACATGTACATTCCTAAACTTCTTAAGGACTGTTGTCAGCTCAAATGAACATGTTATAAAATCCTCTGGGTATTTAAGAAATTAGAATGTGAATCACGTAGGTAATATGGACAGACATTTTGGGACAAATTTATGTCCATGACAAAATTTACATCTTGAAGATTATCTCCTTGTAATTTATATATGCCTTAGAGGGTTGACTTGATTTTGACTGGTAACAGTCCCAAATAGGATAGGAATGTTAATAGACAACGTTTGGGTGAATCGGTTCGTTTTATTGATATTTTATTAATACTTCCTGTCAATTTATAACAAAATGTCTGTCCCTGTGACAAACATTACATCTTGAAGATGATATTCCTATAATTTCTTACTTTTTAGCACAAGTATTACTTTTAGCACAATATTCTAGGGGATTAGAATGTACATGGAACAAACAAAAGGACAAAATGCTTTATTTTATCAATTAAATCCCATATTAAATTTCATATGTCACACTTCTGTATGCATTAGTGTGGGGGACCCAATTAGCAGAAACTTTCATTGGTTGCTTGTTTAAGATTCAGTTTTGCCTACATTACAAATGCTGTACCTTCCCTTTCAGTTGTTACAAACACCACCAATCTTGGGTGATTGTATGATTGTAGTACATGTACAAATTTGTGCTCTCTTTTAATGTTTACATATGAAGCTTAAATAATATGGTTTTACTGGGCAGCATTGGCAGGGTTGGTACCATTTAAAGGTGTATAACCTTTGGCCTTTTCAAATGGCTTAATAATTCTGTCCAAGGTGCTATTGTTGTAAACAAACATCAAATATTAACAAATTTATTTGGCAGACTGCAGGCTAATTTAACACATGATAAAGTTTGTGTTCGCCGATCGTATGTTTTTCACCGTTTTGCCATTGACAAAATGTAATGAGCTGGAATATTGTTCATGTTAGTTGTTTTTATGTACATGTATATCTTTATTGACATGAAGTTAGACACAGCAGAATGAAGTTACACAGCAGAATGAAGTTTATCAAGGATATATTTCAGGGGTGGATCCAGGATCTCGAAGAGGATGAGCACTCAGCAAACAGGATGACACACTGACAAAAAAGGGAGACCGTTTGATAAATTTACACCCCCTCCCATCCTGGATCCGCCAATAATATTATTTTCCCTTAAAACCCTTTATGGTTCTTAACAGATAATGCTATTTTCCATCGTTATTATGTAAATATTTGTGCATCAGACTTGTGTTCTGATGGCTGAGTCGTTAAAATGTGGGTTCGAAACCTAGCCACTACCTTTGTTCTTGTGTTCTTGAACAAGACAATGTAATTGATATCTTCACCCAAGAGTATAAATAAGTATATGTTACCTGTGAGTGTTTATTGTGTTTGATAAGCCCTGTAGCGCCAAAGAAGTTCATTCAATGGGTTGTTAACAGGGAGCTAAGACAGTTTTCAGGAATGATATTGGTCCAGTGACCAGAGGAAATGTAAAGCACAGTGGGATGTTATGTGAAATAAGCTACATGTGTATATAAGAATGAAATGTTATTAATGATTCTTTACTGTCGTAATAAGCGGTATAGTTACTGTGCCAAGGTGACATCTGATGCAGATAATGATTATATTTCATGTATATTGCTATAATTATGGAAGTTTACTAATGGTATGTTTTCTTATTAAATGTCATTTTCCACAGATTTGTCAAATTAAGTTGCATCTAATGCAGATATGGATTTTATGATTGAAGTTGAATAAACATTGTATAGATCTATATTGAATTTAAGATTTAAAATGCCTTGTTAGGGAATTACCTGAGAGGCCACTTCCAGGCCACCAGCCCTTATTCAAACTGACCACCCCGACCCTCCCCTCTGCCTCCTCAAGAAATCACGTCAATCCCAGATATCACTGGTGTTTTGAGACGCTCTGCAATCACTTCCACTGACTGCCAATTATATAGCCACTGCTCCCTTTAAGGCACTTTACAAATGTAATATTATTATTATTAGTTTTAACTATGGAATAAACAATTTAGTTTAGATCGAAATTAAATGAGATGTACATGATACTCGCTTAATGTAAAAGAGTGAAAACCACTCTTTTAAAGAGCTATATGGCGGACAAGTCTTTTTTGGAGTGAAACCCACTCTGATTCGATTGAAAAATACAGTAAAAGGCTACCAATTCACTCTTTATACACTACTAATTTTACTCTTTATCCACTCCAAAAAGACTTGTCCGCCATAAAAGCTCTTTGATAGAGTGGTTTTCACTCTTGTACATTAAGAGCTGAGTAGTGATAAACAAATTACAAAAATACTGCCGTATTGTATTAGGTTACAATGTAATCCATGCTGTTATAATTATGTCCATTATAAGATAACCCTTACCCAAGCCTGTACCAGCCCACAAAACAGCATACAGCAAACAAATACAATATTATCATATACACCCAAATTATTTCATTCGGTAGCTAATTTGAAGTCCGATAGTGTCATCCGCAAGTAATGATTATGGTAATTAACCTTTAAAACCTATATTTCAAAATGGGAACCTTTATTCTCTCCCCTCACCCCCCCCCCCCCCGTATATTAACCTATAAAAACCTATATTTTTAATCTGCAACGTATTTTAAACTTCCTAATAAAATCCCTATGGCTTTGAAGAAAAATTACTTCCTAAGTATAAAGAGATAAAGCCAAAACAGTAGCCAAACTGTAACATGTGTACCGCTCTTGGATTTTCTGCCGGACAAGGTATGGGGTAATGTACTTTGTTGCAAAAAGTACTCATAAGGTATAGCTTTACCAAAAACGTGTTACTTAACACTGCATAATCACGGGAAATACAATACAATACAAATGAAGGCATTTATATAGCGCTCTTACACAATAACCTATAAAAGCCTATATTTTGGCATTTAGCAAACCTATAGTAACCTATATGTTGCATAAAAAACCTGTATTTTGTAGATAATGCACTGGGAGGTCTGTAATTTGAACTTCTGCTCAAAATGCACAACTGGGAAACAACAGACTGATTGATTCTCAGTAAGATGGATTTGTTTCAATGTACACACAAAATGAAAACGTTTGTATAATAGGCCTATTGTTTTAGTTTCATTTTGGTTCCCGTTTTTAATTTGATGATTGAGCTCAAAATTGTAACTGTGGGATCCTTTTAGTTCCAATTCAAGTTCAAGTTGGGGGAAAATTTTCTGGTCATCCTTAGTGTTGTGTCGGTAGGCCTAAATTTACCAACACTGAAACTGTTTACGCCCCCACCCCCAACTATGTCAGTCGGCAAATTGGCTTCCACCCCAAAGAAAATGCCTTCGCTACGTCCCCGGAACGATCCATAATTTTGTCGCGCCAAAATAATCATCCAAATACGCGTACGCCTATAATTGACCAGAAGCGTTCCCAAACTTGAACCCGCCGCTAAAAACGTTATAAATTGACCGTACAAAATCTTAATATATTTTTAATTTCTTGGTGACGGGAGGGTGGGTGTGGAGAACTGCTACCTGAAACCCCAGCTCTTTCCGTGAGTTAATTAATGTATTACAAAGTGAAAACAACGGATAAACAAGGCTCCACAAATCTTCAGTACTTAGAAATACGATACATTATTTTTTTTGCAGTTGGCAAACCCATAGCTACGGTTTGCCGACTGCAAATTTATTCTGAATCAACGCTTGTTCTGGTACCTTTGATGCGAGTCATTTGCCAACTGACGAGGCTCTAAATGTCAACTGAGAAAACGGCCACGCTCACTGCTGGGTGGCTAGTGGCGTCTGACTATGGATCCCAGCATACGTACAAAAATGCAGTCAACAAAATACACACTAATTACAGTCATTAATTACAACATTAAAAACATGAAGTAACAATTTGTTAGACTTACAAATTTTGACCAGACTTCAGGCCTCCCAAACATCACTCATGAGTCCTCTTCAGCGCATTAAATACTTACCACTCAAAAATGCGCCCAAGAGGTCCAAAATCTGGATCGTAAAATAAGTAACCAACTGGGGCTCACTGCAAATAGGCGGGGCTAACACAAATCCCCGTTTTCAATCCAACAGGCCTGCATATTACATGCATCCTTAACTTAAGTGGGGGGGGGGGTATTATCTCATTGAACCCACATTGTTAAGCGAATCGGGAACTTATTGTTGGTATGAGGTGAGCATGAATGGATTATTATCTCCAATTATTCTTGAAAATAATTCTTAAAAGTAATACAAAAAAAGTCTCCATTTCTGGTCTCCGCGCGCGTCGCCTTATCAAACCCGCCGCTTGGCATTTATTTTTCCTAGTATGAAACGATGTCCAATTGCAGCCAAAATTGCTGGATCGATTGGTATTCTGCTGCATGCAGCTGTGGCGTGCTTTAAACGACATTTTCACATAAGGGTGAACGTTTGCCCGATTTGTAAGGCCTCTCTTAGCCACCATACTTATTATTATTATTATTTATTCGGCATGTCATCAAAACAAACAAAAACAACAACAATACAAACAAGAACAGTTAACCAGTGGCACATGCCTGGAGTTTACTTTAAAAACTATGACCCGAAGGCCTTCAACTTGGTGAACATGGGAAATTTGGTGCCGGCATGTACAATGTATCACGTATTTCCCTGTTGGTAAAAAAAAGATGGCTGAAAAAAGCCGCGTCACCGCACCGATTTTGAAGCCGACCGATGACCAGAAACCGGAGACTTTGGTCTTAAATTGTTATAGACATTTATGAAGAACTCATCCATGCTTTATGTTTACAATCGATCCATCCAAAAGGCGCGGCACACAGCGCCCTCTTTAGTTTTATTTTAACTGTGAAAAATCACTGGTGTCGTATAATTTACAGGATATTAGTTTCAATACCGTGTAAATGCCGAATACCACCGAAAAGACGAAAAAGTTACCGAGCTCGCGCCGGAGAGTGAATCCCTTTAAACTGTTAGAGAGGATTCAACTCAGATTTGGTCTGAATTTACTCGTGTTTTCGTACGTTTTGCCACTAGATGATGCTAAAAAGAATCATGTAACAGAAATTAAACAAACATTTGGGACTAAGGGCTTGTTCTGAACTGTTAAAGTGGTGATTGTCGGTATTTAACGTTACATTACAACCTGTGCAGGAAAACATGTATGTAGGCCGGCTACAGGGTTGTGTATTTAAATCAAAATAATGCGTTGGTAATAAAAAGTATAACACAGGCCTAGTACTAACGACAAACGTTACACAGCAGGCGAATCGTTGATCGATGGACGGAAGCTTCATGCAGATTTGCAGTAGCCATCAGTTGCAGCCAGAGTGATCAAGGCCTATCATCCATGACAGTCATTAGGCCTGAGGCTGTGGGGTTTCTTCATGTACATGTACATGTACTTCGAGCTTCAAGTTCAAGAGTAACGTTATATACTTAGAGACTAACTTAGCATCTTAGGCTATTTGTTACAGTATTTTTCACCAAAAATGCCTGACACAAAAGATGACTCAAGTGTCCGAGTGGCACTGAGGTAAGTTTCCAGGATCATAAGATAAGACATCTTGACCCTGGCTTGTTACTTGACACCAACAACTTGACCTAAATTTTTTTACCAATGTCACAACTCAACCCTTGCCTTGGCTTGGTCTTGGGACAACTCGACCCACAAAATCCTTTACCTACGACTAGTACGAGATACATGTATTAAACTCAAGGAAAGAATGTTGTATACGACTGCCACTTTTTAATTTTAGGTTTTTTAAATTTTATTATTTTGCAAAGTCACTAACCAGTTAAAAATGATTCTATTGATTTTTGGGGGTACAGAAAGCGAAAACTATCTTTAAACTCCAGTTTTATGATGGTTTTCGGACTTTATTTCCCTTCTTTAAAGTATGCATTTATGCAGTGACATTTACAATGAATATACAATTCACATGACCTGCGCGCTTGCGCGCTAATAATTACTGTGTAAAGCTGAAGTTATAAAAAGCGCGCGAACATGTGAGCGCAATGTCATTGCATAAATGCATGTAGTGTCGTGTGGAGTGTCGTGGCCGAGCGGTCTAGCTTACCGGATTCAAGTTCTGGTGTTAGCAGCAGAATGTGGGTTCGAATCCCGGCCGTGACACTTGTGTCCTTGAGCAAGACACTTAACCATAATTGCTTTTCTCCACCCAGGGGTTAAATGGGTACATGTACCTGTGAGGGCAGAGTTGGTTGATTAGCCCTACGTGTATATGCGCTGTAATGGCAGCAATTGAGCTGTATACTCCCCAGGGAGCTGAGATGGTTTCAGGAATGATTTATGAGCCTTATGAGCAGGGGTAATAATATAATGCGCCTTGAGCACCACTTAGTTGGTGGATACGTGCGCTATATAAGTCCACACATTATTAATATTATTATTATGTATTTTGTGCACTGGTGGTGAGAAATCATGAGACTATGTGAACTCGGTGTCCGATTTTAAAATGGCAGTATCACAGAGAGACATGTATTGTATGAAACCATGTCGAAGACGCTGACATTTGGCGAGCAAAAAAGTACCTGATAAAAAGGGTAGAATGTCGTATCTGGCCGCCACTATTTTTCATTAAATATAACCAATAATGTAATCTTACCTACCTGGTAAGGTGGAGAACATATGGATGATGATGGACGTACATACTTCAAATTATTCCAGGATATTTATTTCATGAAAAATCAGGCATTTTTGGTATACGATGACTTCCTCAGTCATGTCAGTCTGATCTTGTAAACTCCACAATTAGTGACCAACACAGTCATTGTACATGCGCAGTGGCAACTATAATAGGATCCTTCTATTTTCTGAAGGGGAGGATTTTTTTTATTAGGGAAATCAAGTCCAAAAACCATCATAAAAGTGGATTTTAAAGATAGTTTTCGCTTTCTGTACCACCAAAAATCGATAGAATGATTTTTTAACTGGTTAGTGGTTGCCAAAAAAATCCAAAAAAGCCCTTAAAAAGTGGCGGCCGGATACGACATTCTTTCCGATAAAAAATTTTTTGAAAGTAAGTGAAGAGTTTTTTATGGCCAATAATTGAAGATGATTGTGTGTAAAGTTGGAAGTGAAGGGATTTTTTGAAAGGGAGAAATAATAGGTTTATGAGTTATTTAGCGTGTGGGGTAGGAGCCATGTTCTGAGGTTCACAGTGACAAATGACATAATTCTAAAAATAGGAGACTGTGAATGGAAGAATCATTCAGACTCCCTGTGGGAAGGCTTAAGCTGTGTTCGCACTGGACTTTTTTTGGTAAAACTTACCGAGACGATGGGTACTTTTCCCATTTTGGAGTGTCGTGGCCGAGCGGTCTAGCTTACCGGACTCAAGTTCTGGTGTTAGCAGCAGAATGTGGGTTCGAATCACGGCCGTGACACTTGTGTCCTTGAGCAAGACACTTAACCATAATTGCTTCTCTCCACCCAGGGGTTAAATGGGTACCTGTGAGGGCACAGTTGGTTGATTAGCCCTATATGCGCTGTAATGGCAGCAATTGAGCTGTATATTCCCCAGGGAGCTGAGATGGTTTCAGGAATGATTTATGAGCCTTATGAGCACCACTCCGTTGGTGGATACGTGCGCTATATAAGTCCACACATTATTATTATTATTATTTTAAGTCCAGTGTGGACAGCCTGGGACATTTTCCTCTCAGTTACTTTTCCTGAGTCCAGCGGTTACTTCTACTGGCCAACTGCTGCCAAGGAAAACTAACCAGGTAACTTTTCCCGAGACGATAAGTCCAGTGCGGGCAGTGCAAGTCGGTAAAAGCGGCTCAGGAAAGCGTACATCCTGCCCGAGCTAAAGGTCGTGCTACACAGGGACACCACGCATGCGCTTTGCATTGTTTCACCGTGCGGTGGGGGCGGGCCGGGCGCATTTAATGCATACATAAGTGCATGTGTAGCAAGTTTTCTGTGCGTTGTTGGGTCAATCGAGTCAACGTAGAAAGGTCACGCAAAGCGCCCTCATGAGTCATTATACTGACAGCTCGGTTACTTCTACCACGGTCTTGGTAAAATTTTCCCATGTCGAAAGTCCAAGTGCGGACAGAGGTTACATTTGACCATTTTTCATTTTACCATCGTCTCAGTAAAACCTTCCCCCAAAAAAGTCCAGTGCGAACACGGCTTTAAATACATGTAAATGGCTGGCAGAAGAAGGATGGAAGTTTTTGTACTTGTCAAGTTTTTTGAGGGTAGAGTTGTCACAAAGGTCAAGTTGTCGGTGTGCGAAGTTTAAGCGCCGGGTTGCAGACGGCAACAAGTGTTCGAAATGAAAAAAAAAATTGCCCCGTCATAAACATGGGGCATTACGCATACATGTACAATGTACCATAAAAGGGTTTACATTCACCTGGATAGAGGTATCCATTATTATGTTGACTAAATTTTAATAGTGAGAAGTGTAAGGTGGGTAAAACTTGTAGCTTTGCATGGTGAGGAGGATAAGTAAGACTAATTGCGGTGACACCATGTGAAATGCTCAATTGAGTTCAAATTAATTAGTTCTGAAAAGAACTGGAGATACAACTCGACGTTTCGATCAGTATGCTCTGATCGTCCTCAGGAGAAAGGTAAGGTGATGCATTTTGGAAAAACAAAGAATTCCATCATATGAATGGTTCTCGGCTACAAGTAATTGAAACAAAAAAAGATCTGGTCGAATGAACAAATTATTGTAAATCTTCAGTGTACAAAGCCAGCCCAAAAAGATACATGTATGAACTCACTATTAAATGGACAGTATTGTCACGATCAGAGCAGACTATCAACAGGGCATGGAATCAGTGTTCTAGTTTAAGATGAACGCATTGACTGAAAATTAAAGGCTCATTGATGCAGCAGCAGTGGCAATTATGACCTTATCATGTAGACCTGTGTTATTTTCAGTTACTGAGGTAATCTAAAACTAGCACTCCGATTCCATGCCCTGTTGATCGTGATGATATTGTCCCTTTAAGGCAAATCAAAAGGACATTTTGGTACATTGTATATTAACAAGGACGCTTTGGATGTATTCTGTACTAGGGATGTTAGACCCAAAATTCAAAATCCTTGTTTCTCTACAAAACTCATATTGATTGAAAGCGAAAAAATATCAAACTTGACCCTAACCTTCCCAAATCCTCCAAAATCCTCTTTGCCAAACCTCTTTGCCGATTCAGGTGGGTGCCGTGTGCACTTTCCCTCGATTTCAACAAGAGCTGCACGGCGAGTGTTAACAATTAAACCATTTTCAAGCAGTACTACAGGTGTAGCAACACTTTCCCTGGTTTTTTCCATAAGGAAACTTGGTTTTTATTGAGAAGATGTCTTCCTCTCTTCAAATCTGCAATCATAATTGAAAAAATGTATTCTTGTATAAATTTAAAAAAAGATTTTGAAAAGGGCATGTTTTTGCACTCGTACTAGTTTCTGTGTGTATGGGTGTGTGTGTGTGTGTGGGCAGGCACTGGCAAGGTTGTGGGGACCTACATGTATAACAAAAGGGACGGCAAGATTGCCGTATGTGTGAGGACATTTTCATGTCCCCATAGCATTTTTGGTCGATTTTTGTCCCCACAACTGTGTCTCAGAGCATGTAAATGTCCCCACAATTACGGTGCGTGACTGTGTGTGTGTGTGTACGTGGTATTTCAGGATTTATTACTGGTTCCTGTGACATGCCAATCATGTCAGACAACACATGGATACATACATATGTACATGTACATGTAATGTACAAGTATGGAGTCCTCATTAGGGCTGTGCCGAATAACCAAATATTTTAATTTATATTTGATCGATGGTTCGAATATTTGGTGGTTTTTTCCGGTTTGAATATTCGAAGAAAAAAATTAAGTTTTTGTTGAATTTAATTTTTTTTTGTATAAGCGCTTGCATCATTATCGAGTCCGTACATACATGTATGTACTGCAAATGTTAAGGTTCTAAGTTACATTACATGGCTCTGGTTTTTTTAACATATACCAAAAAGCTTAATGGCACTTTGAGAGTCTCAAATTTTGTAAAGATACAGAACTGGAAACCAGTTTTCATAATTTTTTGAAGCATGGACCTGCATGTAGATTGATCTCCCATAGCTTAATGAAAATTCTACAAGTTTGGTTTATGTGTGTGAGCTGTCGCTGAACAGCCAAATGTTAACGGAATTTTGTCAACCAAAAAAAGAGACCAGATTGTTTTGGCTGAAACACAAAAATGCCAGAAACAATATTATTATTTCCTATTTACAATGAATGAGTATGAGTGGAACTTTAAGAAAGTGCACAGTAACCCCAACTATTTGGACTATTTTGACGGAGTGGCTCAATTGAAAATAGTGTTTCGGACGTTACATTTTCCGTTAACAATCTTACCCTTATTTGACTCACTATGACTACAATTTATTTATATGATATCAGTATTAAAATCCACTTTCTGGGTACCCCATTCCAATGCCTAAAAAGAAAGTAACATCATGTTATTGCAGTGACGTTGTTTAAAATTTGTTCATCAAATAAAAAAGTTACCTCATTTTCCGTAAACAATTTGGTAACGTCCGAAACAATATTAATTTTGAAGTATCAAAAAATACAGGAATTGTAAAACCTACATGTATTTACATGTATTATTTCATTTTGAAAGAACCTCAAGGCAGCTTCCCATCACAGCATAAATTAATGCTGTATCTAATTGCATTATCATTATATCAGCAAAACAAATTTTCCGTTAACAGTTGTAACGTCCGAAACGACTGTAACGTCCGAAACAAAAAATACCATTTCTCAGCTAATAACTCAAAGTTGATAGTACCCAAAGTGATTTAATCATCATAAAATAAAACACTGTTATTACTAAAACAAATCTAGACATGAATTAGATCATTCTTGTCCAACAAATTTCTCATGACACCAAAAATTTGTTTCGGACGTTACACAATTTGGTTGTTAACACAAAATTGAAAATTTTTAATGCTGTTTTTATTCTATCAACATTTTATGACTCCAATTTCTTTTTACATGTCAAGAAATTATTTCATTCATTTCATTCAGTTTTAACATTAAATACAACATACATTTGATGCCAAAATTAAAATTTACTATCAAATTTAAAGCTTTCTACAATACCAATTGGCAACAATGAAATTTTTTAAGACACTGTATGTGATGCATGACATTGCTAGATTGTTTTGAAATAACCTCACTTTTAATTAAACTAAATCAATTTCAACTAGAACTGCTCATCAGAATTTTGGAGCAATATAAATAATACTTTCTGGGATATTGTAAACATGTTTCGGACGTTACGGCATTGTGTTAAAACACATTTCTGCATGCATGCTGATCCCCCTATTAACGAAATAGATGACTCCAGTTCCACAGTAATTATTGTGGGATATAATACAGTACATTTGTATTACATTTGTATAAATTATATGCAAATAAGCAAGTCCTTGGCCATGACCTTGAGAAGCCTGCCTGCTACATGTAGCTGCAGTGTTTAACCCTAACCACCCCATATCCTCCAAAATCCTCCAAGGGACACTTTTTTGGAAAAAATTCAGCACTGTTGGAAACTGGTACTTTCACCTCTTCAAATGGAGTGTCGTGGCCGAGTGGTCTAGCTTACCGGACTCAAGTTCTGGTGTTAGCAGCAGAATGTGGGTTCGAATCCCGGCCGTGACACTTGTGTCCTTGAGCAAGACACTTAACCATGATTGCTTCTCTCCACCCAGGGGTTAAATGGGTACCTGTGAGGGCAGAGTTGGTTGATTAGCCCTACACATGTAAAATGTATATGCGCTGTAATGGCAGCAATTGAGCTGTATACTCCCCAGGGAGCTGAGATGGTTTCAGGAATGATTTATGAGCCTTATGAGCAGGGGTAATTAATATAATGCGCCTTGAGCACCACTCAGTTGGTGGATACGTGCGCTATATAAGTCCATACATTATATTATTATTATTATTATTATTATTATTATAAATGGGGCAAAATTACTACCTGGCAAGAAGTACAGGCCATACATGTACATGTAAGTGCTGAATATGAAAGATCAACGAAAATGCATGGTGCATTTTGAAGATAAGGGCATATTTCCAAAAGTGCACTGATGGATTTTGGAGGATTCAGGAAGGTTCCTAGTCAGAATACATGTACATGTACATTACCTAGGGGGTTAGGGTTAATAAACAGTGAAGTTGGGTCATTACATGTACAGCACAAGTGCATGTATAGCACAACTTTTCTGTAAACTATATGTATAGAAATAAGCAAACTTCTTAGGAGACACCTGCTGCAAGTAAAGTGTCCAGTGAAGCTAGGACATTCTCTATCCGTGTGGTACATGCACAATTTTCTTGAGGTAGTGATCTGGCAGTACACTAAGGTAAGAATTATTTAATATGTCATGTAATGGAACTGTGGGATTTCAATCAGTACTGAATGGCATGGAAATAAGATTGTTTCTAAGATGGAGGTGCGTTATAATACAATGTACAGTATTCCTTCTATGTTTACATGATACATGTAGCTAAATAAAGTAAAGGTCACACACTTTCATGATCTACGTAGATCTAGGCCTATATCTAATGTTGTCATTTACTCAGTGCACAATTGAGTCACTCTGAAAAAAAAATCAAAGGCAGACGACTTGTGTAGGAAATGAACGCAGGGCCTGATTGACCAATATTCGTAAAACAAAAGGCAAACATTCATTCGATGATACAATACTTGTAATTATTCATATGTGTCAAAGAATGATTCATGAAAATATAATTAATTCCTCGGTTTCAATACTTTTAAATCTTTATATATTTATTTTTTATTATAACCTTAGTCATCTACGATGATGAATGGTGGCCAGGAATTATCCAAAGTGTGAAAAAGGAGTCCTACATAATCAACTTCATGAAGCCTGTTGGGGTGAATAAATTTGTTTGGCCGACCAAAGTCGACAGCTCTGAAGTGAACATGTTGGGTATTCTGACATCAATCAGTGATCCTCCCTTTCCAGCTACCAGTCGCTACTATTCCTTTCACCCCAGCGTTGCTTCATCTGTCTCAAACAAGATGACTCAGTACTTCAAAAACTTGTAATACTGAGGTTTGTAAAGGAACTGCTGGGTGAAGCTGTTTACATATCAAGTACATTTACCACTTGAGGCAGTTGAGTAAGCATGGGTTTGTACACATGTACAATGTATTTTTACCTTGATGGACCTGTTCAGTTTGGACTTTTAGGGTACAGGTATAATAGGACATTTCCTCTTGTAGTGATTACAAACAAGTACAAGTAGTTGGACTGTACTTCTTAGAATTGATCTGCAATTTCAATCTCCTGTAAGATGTTTGATTTCAAATTAAATATCGTCGGCTCAGTTCTATAAGGTCTTACATGTAGTAGTCCGTAATAAACAAAAGGTTGTTAAACAAAAAATATGTTTAAAGTAAAAAATAAATGAAAATCAGCCATCCACAATTAAGCATGTTTCTTACAAAATCAATGTTTCCTTTAGCCAAACATTTTCTTTGGAGACTTTTTGATCAATAAAGTCCATTTAACAGGAGGTCCAAAACATGCAAAGGCAATTTTATGAAATTCATACCTGTATAAACTAACGACCTTAGAGTTCTGAGCCAACGATACGTTTGTTGTATTCAAAGATCTTTAGAACCATATCAGTTTACTGTTAATATTGTTGTATTTCTGCAAGTTTTATTCTTAAATTGTGTTAAATGCACTTTTTCAATTATAACATGATATACTACAACTTTACTCATCTGGATTTGTAAAAAATAATAAAGCAAACAGATTAAACATTAGCAAAGTTTGTTATCTGATTGAGATGTTAACATCATGTAACGTCCGAAACAAAAACAGGCCATTGTCTTTGGTACCATACAAAGCCTACATGTAGTATGCAGTTCAGTGTATTTCAGGTTTTCTAAATGATTACCACCTCAATCAAGTTCATATTGCATGCAATTTTACATTACATGAACAGCATTTGGAAGTATGTAGATCTAAATTAGATGGATTAACTTTACAAGAAGTATTGTAGTTGAGAGGATACACTGGTTAGCAATTTGTGTGGTCATTTGAATACAGAGTTTGCATTTAAATATTAATATGTTACTTTTTGTTAGTATATTTCCTTCCTGCAAATAAGCTGACAGACCACTGAAACCAAAGCAAAGCCATAAAAATGAGAAAAGCTGAGATGTTAACATTGTGTAACGTCCGAAACATACATGTACATGTAGTAAGGGTTAAATCTAAAAATTTTCAGCCAATGTACTTTTTCAATTTTTTTTTCATATAATTATTTTGCATCATCCATTGTTTACATGCAATAAGTTTGACCCCCCAAAAGCCAGTCCTACAATGCCAGACAAAAACTTTAAATAGTGAAACCCAGTATTTTCGGCTATTTTTGATTTTAAAGCAATGTAAAAATGCAATTGGTTGTGATAGAAACTCAAAAATTGGTATAAATAATCTCTGAACCATGCTCTTAACATTAACATTCATTGCTAAAGTAGGCTATAAAGCATGAGTTGAATTTCACAATTTTGAGATATACAACAGTTTGTAGTAAAACATGAGTGTTGTTAATGTTCAAGTATGTTTCACAAGTTTAGAGATAGATTTAAGCTCAGGCTTTTGAATTTCCCAGAAATATAAATTGTTTGGATGAGAAAAATACATGTTTGAAGTGTGTTGACTTATTTTCATTTTTGACCCTCTTGGTTGACACAAATGGTATATATGTTAAAAAAAAACAGAGCCTGTAAGTGAAGAAATACATATATACTTGACATACATGTATGGTCTAGTGTCTCATCAATTTTACTAAACCAAAGATTTCTTTCCAAAATCAACATTATTTGATTTATTTTTCTTATTTAACCCTCCTACATGTAGTTCTGGTGCCTTTTTCAGAGTAAGTTGATGCACCATTTGAAACCATTCATTTTGTGTAACACACCAAGGTGTACAGTGTGTCCACCATTCAAAACCATTTGAATGATTTATAAGCCACTGTGTAGTACATTCACCATTTGAAACCATTTGGCTATGGAAACACCAAGGTGTAGTGTATCCACCATTCAAAAACCATTTGAATGGTAGTAAAGCTTGCTACCAACACTTTTCAAATGGTTATTCAACCATGTGTGTACAATACCAATGGCCATTTTGGTAAGTGGAAATTTTGAATGGTTTCAAATTGTCAAACACTAGGGTTAAAGTAACTTACATACACGTACGTAAGTCATGAAATTGAAAAGACTAAAATGGAGTAATATTTTTCAGTTCTCAAACTTGGAAAAAAGTATAACTTTAATACAAGATGTCACAGTTAATAAAAGGGAAGCCAGAACACTGAATTGTACAAAGGTTTGCTCATTCCATTTCTCTAGAATGGACGAGTAAACACCATGTTGTTGTAGGCCTAAGCTTGGGTACTTCATCCATTGTGATAGATTTCTGGAAGATGCACTCGTTTTCATGCGGCCACTGTGTAAGCCATTCCAATCGCATTACTACAACCATACATGCTACAGTGTATGCTACAAAAGAATAGGATGCACAGTAGTATCAATTTTATAAAACTGTTCGTATTGTTTAAATTAAGTGACAAACTTAAACACTATGTTGCAAGAATATTATTATTTTTGTTAATGTTTTAACCCTCCTACTATAGCTGCACTTTAGTGGGAAGTTGCTGTAGAGGTCAAAACCATTCAACTGCCTGTTTTGACTGTTGACCTAAATGTGCACACAGGGGCATTTTTAACTCCTTTATTACTGTCATTTTGACCACCCTGAACAATACCAGACAATGCTTTTACCAGTCAAAAACAGTCGACTCATTTTGACCTTGACTTTTAAGTGCACTAGATATATACCTTGGCAAGTACATGTATATCAACAATTTGACTGATTTTGACCCTTGTAGTAGTAGGAGAGTTAAAATAGAGAATATTGGGCATTTTGCCGTTGAGTCCGAGTCACAAACATCGAGTCCAAGTCACGAGTCATTGTACATGGTGACTTGAGTCTGAGTAACTAAAAAGTGTCTCTAGTCAGACATTCTAGTCCGAATCACGGGTCATACAAGTCTGACTAATAGTCTTGACTCCCAAGAGGTACATGTACATTGTACATGTACAAGTTTGGCTAAGATCCTTCTGAATGTGCCAAAATCTAACACAATGCAGTAACTAGGGGTGTTTCCATGTACATATACATGTATACATACCATGGGATGCCAGTCAAATCGCCCCCTGTCAAATCGCCCCCTGTCAAACTCGCCCCTTACAATCTCGCCCCTTACAATCTCGCCCCTTACAATCTCGCCCCTTACAATCTCGCCCCTTACAATCTCGCCCCAGTTACAATCTCGCCCCTTACAATCTCGCCCCAGTTACAATCTCGCCCCAGTTACAATCTCGCCCCTTACAATCTCGCCCCTTACAATCTCGCCCCAGTTACAATCTCGCCCCTTACAATCTCGACCCTTACAATCTCGACCCTTACAAACTTTCCCCTTGTCGACACAAACTCGCCCCCTGGCAAAGTCGCCCCTCACAATCTCGACCCTTACAATCTCGACCCTTACAATCTCGACCCTTACAATCTCGACCCTTACAAACTTTCCCCTTGTCGACACAAACTCGCCCCCTGGCAAAGTCGCCCCTCACAAAGTCTCCCCGACAAAGTCGCCCCTCGGCAAACTCGACCCTTGGCAAACTCGCCACCTACTGTACAAACTCTCCCCCCATAATTTGTTCATGCATTTCATGATGTTGACACTGGTTTAACGTTAACCCTAACCACCCCAAATCCATCAAAATCCTCCAAGGGGTACTTTTTTGGGGAAAATTCAGCACTGTTGGAAACTGGTACTTTCACCTCTTCAAATGGGACAAAATTACTACCTGGCAAAGAAGTACAGGCCATAAGTGCTGAATATGAAAGATCAGCGAAAATACATGGTGCATTTTGAAGATAAGGGCATGTTTCCAAAAGTGCACTGATGGATTTTGGATGATTCAGGAAGGTTCCTAGCCAGAATACCTAGGGGGTTAGGGTTAATGTAAGAATATATAATATACATAACAGCAAAAGAAACGTCACCCCTAAAAATATTTATTATTTTCATTTTATAATTAATATAATTTGTTTAATGAAGAATATTATGAGTATGGAGTGTAACACGAACACAATGTGGCAAATTTGGTTGACCTCAAAATTCGTCATGCATGACGTCCGAGGACACATTTACATGTATTTAGCTAAACACGTTCTCAGACTTATCAAAATTTAGGGGGTGACGTTTCTTTTGCTGTTATGTATATAACAAAATACAGATTTAAAAATGTAATTAAATCAAACAAAACTAAATTTTCATTGTACAGGCGTATATAAAATACATAATACAAAGTACATGTATACATAGTAAAATAAACTGTAACCGTTTTGTTTAGATAATTTTCTCTGTATTCTGTTGAATTATTTCATGTATAATATTTATTTTTGTTAGGCCTAATAAATATAAAACACCCATTGAAATTATTAGGCCCTATGTTTGATTTACTCTCTTACTTAAATACTAAATCAGTTTCAATAGTGCTTAATAATTCATTAAAATAGTTATGTCCCCGTACATCCTGTCTTTATAATGTTTTATTTGCTCTCTTGTACATGTAGTAAACCAGTCTCAATAGCGTGAGATGCATCAAAAAAATAAGGGGGGTGGGCTTGTCGGGGGGGGGGGCGACTTTGTGAAAGACGAGTTTGTGAGGGGGCGAGTTTGTACCAGCAGGGCGTGAATTTGTAAAGGGGTGAGATTGTAAGGGGCGAGATTGTAAGGGGCGAGTTTGACAGGGGTGAGTTTGCCAGGGGGCGAGTTGACTGGCATGCATATCATGATCTCTGTATCGGAATACTAAAAATTATGCTACATACATTGTACATACGTATAAAATGAAGTGTCAGTAATATTGTGAATTACTCAATGTTGTAGAGAGATTTAGACACAATAAAAACAGCACTCATGTATACACAGTTTCATGTTGTTATTTTATTCTCCCTTCCCTTTTTGTATATTTGGATGAAATTTTGTGTGAACCCAAAAGTCTTGAGTATCGCGATATCGCGGCATTTTTGTATTGCGATAATCGATGTATCGGTGAATCATTACACCACTAGCAGTAACACTGCTAGTCTGCTATTCAACTGTTGGACTGAATTTACATACATGTAATTACAGTGTACATCATGATAGAATTGGGACACCTGGCTCCAATGCAAAGTACAATGTATCTCTGGCTGGGCTTATTATACAGTTAGTGAGTCCATCAAAATAAAACAAAACCAGCTGTTTAAGTTTAATGGGTTTGGGGTTATAAATACCATGTAGACAAATTGAGAGAGTACTGTAACCGAAGCTATAGAATTGAATACATGGCCGCAAGGTTTGAATTTCAAAATGTAATCTTAACAAAGTTTTCTTTTTGAAAATTACTGAGAAAAGATTTTAATATTCATGACCTTATTTTTACACACATTTGTGTAACTCAAAACTAGGGAAAAGAAAATGTACTAATTTTTTTTAGTAAAACTGAACTGGATCTGACAGTAGTCACTGCATGTTTTGACAAAGTGTGAGTGGACAAAATTAATAAATTTAAGGCGTTTATCCAAGGTTGGTGGGGTAAGAGGGGCTGTCTCCCCTCTCCAATTCTTACAGAAAAAACACCTTCACAATTTTCCCAAAACATTTTTGTTTACAATTTGTACATCAAAAAATTCACATTTTTAACAGAAAAAACATTCACAATTTGTAGTCATTGCATTTGTAGACAAAGTGTGATCGAACAAAATTAATAATATTCAGGCATTTAGCCAAGCGTAATAGGGCAAAGGAGGGGGGTATTTTATTTATTTTTTTAAATAACCAAAATTGAAACAATTTGTTTTAACCCCATCAAAATATTTTGGGAGGGGTACCTGTACGTATACACATGTGTACATGTACATATGCAGTTGTGTTAATTTTTTCTGAACATGACTGTACATGAAGCAGGCTTCTCATCTGGTCAAAACAAATGGAGGAAGTGACTTGATTTTGTGTGAGAAGACTTCGTTGATATTAGATTAGCATTGCATTAAGTAGTTTGTGTCAATTTCCTATGCTCTAGTAATGGCTTCCTATAAGCACTCCCCCAAAAGGTCAACTTCTGTGACTTTAGTTTAACAATGTTTAATCAATTTTGTTACAATAACTTGTCTGCAGTATCAATTTCAGTTTCAATTTCTCCAGAATCCTGTTGTTTTACATTGGTACAATATAATTAACAATATAATTACATGTAAGTTAAAATTTTATTATAAAAATTACTTTATTTAAAGCTGATTATTAGTGTCAATCTTCCCTACAAAACATTTTTTTCAGACCCTGAGACCTGTGCTGTCTTACAAATTATTTTTGCCAATACATTTTATTGGGAAGTAAAAAAGCTAAATCCTTAATTCCACATTTAAATCACGTGTACATAAAATCTGCATACATGTATAATGCACACATGTATGGCATCTAGGGAAGTGCTTTGTTTTGAAGTTGATGAGTTAACAATGAGTCATACCCTGTCCTGGCATTATAGTAATGTACATGTATTCATGAAATAATGTACACGTACATTGTACACGTATACATGTATGACCAGTCAGTACAATTCCATATGTACAATGTATGCACAGCATATAAGAATGTACAGAGCCTTTAGCAAAGGCATAATCATTGAGGAGTTTGGAAGCCAATTTGCCGACTGACTTCAGCAGCGGTTAAACATTTATCACATTCAAAATCACTGGATGAGTTTTGAGAGGGGTGGTAGGCATGAGACAATGTACTTGTACATGTATGTTAGAAATTCCCCAGATGTAAATCAACTTGGACACTATGATTTGAGATTCACAATTATTTACAATATATTTGAACTTAATGCAACTACACTACATGTATATCATGTATCATCTTGGCTTAGAAATTATGGGTTTTCACACCATAAAGATATAGTACAAACGTTTGTGCAGTAGAAATACATACATGTATTTTACACAGGGCTGCGATTTTAAATAGTGGAGTGGATAGCCAATACACTGTACCATATAGATTGACTGTATGTACACTGTGAATTTGTACAGTACATGTCATGCAGACAGAAGGTGGTGACACACCTGTTGTACATGTAGATCATGCTTCTAGATCCTGGTAATATCCAATGAAGTGTATCCCACACAGCTGTTATTCTATTGTCAGCATTCTATAGTTAGAGGATAATCCCCAGGTAACCTGATTTTGTGAGGTCATTGTTGAACAAAATACCATGAAAGTCACTATCAATCAAATTTATTGAAATTGACAAATTCAAGGTTTGCTGACTGGCAGTACATGATTACATTGATACACGCATGTGTACATGTATGTATGTTGTACACATATGTGATGTGATCTGGGAAAACCCTCCACATGGTGAAATTTGTAATTTTTGTGTTTTATACATCAAATTAATCGGGACACTGCATGTGCTCTTTTCAAAACTGTTTTATTCATGATTCTAGAATGTCTATAACTTGAGTTACGCTATTGTAGAGTTCTTTCACATAAGAGCACATGCAGTCCCGATTAATTTGATGTATAAAACACAAAAATTACAAATTTCACCATGTGGAGGGTTTTCCCAGATCACATCACATATTTGTACATTGTACATACATCAGCATTGATTTTGCCAAGTACAATTTTTTTCTAGCAATTTTTGTTTATAAATGGAACATGATACATTTTTGGAAAAATGTCCATAAATTATACTCCTAAACAGGAGTGTACACACTTGGTAAAATTTAAATGATTACAAACTTAAAGAATTGTAATCGAAAAGCTTGTAACATTGTATTTGATGTAAAGAGATTACATGTATGTGGCCTAGTGATCTTGTGCATCGGACTCAAGTTCTGGAGTTGTCAGAATGTGGGTTCGAATGCCACACTTGTGTCCTTCAGCAAGACACTTAACCATAATTGCTTCATCCTTCGGATGAGACGTAAAGCTGTACAGGTCCTGTGTGTAGTGTAATGCATGTAAACAAAAACCCAGGACACTTATCGTGAAAGAGAAGGGGCTTGCCCTGTGTTTCTGGAATGGCAGCAAAATGCACCAAACAGGGGTAATAATTTTCATGCGCCATGAGCGTCAAACTTGGCAGATACCGGCGCAGTTACATGTATAAGTGTCCATCGTTATTATTATGAACCCTAACCCCTAGGTATTCTGGCTAGGAAACTTCCTGAATCCTCCAAAATCCATCAGTGCACTTTTGGAAGCATGCCCAGCCCTTATCTTTAAAATGCACCATGCATTTTCGTTGATCTTTCATATTCAGCACTTATGGCCTGTACTTCTTGCCAGGTAGTAATTTTGTCCCTTTTGAAGAGGTGAAAGTACCAGTTTCCAACAGTGCTGAATTTCCCCCCAAAAAGTGCCCTTTGATGGATTTTGCAGGGTATGGGTTGGTTTAGGGTTAAAGTTGGTGACAGTTCCATACATGTATATCCTGAATGTTGTGTTGTCTGATGTCTCTGTGTGGTATCTAAATATCAAAGTACATTGTAATTACTTTGGATTTGTTTGCCTTTCTAAAACTAATGGTACTTCAGAAAATTAGAAGTGTCATTCTTAAGAAAACAAACATTACCAGAGATTGGGTACATATTTGTATCCTGTATACATAGTAATTAGAAAGAAAAAGAAAGCACTGCTAATAATGATAGAATACAGTAACAATTTAAATGCCAGTATGCATGATACAAATTGGTACAATGCTAGTAGTGACTGTACTGTATACAGATGTGTGCTCAACTGGAGCCACTGGTCCACAGGGTGCAATTAAATAGCAATTCCATGAGGTTTGGATTACAAGTTGAAGTTTGGATTGATTTAGGAAGAATAACAATTGCCTGTGGTAATCCTGACCCAGTGTGACATGTACACATTAATATTGTTGCATATTGTGGGTCAACAAAAATAATAGGGCGGACACAAACTTTGTTGTGACAATATCAGTTGGGGTTGGTTTATTATCTTTTCTCTGCATTCGACAACAATAAAATGCACTAATGACATATAAAAAGAGTGGTAGCGTAGTTCAATAATTAGACTTAATAGTTAGACATAATACGAGTTCCGAATGGTGTGTACCAGTAATACCAACTACATGTACATTGTACAAAGGGATTGGATACAGCCAGGACCATCATTCGTTCATGTGGCTTGTCATTCTGTATACGGTACGGGCACTAGCTGCTACACCGAGAGACGGACGGCTGGTCGGTCTCAACGACGGGGACCACCAGGGCTTGACTATACGGGGTGTCTGGACGGGGCCAGAGTGTGTATCAGACCGCATTAGCTAGGCGAACCAATGGTCATATCGACGCACTGCAACATTGGTTGAACGAACGAGGCTCTGGACTGTAATACATAGTTCGGTATATCGCACTGTCATAGATTGGATCGGATCGACTCGCACAGATTTCATTCGGAACCGCACCTCCGCCGAGATCAGGAAATCTCTGGGTTTATATAGAAATCTGGGGCCTAGGAATGAATAAAACATTAGCCTAGTTTAGCGTCTTAGCCAATGAGAAGCTTGCCTTCCGCGTCTAAGGGTAGAAACGTGTGCAAAATTAGGGTATACAACAGGTCCTTGTTCCATATAAGGTAAGGTATTTGATGAAAGTAAAGTGAGTGACAACTCAGAAAGGAGGGCGTGTTCTAGGGGTAATGCTTACTGGGGTGCTAAGCTATTGCATGAGGGGAGCAGCGGTTGCACATGGGAGCACGGTACACGGACCAAGGCCTATGACTGAGCGGGCCAGTCACGGTGACTGTTTGGCCGTGCAACACCCGAGGAAAGTATGATAAAAATAGACTAAGTCTAAAGGACGGCTCCAAGCCACGTGGTGGGAGGGCACACACACATGGCTCTCGCTGGTGTTGCATTATGCATTGCATTAGCGCTGGATATGCATGAGCAAAAGTAGCGTCCTTGTATGGATTGCATATTCATAGTGGACAATCGAGGGTCCGAGGAAACAAACCCTGGGACTTAGACTGCTTGAAATTGCATCGTAAGCAAAATATTGGAAGTGGAAGAAGTGAAACAGAGGGTGCTAATATTTCAAAATCAAAGGGTAAGATTCGTAACAATATAAAGACAACAAAATTTTCTGTTTGAAAATTAAAAAAAATAAAAGGTACTGATTAAAATCACTTGCTCAAAATCCTTATAAAAATACCATACATAGTCATTACCATTCATTACCATGGGAGTGCCATGGTCAAGCGGTTTAGTGCATCGGATTTGTGTTCTGATGGCCGAGTCGTCAGAATGTGGGTTTGAATCCCAACCGCGACCATGGTGCTTGTATCCTTGAGCAAGACACTTTACCATAATTGCTTCTCTCCACCCAGGAATGGGTAAATGGGTACCTGTGAGGGCAGAGTTGGTTGTTGTGTTTGATGATCCCTATATGCGCTGTAATGGCAGCAATTGAGCTGTATACTCCCCAGGGAGCTGAGATGGTTTCAGGAATGATTTATGAGTCTGATGAGCAGGGGTAATAATGTAATGCGCCTTGAGCACCAGTTTGGTGGATACGTGCGTTATATAAGTCAACATTATTTTTAGGTAAAACTTGTAGCTTTGCATGGTGAGGAGGATAAGTAAGACTAATTGCGGTGACACCATGTGAAATGCTCAATTGAGTATAGTAATTAGTTCTGAAAAGAACTGGAGGTACATGTACAACATTATTATTATTATTATTATTACTATTGGACTGGTTTTTATAACGGAGAGTACACGCTACAGGGGTTGAAATTAACTTGAATGTTACAGTGCATGATACACATGTAGCCAGTAGAATAGCTTCACATGTAACATGACATGGTCTTGTTGTACCTCAACAAGACTACACTGTACATCTTCTCCCCATTAACTGTGTGTGAAGCAAATTCTTTTTGGTTCTTTAAATTCCAAATAAAATTTTCTTTTGAACACCTTGTACTTATTTCTGTAAAATTATTGAACCAATACATAACTAGCACATTATAATGAAAAAATATACCTGAAAGATATTTAAAAGGATTTATTTCCCATTGAAAATAATGCCTCACCAAAATTGCCATGCCAAAATGCCGGTGCGCTAGTTCAAACAGAGTCACCATGTCAGTTAACTAATTAATTAAACCTCCTACACATGGACGCCACTCCGATCCACTAAATTCTGTTCTTAACCAGTTCGCGTCGGGAATAAAACAGTTTTTCTGGGCCCCTGTGCAGGTTTCTTTTTCCCACACACACTTTAATGGAAGCTTCCACAGCTCGTGGCCACGTCTTCCGAGCATGTCACCGTACACGCGTGGCTCAACCGAGCATGCATACATGTACATGTATAAATATATCGGAGTTTCCTATGGCGTGTTTAGACGCTCTCCGATCAGTGGTGGAAAAAAAATTGCGTGTATACACGGCCTCCGATGCGAACTGGTTAAGCAACCTTCAGTACATGCAAGTCCAAGCCTGCTGTCCTTTCCAAGTAATCTTACAAAATCAACTGTATGCCACCCAAGGCCACTGTAAATGTTTGAACATATTAGTATGGCCTACAATGTATCAATGGGAGACCACCTTACCCCGCAATCTCAGTGGTGTGACAGTGCACAGAAGGGTAACCATAGGAGGCCACTGGCAACAGCTAATGGCTTGGAATGGCCTGAATGGGTTGTTTCAAAAATTGCACTGATTGTAGGAGGGTTAATCGTTGTGACAGGCTTTAACGTGTCAACAAGCAGTTGATGATATCAAGTTTTGAATATACACAGCTCGCAATGATCATCAACTGCACAGACTGTAACTGCACGTTGGCATGTTTAAGCCATCCAGGCCCAACATTTCATTCTTGTAACCCTGGGCAAGGCCACTTATCCCCAGAAAATGGCACAAGTTTATCATAATGTCTAAAAAGGGAACATTTTCAAGGAGCACCAAGGCCTAGACCAGGGCAACAGAGCATGGCCTCCGTGTAATTGCAGGCCTGCAATTACTTGTACATGCTACAATACCATGATTTCATTGTTGTGTTTTTATAGAGGAAAGGATATGCATCCTTATTCATCATTCATTTATGTTAGGATAAAACATGATCACGTGGGTGTGTGGATGGTTAAGACTGACTTCCATTCTCATACATGTGGAGTTGTCAGTTCTTTGTGATTTAATTTTTGTTTTACTACATTAAGTTGGGCATTTATGTATGAATGGGAATAAAAGTTCAATGTTTGGTCTTTACTGCAGGATGAAGACCTTTGGATTGTGTCCACAGTCGATATTTAACCCTAACTCCCTGGGCCCATTTGCTTACACATAACCTGAATCCTTCCTAACTCCCTAGGCCCATTTGCTTACACATACATGTAATAACCAGAATCCTTCCTAACTCCCTAGGCCCATTTGCTTACACATAACCTGAATCCTTCCTAACTCCCTAGGCCCATTTGCTTACACATAATAACCTGAATCCTTCCTAACTCCCTAGGCCCATTTGCTTACACAACCTGAATCCTCAAAAATCCTTCAGTAGTAAAGCAAGCACATGAGTAATACACATGTATGCACATGGTCATATGTACATGGTCAGGGACCCTCCCTGCATGCATGGAGCAATAAACAGTGTCTACTGACCAAAGCACTGACCTTGCAATCACTACAACAAACATGGATGTACATGTACATGTACCATGGAAAGGCAAGTATGCCTAATAACCTCAATCCTTCAAAATCCTTCACTTTAGTAAAGATGATTTTTGAGGATTTGGGAAGGTTAGGGTTAAAGGTACTCATTCCGGTAACTAAGACCCCTTTGTCTTTATCCAGAGGTGAAAATCATGCAAAGAACTTTGATTCCCTTAAAAGAATTAGAAGATCAGAAGGAAACAAAAAATAAACTAGCCTTGAGGAACTCTAACTTTAAAACATTGTTGATCCCAAACAGGATTCGTCCTCAGTTGGCCAAAGAAAGGATCGATATGTGCCGTGTTTGTACCTCAGTGACCCCAGGTGAAAACCAGGTCATGCTAGGTCAAGACAGGGCATTCACCTTTGACAATGTGTTTGACATGGACAGCCAACAGTATGAAGTGTACAACTCCACAGCGCATTCATTGATCGAAGGGTAAGTTGTAATTTTTGAAAATTGTGCAAATGAGCTTGTTAATTCAATACAATGGCTGCCTTAATTTTAACATTAAAGCTTGCTTAAAATCATTGGTATATTAAATATTAACATTGTTGGTGTGATAACATCAGAATATCTGATTAGGTGTTCGAGCGACAGCGCAAACACCTCTTGATTTTTTTTTTTTTTCTCTTCTTCTTAATAAGACTTATCCAGAGACAAAAACATAGTTGCAAAGTTCACAGAACCTTAAAACTTCACGCATAAGACCTTACATGTAACATGTAGTTTCAAGTTGTGACATCATGATGAGGTCATTAGATATCAAATTACACTAAATCAAAGTTTAATATTTCAAAAAATTATAGCTCATGAACCACAAAAGATATTTTCACAATCTTTGCATCATCTTAAAGACCTTGAACTATGTCACATTTCGTACACAGACATGATCCTAATCTGACCTCTCTTTCCAATCGAAAGTGAAGAAATATTCAGAATCAATGTATTTGTACAGCCAAAACATAGTTGCGGAGTTCAAAGAACCTTAAAACTTAACACATAGTTAGACCTTAACATATAGTTCCAGGTAAAGTTGTGACGTCATGGTGAGGTCATCTAATGAATTATTACGTAATTAATTATAATTTTTGTTTGGTGTATTTAATGTAGGTGTTTTGATGGTTACAATGCTACAGTCTTTGCATATGGTCAGACAGGAAGTGGTAAAACCTTCACAATGGGGACAGGGTTTGAACCAGGTATAGCTGAGGAACAACAGGGTATAGTACCTAGAGCAGTCGGACATCTCTTCAGTGGGATTGAACAACGCAGGAATGAGGCATTACAGAGAAGTGAACCACCACCAGAGTTCAAAATCCATGCACAGTTTATGGAGGTAAGTAGCCAACAACTTGTAAATGTGCATACATGTACATGTACATGTACATACACATACACATACATGTACATGTAGCTGTCATGTATTCTCTGCATGGAGTGCTATGGTCGAATGGTTTAGTGCATCAGATTTGTGTTCCGATGGCTGAGTCGTCAGAATGTGGGCTCGAATCCCAACTGCGACCATGGTGCTTGTGTCTTTGAGCAAGACACTTTACCCTAATGGGTAAATGGGTACATGTGAGAGCAGAGTTGGTTGTTGTGTTTGATTAGCCCTATATGTGCTGTTATGGCAGTAATTGAGCTGTATACTCCCCAGAATGGCATTCTGTGTTTAGCATCACCATGAAATAGGACCCTGGCAAATGGATGAACACTTTTAATATTTTTGTTTTGTTTCTTTCTTTTACTATAAAGTTATATAATGAGGAGATTCTGGATCTGTTTGACTCGACTAGAGATGTAGAAAGCAGCAGAGTAAGTATACATGTATTGCACATTAGGCCTGGGCGAATAGTGAAATTTACTATTCGATTAATCGCGCGGCAACTATTCGCGAATATTCGACTATTCGCGAATAGTTGGCAAAATTTTTCCCGCGGTTTATAAGTACGAAAACATGTGCTTTGAAAGTAATTTTTGGCCTATTTGTAAGCTTCAGACAATAGACAAATACATACATTGAGTCCTTGAATGCCTGTTATTGTTTCTTCTTTATTTCTTGCAAAATTGTACTCGAAATAATAGAATTGGTAAGTGAAAATCCAATGGTCGTCACAAGTTTGTTATTGCTGTGGCAGCGTGGGAATCTTCCAGCACAATGAGCACATGCTAATTCACGCACACGTTTATGTTCATCCCATATCGACAGAGGGAAGGCCACCTAAACGTAATAAAATGAATGCGATCGAGTTGTATTCAAGTTGTCATTAAGAGTAATGCCAGTATGTTAACGGTCATCCCTATTATTTCAAATCAATCAGTCCTTCAGATGAAACAAAAAAACACCAATGTAAGCAGTGTTTATGCTCATGTAGGGGCCACTCTTTAGATGTTATTCGTTGTTTACAAAAATACAAAGCTTCCACGGTGTGCCCTGCACTATGCTTAAAAAGCTTTCGAATCACGTGGTGCCTGTGCCCCTGTACTGTACAATTGTAAATGTATTTTTTGAGTTGTATGCTTTGAGCTGCAGACTGTGTGTGCATTTTGTACAAGGTTATAATTCAGTATCACGTGCCCATTTCAGCGTGTCGTGATTGGATAGATTTACATAGTTGCTATTATATTATTTTTCTCATTGGCTGTTCAATCATGAATATGTTCATTATGTTGCATATTCATGATTTTGGGGGTCGATCTTTCACTATGGTTTCACTGGTGCCCGTCTTTGGGAAAAGAAGCACCTGTCCATTGGGTCTGGGAAAGGGGAATCAGCGAATAGCTATTTGGCGCCTGCATGCTGCATTCATGTTACATTAAACATGCTGACATGTAAACAGCGTGTTCAGTGGAGGATCGAGTGCACACGAAAGTTGGATTATAACTTTCCTGGACCATTTTTTTTCACTCCGAACAATAAAGGTGCTAAAAGAATAGAGCGTATTGGGTGGAAAAAATGTGCTCGGCAATTTTGGCAGCGTATCAGCCAAAAATCTTTGCATATCAGGCTGATACGCTAGTTTGTATGTGGGGATAACCCTCTGTTGAATTTTCCCAGGCATTATACTGATTGAATTCACAAGTACTAATCACCTAGTGAAGTAGGAAGCTAGCATTTGTTTTTCATGTTATAATTTATAATTTATAATTCCCATCATAAAATAAGCAGTAGATAGGTATTTCTTCTACACATGTTGGCCAAGGCAAAGTGATTTATTCTTCATCATACGCAATACAACATACATGTATTACACATTTATTCTCAAGTTTTTTAAACACCAGCCAACCCACGAACTGAACTGGCAAGACAAATCTTACATATTACGCGGCATGCCTTTGATGTTATCAGCCTTCAGCAGGTAACAGTCGCTGTAGTCATAGCCAGCCAGCCAGCCAGCCAGCCAGCCACGTCGGCTTCCTCAAAGGCATTACCCTCAAGTACTATTAGCGAATACTACAATGCATACCACTAACCAGCAGTGCCTAGACAAAACGGTGTAATTGGCAGTGTTACTCGCGAATTATACAATTATGCAAGTTATGCAGTGCAAAGGCAATACATTTTTGCAGGTAACAGTCACTGCAGTCACACCCAGCCAGCCAGCCACGTCAGCTTCCTCATAGACATTACTCGTGAGAACTATTCGCGAATTCTACAAAGCTTACCACTACCAACAGTCCCTAGACAAAACAGTGTAATTGGCAGTATCACTTGCGAATAGTATTCACGAATAGTAGTCACGAATACATGTAGTTACCAAACAGTTCACGACCGCAAGTTATGCAGTGCAAAGGCAATACATTATTGCAGGTAACAGTCGCTGCAGTCACACCCAGCCAGCCAGCCAGCCAGCCAGCCAGCCAGCCAGCCACGTCGGCTTCCTCGGCTTCCTCAAAGGCATTATTCATGAGTACTATTCCCGAATACTACAAAGCTTACCCTTCCAGCAGTGCCTAGACAAAACAGTGTAATTGGCAGTGTTACTCGCGAATCGTCGTCACGAATAGTTAGCAAACAGTTTACTACCGGGAAGTTATGCAGTGCAAAGGCAATACATTATTTCTCACAATTAATCATTAATGGTCATTATTTGCGAATAGTTGCAGGTATTCGCGCCAGCCCGATTAATCGAATAGTTCAAAATCCGCGAATACGAGTACGATTAGCAACAACTATTCGCGAATATTCGATTAATCGAACTATTCGCCCAGGCCTATTGCACATATTGGATATTGAACATCAGACAGTGGTGGTATTTTGGATATTTTTGGAACCGGATACCCGAAATCAGGAAACTTTGGATACCCGGATACCCGTTTTCATTTTTGTTGAAAACATGCCTCCGGTGGTGAACAAATACATGTACTGTAAATGGTAACAAATTGACTTTTATAATACAGAGGATACAGAGGATACCATACTATTGATCTTTTCTTTATTGGAGTGTAATCTCTTGAATTTAAAGATAATTGTCTGTACAAGTGCATTGTTCAAGAGTCACAGATTTCTGTTTGCACAGCTCATAATTAGTCTGTTCATGTTACTAATTTTGTCTTTGCATATTGTAGGACCTCTTGATATTGTGTAATTATTTGTAACAACATTCTTGTTGTCAACATTGGAATATGTGTTAATAAATGAATGAATGAATGAATGAATGTATGTTAGGCTAAGTCCGAATTTTTAAAAGTCGTTTACGGGTAATTGGAACCGAAAAATGGAACCGGTTAATGACCGTTTTGGCTGGGTATCCGCACAGCCCTAGCTCAACTGGATTTCAATTTCAATTTCAATTTCAATTTGAATGTGATGACTTTCATTAGAGGAATGTTGCTTTAGGCCTATTGGGAACAATAATTGCTGCCTACATTCTGTATGTACATGTACATGTACATGTACATGTACATGTACATGTATGTGTACATGTACATCGTGTATAGAAACCAACCTGTGAATGTTTTAAGGTTATTTTGTTAAGTCATTAAAGAGGAAACAGTGAAGATGTATTCAAATTTGCTTGAATGCTCCTAAAGTGGAAATGAATCACTGACATTTCAGAACTGAATTTGTATTCTTGCTTTTTCATTCATGCCTTTGTTTATTTGTTATCAATGATGGATATACCCCCTTTAAGTATGTAGGGGTTGTGGTACGTATGTATGTTAGTTCCTTCAAGGCACACTTACATAGCTTTTACAATCAATTACATGTGTCATCATAACATGTACATGTATATTATATTAGGGTATCAATTGGTTGATTCATGTCATCCCAAGTAACTGGAAATATGATGTAGATGTTGATTTTCCAGGGGCTATGAATTCAAGATTGGTATTTATAAACCTTTTTTAAATCTGGATTTTAGGGAGACTGTTCCTTACATAAACACAGATTCCATGAGCAGGTGAACTGTGGAAAATATAACCCGGAATATTAAAAGTGGTTGATGGAACATCGTTATCCATCTCATTGATGGCCAACATACCTGGGTGATCGGTTTGAACTCCAGCTTGGAGACGGTTGAAGTTGGTACGAAAACCACGAATGTTCGTAAACTGCACTTTAAGTTGGCTGCTACGACGACGATTTGACGGGTTCAGATCTAGAGCAGGTTGACATTTGCTTCTTGTAGTCCTAAGTGTTAAGTCTTGAATCCGAGTCTTGAGTCTTGAGGTGAACAATTTGTTCAGATGTTTCATGCAAGAGTACTCTTTCCTAATCCTGTATACAGTATAATGATGTACATAAAATGTAATAAAATATAAATATGAAAATAAATAATAGTTTAAAACCACTGTACTGCTTGTAATTCATGACCTCAGCACTAACTTAAGATGTTTACATGTACATGTCCCATAAATAGTTTGTGCAATAGTGCATAAATATGCACACAATAAACAATTGTAACTCTGTAAAAAGATACGACCTTGTTGCACTCGGCAAAATCCATGTCTGCAACAAGGTTTAACTGTAATAAAACCTTGTTGCACTAATGCGATAATGTATGCTGTGTTTGACTTGACAGAAGTAATGCTATTAATTCATGACCCCAGCACTAACTTAAGATGTTTATGATGTTGTTTGATTTGACAGAATAAGAAATCTCACATTAAGATTCATGAAGACGCCCAGGGAGGAATCTATGTGGTTGGTGTAACTACAAGGACGGTAGCTTCAGAACAAGAGGTACATGTACGACAAAAAACACACACATCTCATTGCAGACACACAAATTAATCTGTTCATGTTCTATGGTCAAGTTGTCTTGTGTATCAGACTTGTGTTCTGATGACTGAGTCATTACAATGCATTTGCATCCTGAAGGTGGCACTTGTGTCCTTGAGCAAGACACTTGATAGTACCTGCTTCTCTTCACCAAGAAGTATAAATGGGTACCTGAGAGGGAAGAGATGGTTATTTTGCTTAATTAGCCCTGTAACACCAAGAAATATTGCACCTTAGGGAGCTGAAAAAAATTACAGGAATGATATTGGCCCAGTGACCAGGTGAAATAATGTAACTTAGCTGATTGTAACATTACACATGTATGTGAAATGCACTATGGAGAATGAAATTAATGCAATTGAGTAGCTGTAGAGATAGCATTGGTATCATCAGAAGACATGGATGTAAAACTTATTACCATAGTGAATGCACACATTAAGAGTCTGATGACTTAGGCTGTACATGTATGTACATGTAGTACACTTATGGTATACTTTGTCAGAGATGCCAACATAAACGATTTGGGCGTAGCAAATACGATTTTGAGCCGTGAATACGACTCTACGATAATACTTCATTGAAATACGCTAAACAAGCCGCCCCACAGTATAATTGTATATAGTTACAATACAAGCAAACAATGAATGAACTATTAAGTGGAAATAAAAATGATGAAAAATAATTTAAAAAATGAAAAAACAAAACAACAACCTTTTAAATATAAACCGCAGTGGTGGTAAAAAGCGACGATAGCGGGATTAGAATTCGCACGATTATGTACGTATCACACACAAGCGCGAGCGCTGGATTCGACTGCCTACCTACCACATGTACCCTGCCTGCGCCTGTACTGTACATCTGTACATTATTTGCAAGATCGTACCCATTGATCTCTATTACATAATGGAGAATAATGAGCATACCCGTGGGGAATGAGGTTGTCTGTGAGGTAGCTTGTGTGTACACGTACGTGTACGTGTACATGTGCGCGCATAATTGTCGGCTCGCGCACGTGCATTACCTTTTAATTTCTCGAAGCTTCTTTGCAAGTGCGACTTCAGTGACTGCTTACTGCGGAATTCTGCGCTTACGGCGCATAGAATCACACACTTTTTATGGCGCCGTAAGCGCAGAATTCTGTGGTAAGCAGCGCCATGAAATTGGGCCCAGGTGAGCTGAGCTCGGGCTAGGCCTAGCTAAGGCTATCAATTTGTTATTTGCCTTCGAGACCCCAAGAAAGAGAACAGTTAGTATTATAATGAAAATTTCTAACGTGATTGATGCATGGATTACTAATTCGGAAGATTATTATTGTTAGCTTTTTAAGATAAGATACGTCTAGCATTGTTATAATTTTATAATTTTTTCATTGAGTATTTTCCTCCAATTTACTCTGCCCCCGGTCCCACTACCGCCAGCGGGGTTCACGAGTGCGGCGCTGACAGTGCCCAAAATCCGGACATGCATTTTTTAGCGTTAGATTTTGGCGAATTTTTTTTTTCAATAGATGCTACTCTTTTTTGGAATGTTGGCATCTCTGCTTTGTACTTTCTTACATGTACTTATTTATACATTCATTTCAGACTCTTGTGTGCCTTAAAGGAGGTGCTTTGTCAAGAACAACAGCCAGCACCAACATGAATACTAAAAGCTCTAGGTCACATGCAATCTTCACTCTCCATATTAAACAACAACGCCTTGTCAAAGTGGTAAGTTTACTGCAATCTTCACTCTCTATATTAAACAACAACGCCTTGTCAAAGTGGTAAATTTACTGCAATCTTCACTCTCCATAATAAACAACAACGCCTTGTCAAAGTGGTAAGTTTGAAGTAACCTGAAGATCTGACATCATGCTTTGAGGCTTGTGAATTATACCAGATACTGGCCTCTCAGATTCATGGAGATTAAACTTTGACCTTGGTTGAATTACATGTATCTTGCATGCAAGCCTTGAAGCGTGACGTCATATCTTCAGCACAACATATCCAATGACATCCGTATGGCCGGAACTTGTTCTGCATCCTTAACATGGGACCAGTCTGAGTTTGAAGCTGCTCTCAGCTATAAATAAATATGATCCCAAACACATTGGCCATAAGCACCTAATTCAAATATCCAAGATCTTGGGATACTGAAATTTTCGATCGAGAGAGAGAGAGAGAGAGAGAGAGAGAGAGAGAGAGAGAGAGAGAGAGAGAGAGATAGAGAGAGAGAGAGAGACAGAGAGAGAGAGAGAGAGAGATTGAGAGAGACAGAGAGAGAGAGAGAGACCAGTGGGTACGGGGAGAGAGAGAGACCAGTGGGTAGAGGGAGAGAGAGACCAGTGGGTAGAGGGAGAGAGAGAGAGAGAGAGAGGAGGGAGAGAGAGAGAGAGAGAGAGAGAGAGTGAGAGAGAGAGACCAGTGGGTACAGGGAGAGAGAGAGAGAGAGAGAGAGAGAGAGAGAGAGAGAGAGAGAGAGAGAGAGAGAGAGAGAGAGAGAGAGAGAGAGAGAGAGAGAGAGAGAGAGAGAGAGAGAGAGAGAGAGAGAGAGAGAGAGAGAGAGAGAGAGAGAGAGAGAGAGAGAGAGAGAGAGACACACCAGTAAGTACACACTATACATGTAAATGTGTGTCAATTTCTCTCCCAAGCCATCATTTGAAAGCACCGAGTATTCAGTGATGAAGGGCAAATTTACACGAATGTTTAATTATGATAATGGTTCTTTTCAAAATTTGAAATGATTGATTGGTTGATGTGTTTGGTTCTCAGTCAAATGAGGAAAACGAAGAAGAGCAGCAAAAGACAGATGATAACACTGGAATGATGAACGAATTTGAAACACTTACTGCAAAATTCCACTTTGTTGACCTGGCTGGCTCAGAGAGGTTGAAGAGGACTGGAGCTACGGGGGACCGTGCAAAAGAAGGAATTTCAATTAACTGTGGACTGGTACAGTATACTAATATAAAACATATAGATTGGTGAAATTCTTGCGTCGGGAGATAAACAATTGATTTAATTTTGCCCTACACCGACGTGTGTATAGCACTGTATGCTCAGTACTTTCCGAGTGTCTGTGAAAAAACTACACAGGCGACTCGGGCGGGATTCGAACCCACGACCTCCTGCTTACTAGTGCAGACGTCTTACCTCTCGACCACCGAGCTTGCCCGATGACGATTAGCCGGCTAGAATCCTATATAGCAGCGGGTTCTGCGATATATATATAGATTGGTGAAATTCTTGCGTCGGGAGATAAACAATTGATTTAATTTTGCCCTACACCGACATGTGTATATCACTGTATGCTCAGTGCTTTCCGAGTGTCTGTGAAAAAACTACATAGGCGACTCGGGCGGGATTCGAACCCACGACCTCCTGCTTACTAGTGCAGACGTCTGCACGTAAAACATGTTATTTGTACTAGTGAGATTTATTGTAATGTCATGGGTTCGTCTTGGTGGTTCTTCATGGGTTATCAAATTAAATAAAACCTAAAAACAAATAGAGGGTCAAAGTTATGATGTCGCTGAATCATTTTGTAAGTGTTGCATTATAGAAGAATAATGAAGAAAATATTGTGTAGAACTAGCATCCATGATAACATGGGAAAGTGATGTAACACATTGATACTGTACAAAGAATTAAAGCCCAAAGTAAGGACTATTATATTTGTTTGCTTATTGTAGCTTGCATTAGGTAATGTGATCAGTGCATTGGGTGATCCAACTAAGCGATCCAGCCATGTACCATACAGAGACTCCAAGCTTACTAGACTACTTCAAGACTCACTAGGAGGAAACAGGTAATCTCGCCCACTAACTTCACCCGGAACAATCTAAATTCTCACCCGCAAAAATTCTCGCCCTCTTTGTAACCGCTTTGTCTGGCTGGGCATGGCAAGACCTTAATCCATTCACACAATGGAAAGGCTCAATTGGCAATTCAAAAAAGGTCTAAGCCCCACATGAACACTCCTTTGTCAATGGATTAGGAAGTTAACAAGGACAGTTTTTTGCAGACTGCAGCTTCATCACTGCTTTCCGGGCGAGTCTCACGATAATTCTGGGAGAATGACCCAGTGGTTTTTACGGGCGAGATTGGCAACGGTCCCTTATTGAGCTGCTAAGCAAATTACATTACAGCTTCACGTCCCATATCTAGCCAGCCTGATGAGCGGTTGCCATGCCAAGTATTGACTGAGATCAATGTTGCTTAATTTGGATAGCGTGCCATGGCTCTTTCAATTAAACTAGGCACATTGCTGATTGATATGAGTTTATATTTCCTTTCAGTCAAACACTCATGATAGCATGTATAAGTCCATCAGATCGAGACTTTATGGAGACATTGAACACATTGAGGTATGCCAATCGAGCCAAGAACATCAAGAACGTTGTAGTAGCCAATCAGGATAAGACAAGTCGACAGCTGGCAGCATTGAGATCAGAGGTCAGACAACTACAAGAAGAACTCTTGGATTACAAACAGGTTTGTTACAGTGACAATTAAAATCACGGAGAAGCTGTCTACCCAGACATTCTTGGACATACGCACAGTACACTGGTGTGTGAGAGAACTGTATCTCAAGTGTGCACCTAAGCGTGTACACCACACAGAATGGTTCACCTGTGTCTAGTTTAAGATTGCGTATGTAGTTCTAGGAACTACATGTGGTTTCCTGCATCAAGCCTCTAATCCCATGAAGCCTTATGGTAGGCCAGGCAGGGTAGAAAAACTCATAACTATTATTGTTGTACATGTGTGCATTTGGAGTACTGTGCTGTGGTATGGATGACAGCAGGCTGGTACACATACATGTAGTACATGGCTGGCACACCTGTCATGTGGGTAATAAACTTTTGATTGTACTCATTACTTGAAAGCTCATATTTGGTACGGCAAATAGTTTTGTGTAAACAATCTGACAGGACATTGCCTACAAAATACATGTAAATAGAAATGTTTTGTAATGGAAAAAATAAACAGGAAAGAAGTATCAAAATTATTACAATTTCTAAATCCTGTATCAATTTAATGAAATGTTTTAATTAAAAATTTTTCAGGGTAAGCGCCAAGTGAATGCAGAAGGTGTAGAAGAAATCAATGATCTCTTCCATGAAAACACCATGTTGCAAACCGAGATAGAAAACCTACGACAACGTGTGAAGGCAATGCAAGAAACCATTGACTCCCAAACGTCTAGGATTGCAGTCTTGGTCGCAGAGCAGGCTAGATGGGGACTGAGTAGTAAGATCAAGGGAGATGGTGATGGTGGAGATGAAATGATGTCGATGGTAGAGGGGTACATCAAAGAGATAGAAAAACTCAGGTAAACAGTCATGGTTTCCTGGTATTTAATTTTAGAGGAGGCCAGATGGTGACATGAGTAGTAAAGGTGATGGTAGAGATGAGATGATGTCGATGGTACAGGGATACACCAGAGAGTTTGGGTAAGCAGTCATGGTAACCTGATATTTAGTCACAGTGCAGTCTAGATGAGTACTGAGTAGTAAGATTAAGGGTAGATGGTGATGGTAGAGATGAGATGTCGATGGTAGAGAGATACACCAAAGACATATGAGAGCTCAGGTAAGCAGTCATGAACCTGATATTTAGTCGCAGTGCGGTTATATGGGGACTGAGTTGTAAGATAAAGGGCAGATGGTGATTGTGCAAGATGAGATGATGTCGATGGTAGAGAGGTACATCAAAGAGATAGAAGAGTTCCTGGGTAAGCAGTCATGGTAACCAGGTATTTAGTCACAGTTGGGGCTAGATGGGGAATGAGTAGTAAGATAAAGGGTAGATGGTGATGGTAGAGATGAGGTAATGTCGATGGTAGAGAGATACACCAAAGAGATATGAGAGCTCAGGTATGCAGTCATGGTAACCAGGTATTTAGTTACAGTGGGGGCTAGATGGGGAATGAGTAGTAAGATTAAGGGTAGATGGTGATGGTAGAGATGAGATAATGTCGATGGTAGAGAGATACACCAAAGAGATATGAGAGCTCAGGTAAGCAGTCATGGTAACCAGGTATTTACTCACAGTGGGGGCTAGATGGGGAATGAGTAGTAAGATTAAGGGTAGATGGTGATGGTAGAGAGATACACCAAAGAGATATGAGAGCTCATGAACCTGATATTTAGTTGGACTGCAGCTAGATAGGGACCGAGTTGTAAGATTGGGACTTTACGGCATGTATGAAAACTCAATAGAAGTAGTACATCCTTGGAATTTAACGGCATGTATGAAAACTCAATAGAAGCAGTGCATCCTTGGGACTTGCCAGTATGGCATGTATTGTAATTTCAAAAAATATTTCAAAAAATATTCTGTTTAACCCTCCTACTACTACAAGGGTCAAAAACAGTCAAAGTGTTGATATACTTGCCATGGTATATCTAGTGCACTTTAAAGTCAAACACTGTCAAACCCTACATGTAGTAAGTACATTTACAGTTCAAAATGAGTCGACTGTTTTTGACTGGTAAAAGCATTGTCTGGTATTGTTCAGGGTGGTCAAAATGACAGTAAAAAAAACAGTGAAAAATGCCTCTGTGTGCACATTTGGGTCAACAGCCAAACCAGGCAGTTGACAGGTTTTGACCTCTGTATCAACTTCCCACTAAAGTGTAGCAATAGTTGGAGGGTTAATAATCTGTTGGGACAATGGGCAGATGCTTCGCATCTGTACGGGTAGTCGGACGTCCCCGCCCTCCATGAGTCTCCCGCTGCCTTGCGGGCTGTCTTGGGAAAGTCAAAGGCTAAGGGAGTAAACCCCAACAGAAAATCCGGAGTGGAGCCCCTAAGGCGGCTTGGTGATGAACTCCATCATCATTCCGGCAACTCCTGCAGACCAGCTGTGGTCAAGACGTTATGCCCTGCATCCCTTTTGGCTACAGCGGCTGGACCGAGAGGGGGGTCATGGCGCTCGGGCAACCCACAGCCCCCATACACCCTTTCGCTCAGGATTCAGTGACCCCATTTTCTCCTCTTTCTGCTATCTCAAGTCTTGGGGCGACGGGCGAGTGGCGACGGTGGCAGGTGTAAGATGGTGCTGGGAGCTGCTAGTCACCGACCTGCACTCAGACGGTCAGGGCAGGATGGTCGCTCTTTTACTCACTGAGGCAAGGGTAGGTGTTGGCAGCCACCTTGGCGACGGAGCAGTCCTCTTTAGGGACAGCACTGCTCCCCCCTCTGGGGGAAGGGTCTAGAAAAGTTGACCTAAAGAAAGCTTGCCTCATCTCATCCTGTCAGCATACCGCAGCTAACTGGACCTCTACAATCGCAGTTGAAACACAAAAGAAAGATCTACAAAGGATTCAAGATCCACCCACAAGCAGCGCACTTTGTGTTGGAGCCTGGAACGTCAGAACACTGATGGACAGAATAAACTGACAGACCAGAACGTCGAACAGTACTCGTAGGGCACGAACTTCAACATTGACATTGCTACTCTCAGCAAAACACGCCTAGCGGACACAGGGGAGATCACCGAGGTCGGAGCTGGATACACTTTCTTCTGGTCAGGGAAGACACCGGACGAGCCTAGGGAAGCAGGAATTGGCTTTGACACCGGACGAGCCTAGGGAAGCAGGAGTTGGCTTTGCCGTACGCACCTCGCTCGTCAAGAACCTGGAGTCCCTCCCAAAAGGAATCAGCACCGCCTGATGGTGATGAGACTGCCCGATGGTGATGAGACTGCCCCTGAAAGGTAAGACACAGCTGACGCTCATCAGCGCGTATGCCCCCACCATGAGCTACACTCAAGAGCAAAAAGAACTTTTCTACCAGAGCCTCACACGCTTGCTACATTCGGTCCCAAAAGACGACAAGCTCCTGCTACTTGTAGACTTCAATGCCCGTGTTGGCAGGGACTCCCAGTCATGGCCGGATATCATTGGGCCCCACGGCGTAGGACAGGAGAACTCAAATGGCCAGCTGCTTCTTACATTCTGCGCCGAGCATGGTCTGACCATCACCAACACCCTATACCAGTTACCCGACATCCACAAGGCCACCTGGATGCATCCCCATTCGAAACATTGGCACCTGATCGACTACGTGATCACCAGGCGCTGGGACATCCAGGACATACGCATCACGAGGGCAATGAGGGGAGCGGACTGCTGGACCGATCACCTGCTGCTGAGAAGCAAGCTCTCCTTTTCCAGAAGCTGGATGTCCAGAAACTTGCTGATCATGGAATAAAGGAAACCCTCGTGACCAACCTCAGGGACCAGATCGAGAGCTTACCAACTGAAGCCGATACAGAGAAAGCATGGGCTAGTTTCCGAAATGCAGCCTACGACTCAGCCAAACTCACTCTTGGATACCCTGAGCGGAAACATCAGGCCTGGTTTGACAGCAACAATGCAGAGATCACCAGCCTACTGAAGCAGAACCAGGAAGCTTTCACCAGCTGGCTTCACGACAAGACTCATCTGCCATGCACGATCGTCTCAAGCACCTCAGAAGTAAAGTCCAGACTGAGCTGCGGCAGATGAAGCACAAGTGGTGGGAGGCAAAGGCTGCAGAACTACAACAGCATGCAGATGAGCAAGAAGTTCTTTGCTGGCTTGAAGGATGTGTACGGCCCCTCTTCAAACGCCATGGCACCTGTTCGATCTGTTGATGGCACCCTGCTTACGGAGAAGAGTGACATAATACAACGCTGGAGTGATCACTTCAGTCAGCTGCTCAACAGACCTCAGATTGACCAGCTGGCCATCCAGGATATGCCTCAGTCCCGGTCTTGGCATCTCTCGATGACCCCCTGACTCTGGAGGAAACCCAGAAAGCCATCAAGCAGCTCCAGGTGGGGAAAGCACTGGGCCCTGATGGGATACTCCCCAAGATCTTCAAGGAGGGAGGAGAGGCCGTGTCGACCAAACTCACCGAGCTGATGCAACAATTTTGGGAGGAGGGCTCAGTGCCACAGGACTTCAAGGATGCCAACATCATTCACCTGTATAAGAACAAAGGTGACAGAGCGTCGTGTGACAACCACAGAGGCATCTCGCTGTTGAGCATCGCAGGGAAGATCATGGCTCGCGTCGTCCTGAACCGCATCATACACCACTTGCTGGATGATGTTGTCTCCGAGAGCCAGTGCGGTTTCAGGAGCAACAGAGGGACAATCGACATGATCTTCGCCAAATCCAGGAGAAGTGCTGCGAGCAGAACCAGAACCTCTACATCCTCTTTGTGGACCAGACGAAGGCGTTTGATACCGTCAGTCGTGAGGGTTTGTGGGTCATCCTGTCCAAGCTTGGCTGTCTGCCGAAGTTTGTCAAGATCATCAGATCTTTCCACGACGGCATGATGGCTGCGTTTTGGCACCCACACTCTTTGGCCTTATGTTCGCTACTATGCTATTCACTGCACTCTCCATGACGGATGCTGGGATCACTGTCCGCTACAGATGCGACGGCCGTTTCTTTGACCTTAGGCGTCTGAAGGCCAAGACCAAAGTCCTTGACGACTGCGCCCTTGCAGCATTGAATGAACCAGACCTGCAAGAACTTGCCAGTTGCCTGTCAACAGCAGCCTGAGCTTTTGGACTGACCATCAGCCTGCGGAAAACAGAGGTGATGCTCCAGCCTGCACCAGGCCTTGCTCCTCCAGAGCCTAGCATCAAAATTGAGGGCACGAAGCTTAACAATGTGGAGAACTTCACCTACTTGGGGAGTACCTTGACCTCAAACTGCAGCATGGACAAAGAAGTGTCGAGTAGACTCGCAAAAGCAGGCACTTCTTTCGGCAGGCTGCGGGCACGAGTGTGGGGCGAACGCGGCATCAAACTGGGCAGCAAACTGGCAGTGTACAAGGCGGTCATCATCACATCCCTGCTCTACGGGTGTGCAACATGGACGCTGTACAGGAAGCAGTTGAAGACGCTTGACCAGTTTCACCTCCGCTGCCTGCGTAAGATCATGGGCATCTCATGGGAGGACAGAGTCTCCAACACTGAAGTGCTTCGTAGAGCCAGCATGCCTGGCATCGAGGCACTCATCATGAAGGCCCAGCTCCGATGGGTGGGACATGTCGTCCGAATGGACGACACGTGTCTCCCAAAGATGGTTTTCTTCTTTGAGCAGGCTTCTGGCACACGGAACGTTGGACGGCCACTGAAACACTTCAAAGACTGCTTGAAAGCATCCCTGGGGGCATGTGGCATACCCTCTGTTGGGTGGGAGACTCTTGCCACTGACCGCAGTGCCTGGCGACTGGCTGTCCACAAGGGAGTACAGGCCTTTGAGGAGAGGTGTCTGCAAGACCTGGACCAGAACCGTCAGGCCCGCAAGGAGAGAAGACCTGATCCAACTGCTGCTGTTGCATGCCCATGGTGCGGCTGCATCTGTGCGTCCGGCTTTGGGCTGCGTTCTCACCTACATGTACGTTCTCACCTACGTTCTCACCTACGGCGTCACTGTCGTCTTCATCACTTACGATGGACTTCCATGATGATGATAATAATCTTTACCATGAATGGTCTGTTACATTAATCTTGTGTGGTTACAGTCATGTAGATCCAAACTGATTCAGTTGTTCTTGCATGTAATTGATTTCTTTGCAGAGCTAAGTTGGTTGAGAGTGAGTCACTCAATGCCGTCCTACGCCGTAAAAACATCCACGAATCACCTAGTAGAGCGTCCTCACGGTCTATGATGAGTCCAACTCATATCCCTATGACATCAAGCAGTGCTGATTACAGGTAACTTTGCTCACAATCACTGCATAAATGATAAAAACTCATGTATTTTTTCCTCTGTAATCTTAGAATTTTACTTCTCCGTTCTGAATTGCCTTGGCTAAGTGGTTAGAGAGGAGGGCCAACGTCATGGTACAGCCAAGCCTTTGAGAAGCCCGACCAGGCCCAGGCTACCTGCCCTCCTAATCTGTCGCTTGCGAGTCCTAATCCTACTGTATAACAATACAGTACCTACCAATCAACATATCCTGGGCTTCAGGAGGGCCTAGCCCAAGTAGAGCTTATTAAAAAGGCTGCATTTGTGAACAAAAGACAGCTGAGGCATCAGTGAAGTCTGCGTTAACAAAAATAGCTATTTGAGATCTATTCATTAGTAAAGAGTCTTTTGTGCTCAGCTAGTGCATTATGTAGGCCTGGACCTGGCCAGGCTTCTCAAAGGCTTGACTGTTCCACGACTTTAGCCCTCTTCTCTTACTTGTGTAGCACCCTGTGTTCTGGTGGCTGATTAACCGTATGAAATGTGTTAACATTAAAATTTGTTAACCTTTTTTTTCAACTATAATATATATCAAAGCCGTACTTGTGTTTGGACATCTTCACTAACATTTCACAAGTACGTGTACATTTTTATACCAGCGTGTTCTGGTGGCGGAGTAACTGTATGAAATGGACAAACGTTAAAATTTATTAACCTTTTTTGAAATATATCAAAGCCGTACTTTGGACATACATGTATACACCAACATTTACAAATACTGTATTCATATTTCACATTTGGATTTATGGTCTTATGATTGCACCATGAAGAGGAAAATTGAAAAGAAAAGAATTTAAAAAAATGTCTGAAATGATACAACTGAGGCAATATTTCAGATAGGTCCAGAAACTACATGTAAGCAGGATTAGATTTCAGACATTAAAATGTCTGATTAGTTGGACAGGTAGACTGGGCCTGGCAGGGCTTCTCAAAGGCTTGGCTGTACCATGACTTTGACCCTCCTCCCTAATCAATGTTTACATTTCAGACATTTTAATGTCTGAAACCTAATCAATGTTTTAAACACATTTCAGACATTTAAATGTCTGAAATGTAAACATTGATTAGGTTTCAGACATTAAAATGTCTGAAATGTAAACATTGATTAGGTTTCAGACATTCTATCCTGGAAGAAGCCCAAAATATATGAAAATACCTTTTGTGAAAAGACCTTTAGACAGGCAGGATCGCACCTTCTTAAAATTCCAACACAATGCAGGATTATGTTCCAGACAATTTGGGAATTTACAACTTATACATCAATGTATGTACTTTGTACTCAAATTCCTATAATAATAGTTGACATGAGTTATGATTGACTTATACATTTTTGACACTATTTTATTGGCTATATAGCGGCAGGCAACGTCATTACTCTGGAGAACGGTAAGTGTATCAAGTGATTTACAAATGTGCATGTTCCATTACTTAACAGTATAATCAGAAGTATATTCCATTTGTACATACACAAAGTGTGTCAATTGTGTAATAACCTAGTCCATGACAAAATAGATTGCTGTGGAGTTGGTTATACATATAGCAGGTGGCACACATTGGTTACATGTAGGTAGCATGATCACCCCATTCATTATTGCATGAATTACTGTTTATATGAACAAGGGACTTTTTTTTTTTTTTAAAGCACATCAAAAGAAATCACTGGACATACACACAGTGTTTCCCCTTGGTCAATTATTTTCAAGGTTGTGTTGGAATGTAACCGCAAAGAGCACAAAGTGACGGCAACTTCATAACAATTATTTTTCATTTTTTTAAACTTTACTTTAAAATGACACATTTTTAACAATATTTGTGAGGGGCATGGATTTTTACAGAAAAAAATGTACAGAAATTAATTAATGGTGTGCCCCGTCATGTTTTATTTTTTTCTTCATTTTTTACTGTTAAACCGTGCTTCTGATGCCTATTTTGCAAAATGTTCCAATGAAAATCAACAGGGGAGTGACAAATGCAGTACGTGTACATATGTAACTTGTAGGACCAGCACCTACATGTGAAGATACTTTTTGTGTAAGGTCGCAATTTGAGCAAACAATTTTATGAGGTGGTCAGGAAAATGTGTGAGGTGCGGCACCTCATGGATAAGATGCAAGGGGAAACACTGCATATAGAAAATGTGTGAGGTTTTGCACCTCATGGATAACATACATGTACAAGGGGCAACACTGCGTATTGAAAATGTGTGAGGTTGCGGCACTTCATGGATAAGATACATGTACATGTACAAGGGGAATCACTGCAAAAGAAAATGTGTGAGGTGCGGCACCTCATGGATAACATACATGTACAAGGGGAAACACTGCATATTGAAAATGTGCCAGGTGCTGCACCTCATACTGAGACTCACTGGTCTGAGGCTCGCTGGTCTGAGACTCGCTGGTCTGAGACTCGCTGGTCTGAGACTCGCTGGTCTGAGACCAAGACTGACACTTGTGCCCATACACGTAACTGAGATCAAGACATTAACCCTTTCCTTACCATAGGCGACTTTAGTCGACTGCACTCATACCCCCTCTTCCTTACCATAGGCGACTTTAGTCGACCAAGCTTCCACACAAAAAAGCACTCAAGCCTGAGCACAAAGGCCATTTGTTATAAAGCTGTAGTTTTGTCCATGTTCACCCTCCATACCCAAGCTTACAATGGTTGGAAAGAGCAAGATGGGATCTTTCCATTGATGGTGAAATAAAATAAGGTTGCTATTATGCAACCCCTTCAAATTGTAGTGTAAAGATCCGAAATGCCAAACACCTACGGAGCGCCATGTGTTTGTGTACAAAAAAGTGTTTGAGTTTACAGATCACACTGAGGAAACAAAGACTGAGAACTTGGACATTTATTGACCGATCTTAATGTTTTTTGGATTTTATGAAAGGGAATTCAAAGTAAGATATTTTTTATTATTTATTTTGCTGTAAAACGATATCTTCAAGGTGATAATAGAGTTTGTAAAATTGGCCTTTGAACACAAGCTTTATGTTGTGTAAGAATGTGTGCTTTACGCTTGAGTGGTCAAACAATGCGGTCACCAGCGGTTGTTTATGTCAAAACAATTCGGTACTGAGAGTGTCGTGGCCGAGCGGTCTAGCGCACCGAACTCAAGTTCTGGTGTTGCCAGCAGCAGGGTGTGGGTTCGAGCCCCGGTCGTGACACTTGTGTCCTTGAGCAAGGTACTTAACCATAATTGCTTCGTCCTTCGGATGGGACGTAAAGCCGTAGGTCCCGTGTGTTGTATAATGCACGTAAAGTGGATTGTCGTGCGGTCTAGCGCACTGAACTCAAGTTCTGGTGTTGCCAGCAGCAGAGTGTGGGTTCGAGCCCCGGCCGTGACACCTGTGTCCTTGAGCAAGACACTTAACCATAATTGCTTCTCTCCACCCAGGGGTTAAATGGGTACCTGTGAAGGCAGAGATGGTTTGCTCTATATGCGCTAGAAATGGCAGCAATTGAGCTGTATACTCCCCAGGGAGCTGAGATGGTTTCAGGAATGATTTATGAGCCTTATGAGCCTTATGAGCAGGGATAATAATATAATGCGCCTTGAGCGCCACTTAGTTGGTGGATACGTGCGCTATATAAATCTATACATTATTATTATTATTATTATTATTATTTCATAAGAAAACACAAGTTGTTTTAAAGTGAGTATTATAATGCATGTTTATATATGTGTGCCAGTGCAATGTACAGGTAAGGACATCAAGTGTGCAGTAATCTGTATTTTACATGCATGTGTGTTTGAAACAAGATGTTCATACAGTTAACAATCACCTAAAAGTCTGTAATGTAGATATGTACAAGATATGTAAGATGTTAATATAGGAAACAGAAACACACCTTAACCCTTTCAACTCAGCCCTGTGTAAAAATTGATTGCTGGCGATCGATAAATTTGGAAGCTCGCATTTTTTGTTTGCCGCCCTCTATTTGCTTATGTTTGATACCAATTTGTAGCTTATTAGTCTGGCTTTCCAATAATCTAGTTTGTTTTGTGATTGAATGTAATGGGTCTTGAGGGTGATACGTGTGAAGGACACCAGAACGTATGTCTTTCGTGAACGTTCGGTCCATGTGTTTCACGCGTTAACGTTAACGTTAGACGTGAGAGTCACATTCCTGCCACCGTATTCCAGTAAAATGCCCGTGTGAAAGTGTAAGTCAAATACAGATGACACATATCATCAGTAGAAGAGATTTTTCCTTAGAAATTGATGTGAAGTTTTACAAATTTTTGTTCTGTGTTGTGGCAATGCATGAATACACATGTACGTGTACATTTCCAGTGTTTACAACTGTAATATACAGCGAGTTACTCATTATACGTTATTATTCTTGCCTATTATAGTATGAAAAATAAATACAATTTTTTTTATTTATTTATGCATGGAATGAGAGTTGTTCTTTGAAACCATGCATTCAAATCACTCCTAACCAGAGTGCATCATATACTATTTGCCCAAAACTCACAAAAAACATTAAAATTACCCCAAAATTTGGCATTCAAAATGGCCGCCATTTTCAGGGGGGTACAATAGGAAAATTTTTAATGCCAAAAAATAATCGGCATTCAAATGGTATGTACAGTACCTTACTCATGTCTAGACTAATTTCACAAAATATTTTGCAAGATTTAAACTTAGTCAAAAAAGTATAGTCCACGGCTATTGAATACATTATCACAGATGTCTTCATCCAAGATTAGTCATTTAGCTCAGTGATTTTTATATACACATCTACTGTATGCGATGTAAATCTCAAAAATCCGAGGCAGTGTCCAGACTCTAAGATTATCTTCAATGTGTGTGTGTTTTTTTTTTGCACCAGCCAGACTCATTACTGTTTTCTCATAATTTACACTGTGTTTTTTGTTCTTCCTGCACATGCATGTGGTGTTCATTGAAATTATCTGTCATTTGTTTCTGTGCACTTTGTTCTGAGTGATTGTGATTCTATGGTGAAACAAAGATCCACTGATCCCTCAAGTGGCTACCATGCATCACATTATGTGTGGTACATGTATATGTGTACATGTACGTACAAGAAGATCATGGAATAAATTGTGCCGTTTTCCTTGTATTTGGTTTGTTATTGTGTTTGCCCTTATTTGTTTTTCACAATTTGTTTTGTTGTTGTTCTGTTTTGAGGGTTAAACACTGCATGCTTTGATGAGTCTTGACACAATAATTTTAATTTCCAATAAAGATTTATATTCAAATTCTTTGCAGGTAAAGTGTTGAAAAAGTCTTAATAATTGCCCTGATGCTTGTTTCAGAATTGAGGCTGAAATCCCAGAGAATAGTCGAGTAGCATCAATCCTGGCTGAAGCTAGGAAGCATGTTGAGCATGACCAAGAGAGAATGAGAGTAGCAGAAGCTGCTAAAGAGAGACGTGCCTCCAAGTCAAGACTTCACAGGTTACTTTGTTACTCTATCAATAATAATAATAATACATAAATACAATTGTTGGGATGATGCTAAAGAGAGACGTGCCTCCAAGTCAAGACTTCACAGGTTGCTTTGTTACTCTATCAATAATAATAATAATAATACATAAATACAATTTTTGGGATGATCATGAATTCAAGCCCCAATTACATTTATCTTAAGATTCGTAGCTTTGCATGGTGAAAAGGAAGTATAGACTCTTTGCAGTAACACCATGTGAAAATTCTCTTTTGAGTAGTAAATAGTTCTGAAAAGAACTGGTGATTACAACTGGACATTTCGATCAGTATGCTTGATCGTCTTCAGGAGAATGCCAAACTCTGGGAGACGCTGCTGCTTAAGCAGACTGCTGTGAGATTTGCGCTAACACTGGATGCATGGGAGATTAGTGCATTGTTACGTGCAGGCAGGAATTTGTGGAACTGGGAACCTTAGTGGGGGAGAGGAGTGTGTGCTCACAGTTAGTAATAAGCACAGGGGGAGGAAAGATGGATGACTTAGTCTGTGGTGGGATGTTGGCTTTGGATATATAAACTCCTCAAAGAAAGTTCAGAAACTCAAGTTTGACTGACGATTTCTCTCTTACAAACTCATTTTCCTTGCATTTGGTATCATTGGAAAGCCCTGTTATTCCTCTTTACAATGATGTGCCATTTGTTATGATTACGCAATTGGGAGATGTGCAGCACAGCTGAATATGGGGGTGGGTGTAAAGTGAAATGTTGCAAAATGCATTGCTATTGTCAAAAGTGTATTGACTCTTGCTGTTAGGAGTTGTTTGGAAGATGGATGTGTCTTGAATGATTGTCTGCTTACTAACCAATATTTAAAGGTTTTAGGCAATAAATGTGCGGGAAAAGTTCAGAAATCCACATGGCCTGTCACAATAAATTGCCTCCCGGATAGCAACTCTGTTGTTAATGTGGTTGAGTTTCAAACAGAGTAAAAGAATTTGTCATTTTCTGCACTGAAACACCCAGTAATTCTCCATCAGTAACAACAAATCTCTCTCACAGTACATGTACAATGAAACTCTCTATCACTAACAAAAGACAAAACAAGATGTAAGGAAAGTATTTTTTTCTGGTTTAATCATTGAACAGCATTCTTCATTGAACAAACAATGTTAAGTCAAGAGCCTCCTCCAAGCAAAAGTGGAATGCACTGTATGACAATAGCAATGCATTTTGCAACATTTCACTTTACACCCACCCCCATATTCAGCTGTGCTGCACATCCCCCAATTGCATAATCATAACAAATGGCACATCATTGTAAAGAGGAATAACAGGGCTTTCCAATGATACCAAATGCAAGGAAAATGAGTTGGTAACAAGAGAGAAATCGTCAGTCTAACTTGAGTTTCCGAACTTTTTTTGAGGAGTTTAGAAAATCCATAGTAGGGGTAGCGAAATGTCACTGAGGTATATGCAGAAGCCTATATCCTGGGGTATGGTGTTATGCTTGAATATCTTGATGGCCTCGCTGATGCGTCTGGGATTCCATGTGTTGATAGGTGAGATGAGCTGAGCCTGCCAGTCAATTTGGTGGTCCTTGATGTGGGAGTGCTGACTTCTTGAAATCTCCTCTGCGTCCATGTTTCCCCAATGTGGACTTGGCTCACATGGGATCTGGTATACTCCCACTCTGTTGCTTGGATCTGGTTTGTCCTTGTAGGTGTGCAGAAGTCCTTGAAGCTTACATGTATTTGGGGCGAAGTGGTAGACCTTGATGCCTGCTTGTCGGAGGATGAGCTTGTGCTTACATTGTATGTGTTGTAGGGAAGACAGGTAGAGGGGGTGGGAGTTTGTCTTTGGGTAGAGGAGACCCTGCAGTCGGGGTTTGGGACAGGATTGAATGTGTTGATCTTGCTGGGTTTTTAGCCGTTTCACTGGAGGGCGGTCCTGATGTGCCGTATTTCCTTCTGTAGACTCTCCTTGAGGAGGGCTAAGTTGTTCAGAGTATACTGATCGAAACGTCGAGTTGTAACCACCATTTTTTTCCAGAACTATTCACTACTGAAAAGAGTAGTAAATAGTAGACCACAAACGGTCTATACAATACACGTATTGTAATTGAGTAAATGAATAGTACAATAATTGTCTGATAAGGGTTTGAACCATTGACCTCTAGATAAGCAGACCAGTTAAAATTGGTAGTATTTCATATGATTTGATTGCAAACATTTATAATTTCTTGTTATGAGAATTTTGTCTGAACAGATTCATGTATTAAATATTATCATCAGTCTATTACCTACATGTACATGAAGTGTGCCAGCCTACTGTAATCCATACCATGGCATTGTACTCCTAAGGTGCACACATGAGATACCGTTCTCGTACACGCCGGATAAGTCTCCCAGAATGCACTGCTTCTTTTTGAGACTTTGCATGTCAGTGTGTGGAACAAAATGTCACGAATGGGCAAAATCCATTGTTCTTGGAGTACTATGCTGTTGACTAGGTTAGTACATGAGTGGCACACTTCATGTAGGTAATAGACTTCTGATATATATATTTTACACATACTTTGAATCAAGATTTACATTAAGCAACCAACCTGTGAAGGGTTTCAGCTCAGTGTTGAGTCCGAGTCAAAAGTATGGACAAACATTCACAATTTTTGCAGAAAACACTTGGAGCAAAAAGTTGCTGTCATCATTTTCATTATCCTGCAATAAAGGCCACACGACAAACTTTGATTCCTTATTAAATACATTAAATGTGAATTATTTTGTATGTAGCCATTCTGATAAGGAAAATGAGTCAGATGATGAGAAAGAAGACTTGGTAGAGAAGGAAGATGGTACGACAGAGAGGATGGAGAGAGAGGAGTTGACTGTAGATGATGAGGATGTAGGAGAAGATGGAGATGAGGAGGATGATGATGAGGATAAGGACAGCAGTGAAAGTGACTCTGAAGATGAAGATGAAGAAGGTAAATATAGTAACCATGGAACAGTAGTATTTGGGGTACCATGGCTGAGTGGTTTAGTGCATCAGTTGTGATGGCTGAATCGTCAGAATTTGGGTTCGAATCCTGGCTATGATCATGGGGCTTGTGGCCCTGAGCAAGACAGTTAACTGTAATCACTTCTCTTCACCCAGGAGTATAAATGGGGACCTGTGAGGGCAAAGATGGTAATTGTGTTTGATTAAGCTTGTTGTCCTACACATTTGGCAGCAGGGTTACATACTCTCCAGGGAGTTAATGGTTCTAGGAATGATAAAACTGGCCATGAGCGTCAAACTTAGTGGATACCGGCGCAATATAAGTGTTCATTATTACTATTATTATTTGGTAATGTACATGTACAATAACTTCGACCATCTAGTTTACTCTTCTAACAACGTAACATTTCAAAAATAGGATCAAATCAGGAAAAGAAGCCCCAGAAGTTCTGCAATTTTAGCAATTTTCGGGATCAAAAATTATGGTTCGAGTACAAAAAGTAAAAAAAAAAAAAATACAAGATGTCTGATATCAAACAATGGGCTTTAATTTGAAACATATAAGCACATTTTTGTTTGATTTTCATTTCCAGCTCAATTACAACTTCAAGAGGACCTAGCAGATTTAGCCTGTGAGATCAACATCAAGCAACGATTGATTGAAGAGCTTGAGACGAGCCAGAGGAGATTGCAGACACTGAAGGCACAGTACGAGGAAAAGATGATGTCATTACAAGATAAGATAAGAGAAACAGAGATGGAGAGAGATAAAATCCTCACCAATATGGGTAGGTCAAGGCACTTTATTTCTGTTGTTTAAGGGAAGGTACAATATTTTTAACCAGATTATCAAATTAACAATTTATTATCTAAAAACTTGAAAATGATTTTATCTGAATTGCATTCATCTTTGGCAGGGTCTCTGACTGAAACAAAAACAAAAGAAAAAGCTGAGAAGATCCGCAAGGAGTTTGAGATTAAACTGAAGAAGTTGAGCATTGAGAAAGATCGAATGCAAAAAGCCTCCAAGGAACATTCCAAACTACTTAAAAATAAATCTCAGTTTGAACGACAGATGAAGATTCTTACTGGTGACCTCTCCAAGATGAAAGAAACTAAGGTTAAATCTTTTATGCCTTGTATGCACTTCATCAAACTTTATTTTCTTATTTTTCAGAGTGACCAAAGAAAAATTGACTGAAGCAGGATTTGAACTTAAGACCTCAGGATTACCGTTAATGGTGCTCAACAAACTTATTTTATCTAGAAACTTACTTGAAAATAATTTTTGCCTGGAGTGCTTCCATCATAGAAAAAAACAGGAATTGTTATATTGAATTTATCAAAAGTTGCTGGAAAATTTTTATAATTTTTTTTTCTAAAACGGGGACTGATATGTATTTTGATGAAAATATAAAATATTTCTGGTATATTTCTTGAAAACTAGAAGGTTGAATTGAACGTGAGTTTCCAAGTAACAATGTTGTACCTTCCCTTTAATTTGAGAAAGTGTCATATTGTGTCACAGGTCAAACTAATGAGGCAGATTCGAGAGGAGCAGCAACGATCAAGAGAGAAGGATGTTGCTAGTAACCGAGCCATTCAAAAACTCAAGAAAGAATCACGTAAACATGAAAGCAGGATTAAAAGCCTGGAAGCAGAGGCTAAACACAAGGAGATTGTCCTGAAGAGGAGACAAGAAGAGGTATATGGACACTTTGAAGATAAATATCATGTGTTTATTAACGCCACACTAACTGTCACTATGAACAGGAAAATATCTTAAACTAATGGACAAAATGTCTGAAACTAATTGACAAAATGTCTGAAACTAATGGACACAATGTCTGAAACTAATGGACACAGTGTCTGAAACTAATGGACACAGTGTCTGAAACTAATGGACACAATGTCTGAAACTAATGGACACAATGTCTGAAACTAATGGACACAATGTCTGAAACTAATTGACACAATGTCTGAAACTAATGGACACAGTGTCTGAAACTAATGGACAAAATGTCTGAAACTTAAATGGCACCAGACTATTTTGGACACAAGCCTCATTCTGAAGCTCAGACTTGTGTCTTTCTTTGGCCTGGCTTCGCAAAGGAAGATCTAGGAGGGCAATTGACCACGTCTGCTGCAGGCTCGCTGGTGGCTGACAAGCCCGATGCGGGACCGGCAGGTCCGGCCGCAGCGGCTGCAGATGAAGGTCTGGTCGGAGATGGTACCAGGGGCCGTGCTGCTGCGCTGTTTCCGCCTGTTCCTTTTGTCTTGCAGTCTGGCTCTGCGATTGTCTCCAAAGGAGCAGACAGCATGGTGGACGGTGCGTCTCCATTCCGCGCGATCAGCAGCCAGCGTAGACCAGTGATGGAAGTCGATTTGGCAGGCATTAAGGGAAGCCTTGAGGCATTGAACCTCTTCTTGGGCGCCCCTCTGTTGCGGTGTCAAGAGGACAGCTCGCCGTATAGAGCAATCTTGGGCAGGCGGTGGTCTTCCATTCTGGACACGTGTCCTGCCCAACGTAGTCGGGTTTTCAGCAGCGTGGCCTCGATGCTAGTGGCCTCCGCTTGCACAAGGACCTCGACATTGGTGATGAAGTTACTCCAGTGGATGCAGAGGATAGAACGGAGGCAGCGCTGATGGAAGCGCTCGAGAAGTCGCAGGTGGTGTTGGTAAGTGACCCATGATTCGGAACCGTACAGGAGGGTGGTCAACACGATAGCTTTGTACACACTGATCTTGGTGCCTTTCTTCAAGTGCTTGTTGTTTCACACTCGCTTGTACAGTCTGCCGAAGGCACTTTTTGCTTTGGCTAGTCTGCTGTCGATCTCTTTATCGAGTTTGGCGTCTGAGGAGATGGTACACCCCAGGTAAGTAAACTGGTGGACTGCTTTCAGTTCTATCTCGTCAATGTAGATGTGGGGAGGACGGTACTCATGGGGTGCGGGCTGGTGAAGCACCTCAGTCTTCTTCAGGCTGAATTCTAGTCCGAAGAGCTGTGCGGCCTCTGCAAAGCAGGATGTGATGCGCTGTATGGCTAACTCCGAATGGGCAGTGAGAACAGCATCGTCAGCGAACAGCATCTCACGGATCAGCTGCTCCATTGTCTTCGTGCGGGCCTGCAGGTGCCTCAGGTTAAACAGGCTGCCGTCCGTTCGGTATCGGATATATATGCCGTCGTCATCGTCAAGGTCAGCAGTTGCCTGCTGGAGCATCATACTAAAAAAGACACTGAAGAGAGTCGGCGCGAGAACGCAGCCCTGTTTCACTCCGTTGATGATGGGGAAGGGCTCCGAGAGGTCATTACTTAAGTCTGACCTGGCCAAGCTGGTTTTCGTGGAGCTGGATAATCATGTTGAGGAACTTTGGGGGACAACCTAAATGTTCCAGGATTTGCCAAAGTCCTTTTCTGCTCACGGTGTCGAACGCTTTAGTCAGGTCCACAAAAGTCACGTACAGTCCTTTGTTTTGCTCTCGACACTTCTCCTGGAGCTGGCGGAGGACAAACACCATGTCTGTAGTGCCCCTGTCGGCTCTAAAACCACATTGGCTTTCTGGAAGGTGTTCCTCTGCGATAGTGGATACTAGTCTATGGAGAAGAATCCGTGCAAGAATGTTTCCTCCGATGGAGAGCAGGGTTATCCCCCTGTAGTTAGAGCAGTCTGACTTTTCCTCTTGTTCTTATACAGGGTGATGATCACTGCATCTGTTAGATCTTGGGGAAGCTTGCCCTGCTCCCAACAACAGGTGAAGAGTTCGTGTAATTTAGTGTGCAGTGCCGGGCCTCCATGCTTCAATATCTCTGCGGGAATGCCGTCAGCTCCTGCTGCCTTTCCAGTCTTCAGCTGCTCGATTGCTTTGGGGGTCTCTTGCAGTGTGGGGGCCTCGTCCAGTCCTGTTTTCACTGGCTGCTGAGGTATGCGATTGAGTGCAGTGTCTTGAACTATGCGGTTGGCGCTGAAGAGGGTCTGAAAGTGTTCTAGCCAACGGTTCAAGATGGAGGCCTTGTCTGTGAGGAGCGTCTCTCCGTCCGTGCTGCGCAACAGGCTCTGGATGTGAAAGGTTGGGCCATAGACTGACTTCATAGCTTCGTAGAAGCCTCTGTAGTCTCCGGTGTCAGCGCAAAGCTGAATCTTCACTTCGAGGTCCGTCCACCACTCGTTCTGGATCACTCGAAGCTTGCGCTGGAGATTGCTGCACGCGGCACAGAAGGCTGACTTCTTATTTGGACAAAGTGGCTGGGCCAGGTGGCCCTGATGCGCTGATCTCTTTTTCGCCAGCAGGTTTTGGATCTCAAGGTTGTTTTCGTCGAACCAGTCTCGATTTTTCTTGGATGTGTAACCAAGAACTTCTACAGATGACTGCTGGATGGAGGTTTTCAACTGTTCCCAAAACACTTCTGGCTAGCTGTCTGTGGGGCAGCTTGATTCTTCATGGCGAGACTGAAGACTCGCCTGGAAGTTAGCTTTCACTTCATCTGACTGTAAGCTGCCAATGGTGATCTTTCTCCTGGGGGCACCTCCCTTCCTTGTTTTTGGCTTGAAGTGGAGGTTCAATTTGCAGTGGACAAGGTGATGGTCGGTGTGGCATTCAGCACTGGGCATCACTCTGGTATGCAGGACGTCTTTTAGATCTCTTTGGCGCACTAGTACATAGTCTATGAGGTGCCAGTGTTTAGACCGAGGGTGCATCCAGGTTGTTTTCAGGCTGTCCTTTTGCTGAAAGATAGTGTTGGTAATGACAAGTTGCTGCTCTGCGCAAAACTCAAACAGTAAGCGCCCGTTGTCATTGCAGTTTCCAACGCCATGTTTTCCAAGTACTCCTTTCCAGGTGTCTGAATCTCAGCCCACTTTGGCATTGAGATCACCAAGTATGAAAACCTTGTCATCCGCTGGAGTGCGCTGTAGGAGGCCGCGCAGATCGGAATAGAACTTGTCTTTGTCTGCAGGTTCCGCTTGAAGGGTTGGGGCGTACACACTGAAGAGTGTAGCATGTTGCTTGTTTTGCATGGAGATGATGTGGTCAGAGTGGCCAGTGGGTAGGTTTACAAGTCTGGAAGCGATGGAGTCTCTGATCATGAAACCAACACCCGAAAGGCGTCTATCCGCCTTTGGTTTGCCTGACCAGTAGAGGGTATAACCAGCACCGTGCTCCTTAAGGATGCCTTTCACTGAAAAGCAGACTTCACTGAGAGCAGCGATGTCGATATTCAGTCTTTGAAGTTCATGTGCAATGAGGGCAGAGCGTCGCTCAGGGCGACTGCTGTCAACTGTATCTAGCATGGTCCTGATGTTCCAGCGTGCGAGCTGAAGTTTTTTCCCACTGTTTGAGGTGAGTGAGAGACACGTTTTCTTCTGTAGTGTTTTTTGATCGCAATGAAGATGCCCGTTGACTGCGGCAAGCCAACTGGGAGGTGAGGAGACGAGCTTTGGTTAGGCCATCTTTTCTAGGCCCCTCTCCATGTGGAGCAAGCAGTGCTGTCCCTAAAGAAAAGGCTGCTTGGTCGCTCAGGGTGCTGCTGGGTGATGCTGTCGCCTCTAAGTCAACATCAGACGACCCATACTCCTGAGCCGCCTGCATGCAGGATTGGGACTGCGGCTTCCAGTGACATCTTCCACCTGCCGTTTCCGCCCCTTTCCCATTGCTACAGGACTTGGAATGGTTGGTAGAAGGTGTGGACGTATGCCTTCGTGCCTGCGCAATGGAGGTTTAAGGTGGAGTACAGTGTGCGCAGAACTGGCCCCACCCACACTCAAGGTTCATCCGCCATGGCCCAGCAAGCTGGGACGGTGACAGTGAGGTCCTTGGGTCGTAGGTTTTATATCAGAGTTTCCCTCTCTTAGGCAGATTGCCATCCAAGGCTACAGAAGTCCACCTCCCCTACTATTTCAGACCATAGCT